>OZ038002.1:15489136-15601636 GCA_964035705.1 Porites rus
TATGAAAATTGTGTTGAGTTCTCACACACGAACAGAGACACATTTAGAATGCCTCACCCAACGTTCCACTTTAGGATGACAAAGGAAAAAGGCGACGAAGTTCACAAGATGATGACTGATATGTGCAAGGCAGCCACTGCTCTTGGTGGGTTCCTTCCTGGCTCAGAGCCTTCATTTCAAAAGCCTGGCTTAGCCCTCCACATAACTCTAAGTACAACACTTTTCTAAGCTTATCTTCTGCTTGAAATGATACACACACCGTCTACTAAACTGGTAAAAAAGGTTCATACAAATGACAGGTAATATCAGTAAAGATAGTATTATGTTAGACGCCGGTTTTTTTTTTTAGGGCGAAAGGAGGCATTTTGAGGACGCAAGCGTCTCCCCCTTGCACGCTATAACCAACGAACCAACTGACGCCTAGATATATATATAAATGTGGTGCCTGCCACGCAAGCTACTTTAATGGATCATGTTTTATGAGCCCGCGAGACTGAGCACCCCAGCCAAATCCTTGTTTTTACTAAAACCGCTGGACGCCACAACCTGGTTGAGATCATTGTTATCTAACACAATGTCTATTATGTAAGCATAAGCACTTGCAATTGATTAGCATTTTTATCTCATTATTGCCTAATAGCGGCTACAACTATTTCCATCATTTTTCAAAATAATGTTTTCTAATTTCACGTCGCTGTTAAGCTAGAGATGAATTACTAATAACAACTCTTGTAGCAAAAAACATCAGTCTTATATGAGAAATAGCTCAGGACATTTGGAATAAAGGATTTGCTTTTCAAAGAAGAGTGAAAAACTGTTAAATATTCACATTTTCCAAGCTCTCACTGTTATGTCTAAGGTTGATATCAAAGAATATCAAAAGTAATAATATCAAAAGACGGTTTAATTTTTTACATTTAAAATAAATTATCTAATTTCATTTTCTGTAACTGTGCAATAAGCAAAGTCGCTGAACTAGAGTGTGCTCAATGCCTTTTGATCAAACACAGTGATCACCTGCTAACTGATGATGTAAAACTGTAGACGCAGATAATTTTACTATTATATACTAGTTCGCATAATTTCAGCTTCACAGATCACCTTGTATCAGTTTATGAAATATGGCTAATTTGTAGTTCAAGCAAATTCTCTTAATTTACGTTACAGTAAGGTCATAAGAGGCACATTTCATCTTGATAAATCTGTATTAGTATGACTATAAAGAACGGATGTAACGGTATACTAATTATATACAGCTTTTGAAAAACGAATTTAAATTATTTATTTATACCAATAGGGTACAGAGCAACATATGGGTGAAGAGCAACGGACAAAGTGTAGTGGATCCACACTCTAAAGTCTGGGGTAACAAGACCCTCTATATTGGGCCATGTGGAGTGATTCCCACTGGAACTGCCTAGCAAGCATTGACGTCAGCAGCGAATTAAAGTACACAAAGCAAGACACTGAATGTTTTGCTTGATGAATTTTAATTCATTGATGACGCAATCGTTTTTACCTTTCTTCATCAGGCCCTTTTCAGTTTTGCTTAAGCCGTTAACCAAAGGCAAAAAACCAGCTAACCCCAGCTTAATTTAATCGACATTTTAAAAATAATGTCGATTGACCCTGTGAGAGAGAGATTTTGGCAAACAACAGCAAAAAGTACCATTGAAGAAAGGTGTAAGGCTATTTTCAACCAAGAATTATTGAGCGATGTAAAATTTATGTTCCGTGGAAACCAAAGCGGAAGTGAAAGCATGAAGATTGCAGCACATAAGTTCGTGTTAGCGGTCAGTAGTCCAGTGTTTTACTCTATGTTTTATGGGCCTATAGCAGAGAGCAAAGATTGTGTCGAGATCTATGATTGTGCTTACGACAGTTTTTTGGAGGTCCTCTCTTTCATATACACCAACGAGGCAAACTTAACTCCGGAAAATGTGATGCAAGTGCTGTATTTAGCGGAGAAATACTTGCTGCCGTCACTAGCTAACAAATGTTCTGTTTACCTTCAAGAGAATGTGGACGTGTCGAGCGTGTTTCATGTCCTGCAACACGCCCAGAAATATGAGGACAAAGATTTGTTGGAACATTGTTGGAAAGTGATCGAGAATGAAACGGACGAGGCTATTAAATCAGCTGATTTCATGACAATCGAGAGGCCAGTACTGGAAGAATTAGTACAGAAAGATTCGTTAAATGTTAAGGAAGTGGAGTTATTTAGGGCTGTCGATTGCTGGGCTGAAAGAGAATGTAAAAGGCAAGGTCTTATAGCAGGAGGATCTGTGAAAAGGAAGATTCTGGGAGAAAAGATAATCAAGGGAATTCGTTTCCCAGTGATGAAAGAGAAAGAGTTTGAAAGTGTACTGGACTGTGGGATGTTGACCCAGGAAGAAACTGGCGACTTGGTGAAGTTTTTTGACTCTGTACCAAATACTTCACTTGACTCAGACTTTTGTAAAGTAAAACGGAAAGTTTCTCCTTACCGAGTTTCCAGATTTCCATCGTTGGCGTATCATGGAAGTTGGGAACATTCATACGAATATTACGATATGATTGTACTCTGCTTCGACAAAGACATAAATCTGTGCACAGTTCGTCTTTTTGGTAGCAAAGACCATGAATTTCGTGTGACCTTGTGTATAAAGGTAGAGCAAAATAAGATGGTAATCGTCGACACTAAAGAAGCCAAATTTTTGTCCCGGCACGTGGAGAGTGAAATGGGAAATTATCCAGGATTTGATATTGACTTTGTGCCCCCGATCGCGTTAAAAGCGAATACTAGATATGTGTTTCGTGCGGACATAAATGGTCCTCCATCCTGGTTTGGAGAGGGTGGGCAGTGCTGGGTCAATCACTCAGGGGTCAACTTTTACTTTGACAACCCCTCGCGTGAGGTTTCCACTTGTGTCGAAAGGGGACAGTTTTCTGAATTTCTTTTTACACTCGATTGAATCAGGAGTTCAAACACAAAGAACAAAGACCTTTAATATTGCTGTTAGATAGGTAGGCACGTTAACATAAACAGATCCTTGTTCAATTGAAATGACAGGCAATTGTAGAGATTTCATTTTGAAAGTAATACATGATTCTGAATAGATATAAAATTCAGTTCAGATGGCTCAATGTTTCATCACTTATGACTTGCCACGTGAGGTTGAAAATCAAAGGGAAATTTTTTTTTTACTAATCGAGACAAACGGTACCAAACCTAAATCAGTGGAAATAGAAAGAGAAATCACGGCAGTTAATAGTATTAAAGGAGATTCGTTTCTTAACTTCGGTTTGAAAATTAGAAATTTATGCTCTTGTAAAAGATAGGATGGACTTACAAATAAATTAGACACTCCGGATCATTTGACATTTCTGGGAAACTACCCACCTACCCCTCCCCTAAACCAACATTAACACTTAGTTCTTACTTAGAGCAAAATGTTGGCTTAGGGGAGGGGTAGGTGGGCAGTTTCACAGAAAAGTAAAATGATCCGACACTCCAATGGATAGTCATACAACTATACAGTCAATACCCATAACTCATACTTATAATCCCCATAGTGCATGCTGATATGGCACTACATTCCTTCCTTTTCTCAAAATAACAAAACCCTAACGTTTTACAGAACCAGCGCACAAAAATGTAGAGAACTTTGGAAAATTAACGCAAAACCATCAGGTCCATCAGTCCTAAACCTCCTTCACGAGGCAACACCTGAAAAAAATAAATAAAAGCAATTTAACCACGACATTAACAAAGTCATCAAATCGTGTAGGTCTTCGATCCTGACACGTAGACCTACGAATACTCTCCTGCTGTCGATGGCTCTCTGTTTCCTTGTTGCTTTCATCTGCTCGATTATCCTTCTTCTCCTCTGCCTCTGCGCTAGGTGATCCTTGGCTTAACACCTTCTCTTCGCCAGAACAAAGGCGTTCTTTTTCACGACCGTGACCGTTTACACTGGGACTTTCCTGGGCATGGTACGTCTTCACGAAAGTTGCATTGCATGTGATCTTCCCACCTCGTCCCTAGGGAAAAGTGCCCTGGGGACGAGGTAGGGTAGGTGATCTTCGATCCGACGCAGTCTCTCAAAGTAACCTCACTCCAGTCTTCTGGATAACTTCGAAAAGGCTAGGGCAGAAGTTACTTGACAACTTGTTTGGCTTCTCCGCCCTCAGCAGCACTTCATCACCGAGTTCAATAGACTTGGAAACAGCGCCCTTCATTTCCTCTGTATACGCCTTCCCTTTCAACTTGCTGGACCAGTCTCTCTCATGGACTCCTTCTCTATTCAGATCAACAGTTTCTCTACTCAACTCTGGCAGTTTGGTCCTCATCTCCCATCCAAACATTAGTGAGAAGGGTGTGGGCCCTGAAGTAACTTGCGTGGAAGCTCTGTCAGCAATTCTTGTTTCCGCGCTCGCATCCTGGAGACACTTAAGCAGGGAGCGACTCTGGCGTTCAACGTCTTTGTTGGCTTGGGAGCGTCGTCTGCTGATGCTCATCACCAATGTGATGCAACATCCTCTCTCCTTCCTTCTGGCGAGTGAAGAGCGCAAAGGACGCGCAAATCCCCTTTCACTTCCCTAATTCAAGCGTCTGCCACGCCGCAGGCTACAAGTGCACAACAGACATATAGACATATCAGTGTAAACGCGTACTCATTTTTTTGTTATGGAGGCTATGTGATGGTTTAACATGAATATTAATCCAAAACGAAAGGAGACATTCCTAAAGAGAGGTGTATCCAAAAAGGTGTTCCAGGCATGCCTATGGATCCTGAAAGAAAGGAATTTTGGCAAACAATAGCAAGAAGTACTATTAAGGAAAGATGTAAAGCTATTTTCAACCAAGAATTATTAAGCGATTTGAAATTTGCTGTTTGTAGTAAAGGTGGAAGTGGAAGCAAGACGATACCAGCACACAAGTTTGTGTTAGCAATCAGTAGCCTAGTGTTCTTTGCCATGTTTTATGGTGAAATGGCGGAGAGAGATTGTGTTGAGATCCCTGATTGTGAGTACGAGAGCCTGTTGGAGGTGCTCCGTTTTATATACAGCGACGAGGCAAAGTTAAATCCTGGTAATGTGATGCAAGTGCTGTATTTAGCGAAGAAATACATGCTGCCTTCACTGGCCGACAAGTGCTCTGTTTACCTTCAAGAGAACATAGACGCGTCAAGCGTGTTTCATGTCTTACCGCAGGCCCAGAAATATGAAGAAATAGATCTGTTGGATTGTTGTTGGAAACGTATTGAGGACGAAACAGAGGAAGCTGTAAAATCGGACGGTTTCTTGACAATCGAGAGGTCAGTACTCGAGGAATTAGTAGAGAGAGATTCATTAAATGTTAAGGAAGTGGAATTGTTCAAGGCTGTCGATAGCTGGGCGAAAATAGAATGTGAAAAGCAAGGCCTCAAAGTAGAAGGATCTGTGAAAAGAAGGATTCTGGGAGAAAGGATCGTCAAGGGAATACGTTTCCCCGTGATGGAGGAGAAAGAGTTTGCAAGTGTTGTTCTTGACAGTGG
This sequence comes from Porites rus, assembly GCA_964035705.1. Lineage (NCBI taxonomy): Eukaryota > Metazoa > Cnidaria > Anthozoa > Scleractinia > Poritidae > Porites > Porites rus. The sequence continues at coordinate 15,494,656 of OZ038002.1, forward strand.
GATACTTAGCCACAAAGAGACTAACGACTTGGTGAAGTATTTTAACTCTGTACCAAATACTTCACTTGAATTTTCACAAGAAAATAGAAAAGGTTCTCTTGTGCGTCGAGTTTATAGGTTTTCATCGTTTTTGGAAGGTTGGAAGGAATCATCCAAGTTCTGTGATGTGATAGGACTCTCCTGCGACAAAGACATAAATCTGTGTGCAGTTCGTCTCTTTGGTAACAAAGGCAAAGAATATCGTGTGCACTTGGAAATACAGGCAGATGGTTCTGATTTGATTAGAAGTAAAGATGCTCAATATTTGCCTAGACAGATCAAGAATGAAATGGGAAGTTATCCAGGATTTGATGTAATTTTTAAACCTCCGATCGCGTTAAAAGCAAACTCTAAATACTGGTTTATAGCGGACATATGTGGTCCTCCATCCTGGTATGGAAAGGGTGGACAGTCTTGTATGCACTGCTCTGGAGTTACCTTCAAATTTTACAACCTCGATGGAATGGCTCAACGGGTAAAAAAGGGGCAATTCCCTGAACTTCTGTTTACACTCGCCTGAATAGGAAGTTATGGTCTAGAGCCAGAAGAACGTGTTGGTCCCACAGCGTATAATCCGTAATCCAAGACTGTCTTGGATTACCTTCCATGCAGCAAATAGTGCATGCGTTGTTTCTGACTAACTGCCCCTGGGTCTCCAATGTAAAATATCTCGTTCAATGTAAGGAATGTGGTGGATATGTGAAAAATAGAATTCTACCCTCGTTTTATAAGTACAATGATCTTTAAAATAACCTAAAATAAATCATAACACGATTAATCATTAAATGAGATATATCACTCAGATTCATGAAACATGGTTCATCAAGCTTTAGCAGCTTTGCTACTAACCAGAGGGGGCGGGGGGGAGGGTACTCCCTATGATGGTCTATACGGGGAGGCTCCGCTCAAAAGGTGTACCTTTTTCAGGCTTCAGGGGTATGAAAAGGTAAGGAATTCACCTGTTAAAGTATATAAAAGGGTTGGGAAATCTGTCAGTTGGGTAGGTAAAAGGGCCCAAAAGGGCTAACAGATGAATTTTATGGCCTTAAAAAGTCGAGAAAACTTTCTCTTTTTGTGATTGATTCCTATTTAAAAGACAGTGCATTTACAGCAGTTAAAAGGGATGTATGAAGGTATGTGAAAGTGGTACCATTTGTCAATAGAAGGTATACGAAGGGGTACCTTTTTCATGAAAAATGGTATATTAAAGGGTAAGGGGTTGGACCTTGGGGCGGAGCCTCCCTGTATAAACATTTGTTGATTACCCCCTCCCCCCCTTTTAAACACTGATCGTCAAGGGAATACGTTTTCCCGTGACAGAACAAAAAGAGTTTACAGGCGTCGTTTTGGACTGTGAGATACTCACTCACAAAGAGACCTGTGACTTGGTGAAGTATTTTAACTGTGTACCGAATACTTCACTTGACTTTTCAATAGAAAGAAGAAAAGATCCTCTTGTGCGTCGAGTTTCTAGGTTTTCATCGGTGGTGGAAGGGTGGACACATTCAGCTGCATGGTGCGACAGGATAATATTTTCCTTTGACAAAGACATAAATCTGTGCACAGTTCGTCTCTTTGCTAGCAAAAACAATGAATTTCGTTTGTTCAGCTTTTGTATAAAAGAAGAGGGCAGTGACATAATGCTCGGCGACACCAAACAAGCCAAATTTTTGTCTAAACAAGTGGAGAGTGAAATAGGAAATTATCCAGGATTTGATATTGAGTTTGAACCTCCGATCGCGTTAAACGCAAATATCAGGTACGTGTTTGAGGCAAACATAGATGCCGCTCAAACCTGGTATGGAGAGGATGGGAAGACCTGTGTACAACACTCTGGGGTCAACTTTTACTTTGACGACCTGTGTAAAACTTCCACCTGTGTAGAAAGGGGACAATTCTCTGAATTTCTGTTCACGATCGCCTAAATCAGAAGTGATAGTTTAAAAACATTTTTTTCAAACTATTTTATGAAAAAGTTGAGAAATTAATTTTCTTCTTCTTCTTGTTTGCCCTTGTTCAAAGTTGGGGCGCTCGCCTCAAATTCCGTAGGGATGATATGACGGTTTTGGAGGTACCTCTTAATCCGTTATTATTCATATTGAATTAAGTAGTTTATGACATCTTCGTTACCAACAATATATGTTCAAACCCTTGGGAGACCTAGGGGCAGCTCGTCGGCACGATAGAATGTTCGTAGTGAAAGTTTATACTATAAGATTGAGAAGAGCTTTCAGTAGGCTTTCACCACGAACATTCTATCGTCCCGACTAGCTGCCCTGGGTCTCCGAGGGTGGAGCGTATTTCCTCTTTTATTACGGCTAAAGGTGTTTAGGACCATAACATTAAAATATCTTTATGATTCAAACATTGAGTGAAGTGATGCAAATGTTTATAGGGTTCAAATTTTAGTATGGGTGCTGTTCGAGACATTTATGACGTAATTCGGCTATCGCCGTAAACGGCACAACGCACATATTCCATAAATATAATTTATGAAGTTTTGTTTCACCTTCTATAAGGTTTGAATACTACCATAGCACTAAAAATAACGTAATATTGAAAAAAGGATAAAATAAATGAAATAAAATTGTAGCCTGTTTTCCATGAATGCCGTGTTTCAGTTAGAAGTTAACAGGCACAGAAAGCTATTCAAAGAGTTTGCTTGTCCAAAACAAAGGGAAAATAATTGTTCCACAGAACAGCCTCGTTGTAGCAGAAGCTATTTCTAAAGTAATTGGTTCGTGGCAAGGGACCAGCAAGCTTACTAAAATCTTTAAGATGATAGGAATTAAATATATCACTGCGTTGCATAAATTTAGAAGACAGCGAATCAGGCGCAAGGCGGGCAAGACTTTATACAACAGTCAACATCACTGCGTCATGAGATCAAATAAATTAGGCGCTGGGTTTCAAGGGTTTTCCACAGGAAGTCATTTAATAGTATGCTTGCATCGGCATTATAATTGGAGTAAGTAAAAACGCGCTTCGCACGGTTCTAAAGCCAAGGGACAGTCAGACGGATCGGAAGAAACGGCGCGAAGGAATTTCAAAGCACGAGCGGAATTATGCCGACCCGACTGACTCCTCATGAGTCTCTATGGGCGTAGAGTGTTCTGTCTAAAGTAAGGAATGCAGTGGAGACGTTACACTGAACACAAATTTATTCTCGTTTAATGTGTACAATAAACTTTAAAATAAACTTGAAGAAGCTAATCATAGTAAACATTTCTGTTTACCAAACATGATTTATCAAGCTTTGTAACTAGCCAGTGCAAATTAATAGGTTCAAAGATTATCTCGGGTCTAACCTTCAGTTTATAAAGCTAACGTTAAAACAATTAAAATTTGCAAGAGGTGAATGAAAATCCTTCACAAAATGCGCGGTTTACGACGCGAATCTGAAGCTACTTGTTTGTTTGGAAATAAATACCTTTTTATAAAAACCTGCGAAAACCAGGAGAAAATATTACACCCTAAGATGACTCATAGAAAACCCTGAAAATATTTTAACTCTTAAATTTACGTGAATAAATTCTACGTGGAAAAGATATATACACGCTTCTTTAAATGAAAAAAACATAACATCAAGTGACAGTGGGCTGCGCATGTTAACTGCAACATGTTAAATATACAAAACCGCGCGTGTATACACTTTTAGAAATCATTGGATGGAGGAATTCCACTGAAATGGATGAACAGCTAGAATTTTTTCTTTCATCTTGCGCTCTCGTTAATCGGCTACCTCGAAGTCAAATGATTTCTAACGATGAACAAACTGATTCGCGCCAAAAGTCTCTGAGGGGAACAGTGAAAAATCTATGACGTCGCGGTTTCTCTGCCCTCGCCCGCCTTTATTACTTTACGCCCAACCCAAACCGTCATGCTACGCAGGCTACCGCAAACGTTCACCGATGACCCCACCGTTGTTTTGGTTTGTTTGTTTGTTTACAAATCTATTAATGATTAGTTAAATATATAACATGTATAAACACCGTACGTTCAAGGAAAGTACGTAAAGTCAGTGCGTAAGTTTGTTAACTATGATGTAACTCTATGGGATCAGTAACCCAATTGGTACATTGTTAGCGATTCTTCGCGAGTTTTTCTAGTAGACGACAGACTAGGGCAGTCCATCCTGTCTGGTGACTGATGAGAAAGAAAGAAAATACAATTAGGTGAACATTGTTATTAAATGGTGTACATATCGCCACCCCTCCCCCACTCCACTTCATGGCACGGTGAATGAGGGGAGTAAGGTGCGTAGTTATGCCATATAGCTGGTGCGTGTTCCATGTAACAATAAACACGTCCAACATTCAGGATAAATCAAATAATGTCATTCTAAATTGTACTAAAGTATGGATGAGAATTTGAAGTGTGACACTCGCAGACCATGATAATGACATCTATTGAGGGTATCGATTTTTTCGGGGTACCATGTATCTGACCATGCACCTGACCTTTTGTTCAATGTGGTAGTTATTATTGAAAAGTCGGTGAATGAATTTTTCTGTGGTAAAAGAAGTTAGTAAGACAACATAAAACGCTTGGAACCTTACTACTTACCTAGCACCACACCCTCGTCCTGTTTCTGGATGGAAGTACTCGTAGAACAACACCAGATCGCTCCAGTGTGGATCATTGGCGTATCTCTCATCATCTCCGTGGCATGGCCTTCGTCCATTCTCATTGGGCAGAAACAAAGACACCACGCGCCTGCTCAGTTCAAGAGCAACATCACGCAAGCGCATGCGATTTCCCGACCGGGTAGGGCACTCGATCATCAATTTGTCACCAAAGAAATAGTCGTAGCGTTGTAAGGCCTCTATGAGGAGGTAGTTCACTGAAAATAGAACAAAAACATCATTCAGTGACCATTAGATTACGTAATGCTGTAAGCTGGAGAAAGGTGATAAGTTGTAGCGACTTGACCGGAACAAAGGTAGGTAAAGGCGCACACGAGCTAAAGGCCCACACGGCTGGAACTTGTACCGGTTTCCGTAGCATGAAGCAAGCTTAGGAGTATTGCTACTCCCCCCTGGACGGGATGCTAGTCCATCGCAGGGTTACCCCCCAGCAGTATGTCGCCGGTACCCATTTGTTCACCTGGGTGAAGAGAGACAAAGTGGAGTAAAGTTCCTTGTCTATGAAAACAACGCGAACGGCGAGGCTTGAACCCCGGAACTCCAGATCCAGAGTTCGAGGTGTCAACCGCTAGGCCACACACGCCTCCTAACCGGAGCGAAACCAAATAATCTTATCTGTGTTTTTTTGGTCAAGTGGGAATTAATGGAGAAGCGGATAAGTCTCCAAACTAATAACAACCGACATTTTAGTATATCAGTGTGTGATCTGAGCAACGACTTTGCGCTGCCAGAATAAGCAAGTACCACTCCCGAATAGTCATCAATATGTCTCGAAGGCGGTATCTTCTTCCTTGGTGATTTTAAGGCCCTGGGCATTTTTCCAAGCGAAGAATGGAACCCATGCGCGATATCCCGCCCTGCAGCCTCTCTGCAGACTTGCTGTACAAAAACTGACTATTTTAAAACCCTGCTGCGATTAATAAACTTGTACATTTATTGATAACAATATAAATGTGCTTTTTTAACTAGTTCGAAGGTCGTCACCCAGTTGGCGCATATTGCGCCGAAATTCGCTTCTTCGATATCTTGTTTCCAAGGCCACAGTCCGTCTAATGTCATTCAACGAATGAGCGCAACTTTCGGTACAAACAGTACAAAATTCTTTAAACTTGGTGGTTTATACTACAGTCGGTACTTACTGCAAACCCAGATAGGTCCACGCCAGTTGCTGTTCCCGCCAAACATGTACGTGTCCGACTCCCCTGGGACATAGTGCACACTGTAAACTTCGCCATTCAGCTCCAGTTTATATGGATTCTTCTCGTGAAACTTGGACAGAGAACGAATGCCGTATGGTGACAGAAATTCCTCTTCATCTAACATATAACTGAGCACGCGAACGAGTTGGTCTTTGGTGGGAATGGCCAGTAAATGATGGTACTCGCTTTCGCCATGTGATTCCATGTACGATACCTACAAAATGGTGGGAAAATCAGTTGGGAAGGAACTGCGGTTAGACATTAAGTTTCCGGTGCATGGCGGGAAAACACGAAGACTAAGCTGCGCGCCACTTTTAATTACAGTAGTTGACTGCCATGTTTTGTGTAATTCAAAATAGATTTACGGTTGTTGTTTTATGTATCACATGGCAACAGCAATGGCTTGGAACCTTCCAGGGAACATCATCTATGAATCAATACACAGACGAAGAAAAAAAGAACACACAGAGGAAAGGGAACAAGCAAATATAACAAGACCTTTAGAATTTCACCTGGCAAGGGTAAGACTAGTTACCTACCTACTACTTACAAGCAAGGTCCGGGACAACCGAGGGATACAACTCCGTGTGTGGTTAAAGTAGAACGTAGAACATAGACCTGACCTGCGGACCACTCAGCTTATTCTGCTACGTGGGAAAACTTTACTATGGAGAGCGAAAGCGGCGAACTAAACGGTTTCTCGAGCGTACTCAACTACTTGTACTGAGGGTCGCCATCTATAGTTTTTGCTAAATACATGTAGTGAGTTTATACACTTATGCTTTCCATGTTAGATTCATTAAATGGTCGCTAACGACAGTTCCATGAAGGTCTTATTTATGTCAGTAAATATGTAATACAGGACTTTTTTCAAAACACTCGAGCCACTAACCTGAGAAGCTAAGTCTTTCCTGTTTTTCATAAACCAGTCAAGCCGCTTTTTGAATCCGGGAAGTGTTTTCATGTACTCGTCATCAAGGACAAGACAAGCCATAAGAGGAACGAGGCCAACCATACTGCGTACGCGTAATGCTAAAGAGCAAGTGCCCGTACTAAGATGGTCGTAATAAAAACCATCTTGTTCATCCCACAAGCCCACACCGTCAGACATTTGGTTAATAGCATCTGATATTTGAGTGAAGTGCTCAAAGAACTTAGAGGCCATGTCTTCGTAGGTATCGTCTTGCATTGCGAGATCTAAAGCGATGTTGAGCATTATCACACAATAGAACGCCATCCATGCTGTACCATCAGCCTTAAAGAAAAAGAGCAGATTAATTAGTACACGTAGGATATGTCACATTACCCAAAGATGAAAAAAAGATTGAGTAATGGCACCTGTAAGAGCAAGGCGTGGATTGGCAAATCCTTGGACCGATCAAAGATTCCTACAAAAAGACAGAGCAAACTTTAAAAATAAATCTAGTTAAGTAAGTTACGTACGATTCAAGTCTAAGCACAATTTGACTAGAGGATGGAGCAAGTGTCCTTACCAATGTTATCAAGACCAAGAAATCCCCCGCCAAATATGTTCTTACCAGAGGGATCTTTCCGGTTCACCCACCTGAGAAAATGAAAAAGAAACACAAGAGCTTGATAAGGTTTACTTCCTCTTTACGCTTCCCCTCCGGTTCCTGCTATGTTTTTAGCCAATAGTTCGTCCATTTCTTCCTCATGAAACGAGTTAAGTATTCCGCCATTTTGTACTCACTACCAAAACAACTCAACCTCGTCCCCAGCTGTTCAGTTTTCTGGCCATTAAGCTGCACAATTGACGTTATTTTTCACATATTGCAAAATTCTTTCAAATTTGGTCGGCAGTAGCTGGTTATGATGAATAACGCGTGAGTTTTTTTAGTCAATCAGCAACGGAGAAATATTTTGAATGCATAATAATGGACATTAATGCCTTACCAAGTGAAATTGATAAGCAGTTTCTGGAAACAACGCGCCAGGAATTCGTCATCCCGTGCTCCTTTGCGTCCCGTCATCTTGTAGACCATAAGACATGCGAGTGCATGAACAGGCGGGTTCACATCACCCAGGGCAAACTCATAAGCTGGCATCTGGCCATTGGGCGCCATGTACCACTCTCGAAGGAATAGGATTAACTGATCTTTTGCAAACTGAGGGTCTATTTTGCTCATGGGAAGCATGTGGAAAGCAAGGTCCCACGTGGCGTACTGAAAGAGTCGGAGTGAGATTATCGATCATTGGGAGCTTACTTTGGTTCACGAGCAGCGTTGTATGTAACCTTATCGCTACTCAAACGTACTTTTCAAGTAACGCCGGTCACTTCGCCCCAGTTTTTAGAACGAGGAATATTACATTTGAAGGGCGCTTGTTGTGGTTTATGTGTTATAGAACGAGGAATATCACATCTGAAGCGCGCTTGTTTTGGCTTATGGCCTAGAACTAGGATTTGGAGCGCGCTAAATGACTCGAAAATAGGGGGCGAAGTAACCGGGGCGAAATGACTTGGGGACGAAATGAGCGGTCACCTTTTGGAGTGCTTCTTCTATCGACCAATCAAGGTAACGGAAAAAAATAACAATAACAGTCGTTTTTCTCTTTCTATTTTAAGTAGGAATTGCGTTCACAAAGCATTTTCTGTTACGTTGAATTTACCTAACGTTTTCAACACCTTTCTCTTCACAAAAGCTCAGTGTCAAAGTTGGCAAAGTGTATGGTACGTTTTGACATGCCCTTGATTACCTCTCCGACTACAGTGACTGCAATTTCCATTAACGGGATAAAGTCTTTTCATGTTGGTTATTTATTCGTTTGCACTAACCATGAAGATTCGAAAACGCATTTTAGAGCTGAAACGTTTCACACATTAAAAAATCACGGTGCCAAGACAGTGCTACGGAAATTTGCAGCTAAAAAAGTATTCTTCATTTTTATCCAGGAGCGCTGTAGTTTACTTCTGCGGGAAAATGGTAATCTCAATAAACAGTCAGTGCGTTTCCTCAAAAAAAGTGTCAAAACCTACCCACGGATACTCCCACTTGTCTGGCATGGATACAACATCTCTGTTAAACAACTGTCTCCACTCTGCTTCAGAGTTCCTTCCATTGAGCCTGTCAGTGGGTGGAGTCGGCATCTCCGGGTCACCGGTCAACCAGTCTTTAATGATGTAATGATAGAACTGCTTGCTCCACAGTAGGCCGGCGTAGGACTGACGAGATACCTCGGTTTCCTCTGGAGTCAAGCCAGCTGAAAGAACGAGGAGAGTGATAAGTGAGGCCGCACATGAAATGGTCCCTCCCAAGCTCATGAACTGAACTCCCGACTCATTCAGTACTTGAAATTTCTCCCTTCGCCCTGAAGAACCCGGCACCTGCTGCGCGGGCTAGATAGTCTACACCAGAACCATGCTACATGCTGTATGCTTCTGTCTACACGCATTACATGTAAGTCAATGCCTTGAGTTTTCTAAGTGGCTGTTTACGATGCTGTTAACTTTGGTTTTAAGTTTTCTGTTAGTATAACTCCATGGTAACAGTGCTTCCATCCGTGGAAAAGCTTTGGAAACAATAATTCATAACCTCAACCGATAACATGGCGGAGTTGCAGCAGAAGTGTTTTTATCAGTGGAAGTCCAAACTATTTCTTGGGCTCTTGTTAGTACTATTATAAAGTCTTTTTTGACTAGCAAGGGTGAACATGAAGTGTCTTACATGGTATGGCAACGTGATAGAATTCATTTGCTTCTTTGAGACGCTTCTGAATTACTGCTCCAAAATTTCTTTCAGCGAATGGTTCAGTAACAACATCTCCCTCCGCCATGAGTCGACACTGCAAGACTCGTTCTTCCCCAGGAGGAACAACCAGCAAATAATAAGGAGCCACTTTGGTTCCTTTTTTCTTAGGATTGACGGCATCTTTTTCACCATCAATGATATAGCGATGAAAGGCATCCTTGGTGAATGTTGTGTAGTTGTCGATGCCATACAGATGCTGTAAAGATAAACAATGAAATATCCATCTGAAATACCATGACACAGTGTGCAGCTCTTTTTTTTTCTTCCCTCAGATGCACCAAACATAATTTTTCTTTAAAATATCTGTTTGAAGGTGCAAATATTGCCTAGAAATTTGTAAAGCTCGAGAAAGGCGTAAAATTTCTGGCTAACTGTGCCATTTGTCTAAAATAATATTCGGGGTTTGTCTAACTTACCTACAACTTTAGGAAGTTGTGTTTTTCACATAAAGTACCAAGGTATTGAGTCTCTTGAAAATTTCTCTGTTAAAGACAAAACGTTCCCTAGGATCTTCTAATAAAAATATGGCTACTCCATATCCTCAACTTTCGACCACACCCATCTAGGTAGCTAACTCAGTAAGGATGAGATGAAAAACCACCTAATATGTTAGGCGACCTACCTCTGTGTTTGTTTCATTCTCAGTAAACAGCAACTCTGGGATCTTGTTGTTGGGTCCAACATCAACAGTAAAATAAAACTTTCCTAAAGTTTCATGCCGACACTCTACAATGTCTTGACTTTTCTGGACGATGCTCGCCTTCCGTGTACACCCTTCATGCTTACAGCCCCAGATCCAGGTGTTTCGAAACCACAATGTCGGCAAGACATGAAGCCGTGCAGTGTCAGGACCACGGTTTGTTACTGTGATACGGATCAGAATGTCATCTGGTGTATTCTTTGCATACTCAGCACAGACATCCCAGTAACGACTGTCATTAAACACACCTACAAAGATATTTTTTTGTTTCTTTTTTAAGAAAAGAATATTTTTAAAGTGACCCTAACAAGTCCAGTGCAATAGATGAAACAAAGGATCACAAAGGGAAGACCAAAACTTCATATTGGAATCAGCGAAGAGCAGGTCAGAGATTAATACAATAGAGTTCTAGTACAGGTGCAAACAACTTTGTTATATCATTTCATTTTTAGGGTAAAGCTAACTTCCCTTTGCCCTGGGGAAAAAATAACACAACATGCCCAAAATTGTCAATAAGAGCTGGGGGCTGGGTTTCTCCCCCACTCACTTTCAAAGGAAACAAATGGAAAATACTGTAGAACCAAAAGAACTTTATCATAGTTCAATTCCCCTTCTAATATGTTACAGGTCGAAATTAAATTCAAGTGAAAATTTTTAATCTAGGTTGATTCTCATTTTCATTTACCTCCTAGCCCTAATTCATGAATAATTTGGGCTGGAAGACAAAGGAAATAGAGAATCAACCTAGGTTAAAAAATTTTAACCTGTGAATTTAATTTTGACCAGTAACACCCCAGCAACTTGAAATCTTAGTCACAGCCCTGATGTAAAATACTTGTACATTGTAGCTGAGCTTCCAGGAGAATTTCAAATACTTTTAAGTGGATATTTATTAGAAAGTCTGAGGGGAGGGAATCTCTCAAACCATACATGTATACAAAAAAAAAAAACAGTTTGATGCTAAACTGGAATCTTCACAAAGATGGAGGAGGGGGTGCAGTCTAATTTGACTTGACGTCAATTTTATGGGTAGTTTTTCTTGAACAATGAACAGTATTTTCTCACCAGTATCACACAATTCAAATTCAGGCTCTTGACGTGATCTTCTTCGATTTTCATCAACAAGCCAGCTATAAGGATATTCATTCTGTGGATACTTGTACAGGGCCTTCATGTAAGAATGAGTTGGTGTTGAATCAAGATAGTAGTAGCATTCCTTCACATCTTCACCATGATTTCCTTCAAAAATAAAAATCTATTTTATTAAGGAGATGATACTGAAAATCAAAAGATTCTAGAATGTATGCTAGTTGAAGGCCTACAAGATATTATACAGCTGTAGCTGTAGTATTTTGACATGTAGGCAGCAACTCTGAGCAACGACTTTCATTTACTTTTCAAATTTTACAGCCTTGGATAACATTTCCTGTTTTAACTTGGAATAGTATTTTACCCGCTATTCAGGTCTACATACTTGTTTAAGACACAAGTATATAACATGGTGGCAGCAGTGGACAGCCCTTCTTTATTTGACAGAAATTTATGAAGGGGATTTTAAGTTTTGCCCTATGCAGAATTTTGGTTTTGGTTTTTATAAAAAGGAAAGTGTTTTTTTTAAATTTTATTTTCCTGTTTGGCAATGTTGGTTAATTTGTGAAAAATAAATCAGTTTTAATCAGCTATAAGGACTGTTATAAGTTCTTTTGAAAACTGGAGAGAAATATGTGAATAATTAGTCCTTTTTAAACTCTAGGGCCTTCAGTTTCCCCTGAATTTCATGTAAAGCTTAACTTTTTAAGTCGATTTCTTTGTTTTTCTTTTCTTCTTTTTTGGCATTTTCACAGTTTTCAATAGGCCCTAGCCTCAGTTATCTATGGTAGTTATATTATTTTATTTGTTAGCATACTACATAAATAAAGAGATTTTTACATCAAAACAATCTAAAGAATCCAGAAAAAAATACATATACGTAATATTCCAACCTTCAGTTCCAGTCAAACCAAACAGTCTTTCTTTAAGAATTGGATCTTTTTCATTCCACAAAGCCAACCCAAAACACAGCCGGCACTGCCGGTCTGTGATTCCTAGTAAACCATCCTCTCCCCAGCGATAAGCACGTGACCGGGCATGGTCATGAGGAAAAGAGTCCCAACTGTGGAAAGACAACTTGGATTATTTTTAGAGGAAAGAATAAATTCTCATTTAAAGTCCTTTTATTATTGCTGTGTGAATAATTAATTAGCTATTGCTTAGAGCCTCTGATAGTACGCTTGGGTTACCTGCGCTAAAACAAGCAAAATTAATACTTGAGACACTTTGTAGGAAATTAAGATACCCTAGTTGTTCTTGTTTTAAAAGGAATTTCATCTTTGTGATGAAAACTGAAATGAACTCTACATGATTGAAATCTTAATTTATGATGATATTAATGATATCATTTACACTAGGAGAAGGACCTGTTGCATAAACCTTACTGATCTTTTCCTTAGTCACTCATAAACAAACCAAGAAACTAAAATTATATTTAGTTTACTGTCATATATTATAAATATAAGTGTAGGAGAAGCCCAGGGGCCCCACTCACATATTTTAATGACGGGGAACGGGGGGGTTCGAAGGATTTTTTTGGGTGTGACATTTTGGCCAAAAGGGATTTTTTGGGGTATGCTAAAAAAAGTGGGGATTTTTTGGGGTAGACAAATTCTGAAGTTGGGATTTTTTGGGGTATAAAATATGAACCTCTGTTGGACCCCCCCGTCATTAAAATATGTGAGTGGGGCCCCTGGGAGGAGAAGTCAGAAAAAAATTTAATTAAGTTGGTAAGCAGAGACTGTAATCAGGACAAAAGTTACATAACTTCTCAAGTCTTACTTGAGCTGCATCACAAACAGCAATATTGTTCAATAATCCTGAAATTTAGGTAACAATCACAAATAACCAATAAAATCACCACCAATGCACTGTTTATGTCTTGACAGACAAACATATCATAAGATTGATGCACGTTCAGCTCGGTGAAGTCGTTCAAATAATGATCATCAAAGTAATCTTAGCTTAAATTAAAGGCCATCTTACCATGCCCCATCAAAAGAATAATCTTCTCTTACAGTTCCCCACTGCCTCTCTGATAAATAAGGCCCCCATCTCTTCCAGTTCTTCTTTCTTTTTTCATCTTCTTCAAGCCTTTTAGTTTCGGCTAAGTTTTTGTTTTCCAGGACGATCGTGGCCTGTCGTCTTAAGGGTTTCTTCAACATCTTGAACCAGCTGACTCAATGAATTTTCACCTGATTCTAGCTGATTCTAATGCGGTCGCACTTGAAAATATCTAACACGATCTCGCCCAAATTAAAGAAACCGCGGGAAATGCTTGCTAGGCGTCGAAAGAAGATGAAATTTAATACAGCTAGACCAAAAATATGCAAATATTGTCTTTGAATGGAGAAATAATAAGTCAGCCAATGAACTTTCGTTAACTTAAGTGCCTATAAATGAGTCACGGAATCACGAAATCAACACGTTCTTTTGACGTTTCTCTTGAAGTCCCTTGCATGTGAAATGGACAAGCAGAACATTGCTTTCATTTGGTGCCTGACAGCAGACTTCATACAGATCACTATAAATTTTAAAGGATCCAGCTAGATTAACCAACCAGACAACTACTAGCTGTCAGATTCGAAGACAAAAAGGTGCCATGCAAAGAACAACAAAGAATCTGAAAGGTATGATGAACCGGGAAGGTCTGGTGCAAACCGTCCTCTCGGGCCCGAGTCGGGCCCAGATTTCTGGCGTGCATCCATTCATCATGGCGGATCAAGTGGATGAAAACACGGTGAAAGAACTTCTACCGTTTCTCTCGTTAGATGCTCGTGGCGATGTAAAAGCAATAGCACTAGATTACATCCTAGGGCTCTCTGGTTCTGATAGTGGCAAGAAATTTCTTAAGGAAAATGGCGAGTGTTTGAAACGCCTCTTGGATTTGACTAAAGATTCGGATTTAAGGACATGTGGGGTTGCCTTTTCGGCGCTAGTGAATTTATCAGCGGAACAAGTGATCGCGGAAAAGCTTTTACAATACAACTTCATTGAGCAATTTTTGGTCTACATGCTTAAACCAAACAGCGAACACGCGGGAAAAGCAGCGATGATTCTTTCCAACATCACCAGAACAGAAAACGGGTGTATCGAAGTCTTAAAAGTCACTAAAAACTCAGCAGCTTGTGGCTTGTACAAAATTGTAGAGGTATTGTGCAAAGAGAACTACAATCCTCACTCTAATTTACAGTATATTGCGACCTTCATCAATAATTTGACGCAGGTACAAGAATTTCGAGACCTTATTTTAGATAAAGATCGTTGCATCATCCAACGGCTTTTGCCTTTCACCACCTACAATGCTTCAGTCATAAAAAGGGGAGGAATTGTCGGAACTTTGAAAAATTGTTGCTTTGAGACAGGTGAGTGGAAGCGTCCCGGTGGTGGTTACAGTTTCTCAGCAGTTTTAGTCCTTTTTTTTCCTACCTATTTTCTTTTTATTAATCAAATAAAGAAGCATAAACTAAATTAAAGTTTATGTGTCTATTATTGTTTATTTGTTTTCAACATATTTGTACCTTACATTCAAATTAACACTAAAAGCACATACCGGAGCAGGGGCGGATCCAGGATTTTTTTTAGGAGGGGGTGCACTCGTCTCTTGCTCTGCTTCAACACCAATAAACCACATAGTTTTTTTTTTTTTTTGCAGAATACCAGTTGCATTAGAAAACCGCAGGTCATCTCGGGGGGGGGGGGGTGCGCACACCCCCTGCACCCTCCCCCTAGATCTGCCCCTGCGGAGGGTAGTAAGGTTCAACCCCCCGGAGGAGGGGGAGGGGGTGGGGTACTCCTTGGAATTCTTGGTAGAGGTGTGCCACCTGGTTCCCCAAATCCTGACCCTATTTGAGACCAAAACATGTCATTTTTCACACCCATTTTCAGACCTGTTTCCAAAAATCCATACCCGTTTTCAGCTCCCGCGCAGAAACTCGTGAGGTTGACTTGTGGCAAGTTTTCTTTGATTATAGAGTTTCTAAAAGGCCTTTATTTTTGTTCCTGTTTGGCATGAAATTCATCGGTCGAAAATTCTACATGTGATGTCATGACAATTGACCAATAGAAAAGTGAATGATGTTTCGTAACGCTTCCGACACAGCATATGTCAATCATTTTTTTCCCTCTTGGATTTATAATATGATTCAAATCCATTCAGGCAAAACAAGTCGACCTTGAGACTTTGTCAGTCGCTCGGTCACTGCACGACCTCATGCATTGAAGCTCACTTCACTCACTTTTAAGAGCTTATGAGAGGTCGACTTGTAGTAAGTCTACTTAGATTAGAACGCCAACAAAGAAGATTTCTTTAAATCCACTTCAAATTCACGTATTTCTCTTTCTTTTTTATTCATTTGAAATTGAAATGATAAATACATTCATACACTCCTGCAGTTTCCTCGAAAACCATACCTGATTCCAGACCAAAATGGACAAAATCTATATAACCTGTTTTCTGACGAAAACGGCGCAAAAACTCCCTTTGGGTGGCACATATATTCCTATATGGCTTACATAAGGGAGCATCCCCCCTTCCCCTGAGGGTTCAACCCCACTATCTCTGGAACAGCAACAGGTTTATTAGCAAAAGAAAAGCTCTGAATGACTGCTGCACAGTTTTTGGTTGATTCCTTGACCATCATCAAATGACAAAGGCTGTCAAACTTGACTGGAATGCAGGGTGTTCATTAGGCCTCGGAAATCAGAGAATTCTCAATTTACTATGCAGAATTCTCCGACTAATGTTTGGTAGCTTATGACTATTTTTTATTTAGATGTGGAACCTGTGTCAAAATATTTCCCCGTGATGTTACACCTTTCTCCTGCAACTAGGATTCTTAATGAAAAACCCCGGGAATGGCAATGCAATAGCAGCTTTTGATAATCTCTATGCTGGTCATTTCATCAATAAGGATTGTCGTGATTTCGATTTCTTCAGAAATACCCCTTGAGAGACTCACCCTTTTGGAATGAAGTAACTGACTATTTCTCAAATTTTCTTTTCCTTCAGAATCACATGAATGGCTATTAAGTGATGCTGTGGATATCTTACCACACTTATTACTTCCCCTCGCTGGACCTGAAGAGTTTCCTGAAGATGACATGGAGAAACTACCTCCTGATCTACAGTATCTGGGTGATGATAAACAGAGAGAAGCTGATCCTGACATACGTAAAATGCTGCTTGAAGCCCTACTACAGGTAGGTAAAAAGCCTGGGGGGAGGTACTTTAGAAGTGTACAATGTGTTGCTGGGACCCTGTAACCCTTGGCCTATACCAGACCTAGTTTGGGTGAAGTTTGCTCCCCTAAACTAGACTAAACTCTCAAAATCCCTCCCTATCCTTAAGTCGCTATTTTCTAGAAATAACTTATAGGTCAACACTTTCTTTGTGGATAAACTATGATTTGCCAATTTCAATTTTTTGAGTATCAGTTCCCTGTTTCCCTAGTCTAGACTAAGATCAGTTTCCTGGAAAATTATGTCATAATCTAGACCCAAACTCTCTGATTTCTATACCCTATCCCATACTAAGGTGCATGAAAACCATACCCTTCACAGCAGCAAATATATATGGCAGTACCCTCCTCCCCTGCTCCAATCACACTTGTGAAATCATGATCCTTGATATGCTGAAGACTTAAAACAGCTTTTATATTTTTTATTGATTTCAATAAAAATAAAATCATTGATTTTACAATCATTATAAAAGCAGTCATTATTGAATGCGTGAATGAGGCCAAATACTGATCTCATTCTTAGAATGATTCTTTTGGCCCTATTTTTGCGTTTTAAAACTTTTCATCTACTGCTGTGCAATTCAAACAGAACATGTACTGAAACTAACTAAACACCACAAAAGCTAACTATTCTGGTTATTTGAAATGGTCTTAAAAAAGTATGTCATTTGTGATTTGAAGGAAAACAGGATTATTGTTGACAGTGACTGATTTTTTGACACTGTGCAGAAGACATGATCAGAGTAAAATTTAGTTGTATTTCATCAGTTAGTGGTATCAATCCCTAGTTATTGACCTGATTGCTGCACCTGCAGAGGTTAGGGTTCCAAAAATTATCCTAGTAAGCCTGATTTTTTCCAGGTTTTCTTTTTGCAACTACTCAAGTTGTGTTTTTAACTGTGATGATTTTCTTTGCATTTATGTTGCTGTATTTGGCAGTCAAATGAGTCAGATTTGTTCAGTTAGTCTATCGATGTTAGTTTTGCTTGAGTTTATGAATGAGTTATTATTGAAAAGCTCAGGAGTCATGCTGGTCTGACTGTATCAGTTCACCTCGATTTTATTTATAGCTTTGTGCCACAAAACTTGGAAGAGAGACAATGAGAAAGAATAATGTCTACATTATCCTCCGCGAGTTAGACAACTGGGAAGAAAATGAAGAGGCAAAGGAAGCCTGCCTGAAAGTGATTCACGTTTTGATCGCAGACGAACCTCATCCAAGCAGGCAAAACCTGAAGGAAGTCAACATACCTGCTGATATAAAGTTTGATGACGAGCTTGAAACCAGCTCAAAAAATGATCAACAATAAGGGAAAGTGGAACACTTGGTTCTGCCTTAAATAAATCTTTTAATCGTAACTATAACAAAATTCTCAAATATGATTGGCTGTCTTGATTTCAGCGCTAATAGAACAGTGTAATAGGATGTAGCTAGGACAGGTCATACCTAAGAGATTGTACTTGAATGTTTTTTTCTCTTTACTATAGAATACCTTGTGTTGTAATTTAAAAATACTTAATGTTATAGTTATAATTAACTGGTAACAGAACTTCGTGTCATCCAAATCAGTTTGTAATCATACTCGTGATTAATAATAGTAATTGAACTGAGTGGAGTGCAATTTGGTCTGAAATCATACGCAGGATTTCAAAATCGCGCGAGTTCAATTCGAAATCACAAGTATGATTTCAGACCAAAATTGCACGACATGAAGTTCAATTACCACTTTATTACTTCCATTTTGAAATCGCAGAATTTAGTCAGTACTAATATTTTATTGATCAAGTAGCCGGTTTGTTAAAAAGCTGAAACAAAAAGGCTTTTACATCTCATTTTGTATTCTAAACAAAAATGATGTGATGTAGAACAAAAATGGTGCGATTTAAAACAGAAATGATGCAATTTAGAACATGAATGATGCAATTTGGAACAGATGCGATTTAGAGCAAAACATGGTGCGATTTAGGAATAAATCACACTGCTGAGAGCCAATCAGATTGCACGGATAGCCAGTGATTTCAAAGTGGATGTAATAAAGTTGGTAATCACTAAAATGATTACAGACCAAATTGAACTCCACTCAGTTCTACTTTCATTATAAATATTGTTTTCTGTCAGTTATAATTTTATACCTGAACTCAAAGATCGTTGGTATTATAGATGATTTTGTGAACAATAATATTTTATTTTTACTGAACATCACTACTGGGAATAAAATCAAAATCTATAATGATCTGTCTGTAACTGTCATACTTTGGGTGAAATATAAATACTAGAAAATGAATATTAAACTTACAATTAGTGCTTTTGGGAGAGAAATTAAAATTTCTAGAATTTTTCTCTTTAAATTTCATGTTTTGATAAAAGTTAACTATCTTGCGAACAAGTGCAAAGAGGTTATGCCATCAAAACAGCGGGTGTAGAAAATCCTGACGTAAGGGAGACAAAAGAAGAGTTTTAAAACTTTATAGTAACAAAACATTTTTTTAAAAATCTGTTTAAAAATAATCGCTATCTTTTTGTATTTATACTTTTGCTTTATTCGGGGGGAGGAAGGTGCGGGGAAGAAGCTTTTATTCAACACAATAGGTTGGTTTTGTTGTCTTAAGTATAACTCGTCCCCAGGCTGCAGCCAGGGAATAGCCCCTGGGGACGAGGTTGGAAGTGAATCACACAGATTATAAATATACCACCTACAAAATGGTCAAGTCACTGAAAAAAAAAAGAAAAGTTCTTGCCGAGACCCGGGATGATTCAGAGCTCATGTGAACTCTCCGGATTTGAACCAGGGACCTTCAGATCTTCAGTCTGACGCTCTCCCAACTGAGCTATCTCGGCAACTAACAATTTTAACTTCCGTAATGTAACTAGGAGAGTCAACAAATTTCGAATCCTAGCGGTAACGTATTGACTTGAAAGAGCTAAGTGTTATCGGCACTAATAGAAAGGTGACACTTCAGACATTGTCTTCCCCATTTCTGCTACATTATCATATTTCGGAGCTTTCTTCGGAAAGTAATCGAGGGTGCTTTTGAATGCAAATTAGTTTTTTCCTAAAGTTGTACATGTGCGTATGAAACTTGAAAAACCTTCTCATAGAATTTGTTAAATTTGCCATAATCGAGGCAACTAAGGGAGGTACAAGCTCCCTTACGCGATTTCTAGAAAAAATTTCCTGGTACCGTCCCTGGTACCAAGAAATAGAAAAGCAAGTAAAAAATTTAATGGCGTCATTACGTTGCCATGGCAACTCCGAAGTCAACAAAACATGGATCATAACAATTTTTCATCTTTATGTAGTACAGCTGTGGTAACCTTTTTCCGATATCTTTGTTAATGCCAACTGAGTAAACGCTTAAACTGGGGAAAAGTATTCCCAAAAAGTCCAATCGAGCCTCCTACCCATGAAGCAGTAGTTTTTATTGTTTTTGACGTTGTAATGCTGATATGATTGGAAGGTGACAACGACTTTTAAAAAGGCCATGATAACTTAGTACTTTGTTATCTCCAAATGAGAAGTTTGGCTTACAAGCCCTGCCCTGAGAAAATAATAAGCGCCTCTGCGTGGCAAGCCGGACGCGCCCGTGCGTGCGGAGCTCGCACTACATTTCCCAATAAGCGTCCGACCGAGATCACCCGACGACTGGACGAAATGCTCCCGTCTCATTTCGAATTTGGGCTGTTCCAAAGGTTCCTTTGGGCATAAGAGCAATTTAGGGCGTCAGAAACTTTTTTCGTCGTGAAACCCTACTCACCATTTAAATCGCTCTTGAACAGCCTCACCTCAGTTACTGCAGCGCGGTTTGGGGAAATTGTAATAAGGGCCTCTTCCAGAAGCTCCAAAAACTACAGAACCGCGCTGCTCGTATATTTACTTCTTCAAATTACGATGCTAGCCTGGGTGAGCTCTTGTCAGGGGCACCCAACGGGAATATAGTTCAAAACCACTTAAACATAGCATTGTTAAACTATTTTAGTAGTTAAACGGTAGATATAGGCATATTTTTATCCCCCAAAAAATTTTCATCTGCTCGGATTTCCTAGCTGAAAGTCCAGTGATCCGAGAATTATAGGGATCAAAACTTACCTTTTCGAAAATTTCAGCCAGGAAAAAGCTCCCGAAAATTCTAGGCGACCTTTTAAGGGTAAAAATCCGTTAAAAATTGGCAATTATACCATTTTTTAGATGTTCGAAAATCCTAGGAGAGGCGGGCAAGCAAGAAATTTTACAACAAATGTTCCGAAAATTCTAGATCTCAAATCGTCTTCCGAACAGATATTTTCCGAAAATTGACGTTGGGTGCCCCTGTCTTTTAGTCACTCAATTGGCATACTTGAGCTGCAAAGTAAGGTCGATTTATCTATTCTTATGTATAAGGCTCTTATACTGAAATAATGAAACTCCTGAGTATTTGAGCTCGAAAGTTTTTAATTGTATGGACTCAACGCCATATAACTTAAGAAATACGGTAAACAAACTGGCAGTACCGCTTCCCCGTACTGAAACCTTCAAAAATAGTTTCAGTTATTGTGGTGCGGTATTGTGGAGCAGTTTACCGGATCATTTAGGGGCAGGCATTGTCACCGACAACTTTCAGATCAAGTATTCGTTGCTATAATTTCCCAGAGTAAGGTATCTTTTTACACGGCGTCCTTGTAAAGCAGAAAGTTTTCTTTTTTGCGGTCAGTGTTAGTTCAATTTAAGTAGATTCATTCTTATATTCTATTGTATAATATCATTAGTTGAGTTTTTCTTTCTTTCAATTTCTTTGTATTTGATTGCCTGAAGTACTTTACCGTGCCTAAATAAAGTTATCTTATCTTATCTTATCTAGTAGTCGTGAGTAGTATTCTATTTTATGTAGGGATACCCGTTGCCGAGATAGCTCAGTTGGGAGAGCGTCAGACTGAAGATCTGAAGGTCCCTGGTTCAAATCCGGAGAGTTCGCAAGAGCTCTGAATAATCCCGGGTCTCGGCACAATATATTTTATCACGTTTTTTTCATTTCCCAGAGACTCTTATGGCTTTTTATGCAAAAGCTGTGAATAATAAATAATCCCTGGTCTCGACAATATTTTTATCTTGCTTTTCTTCTTGAGTCTTTCTTTTTTCCGGCCCATAACCAGTAGTCCCTGAGTAGTACAAACAATTCAAAACATGAATTAAAATCTTTGCATAGAATTCGTCTATTAGGTAAATAGTCTGCAATGGTGATACAAAGCCAAGGAGGCTTTGACTTCACTCAGTTTCCAGCTCATAGCCTGTTCCAGGCGTTTCAGATAGGCAATGGCACGAAATGGAGAGCACTGTCCCCACTATCTCAACGTCTGGTAGAGCCTACACACACTACCTACAAGAAATCATGGTGTTAAACATAAGCAGTTCCTGCAAGAAGTGTGCTATCTTGTTCTAGTTAATTTATTTCGACTCTTACACATCAGTTGCCGAGATAGCTCAGTTGGGAGAGCGTCAGACTGAAGATCTGAAGG
This sequence comes from Porites rus, assembly GCA_964035705.1. Lineage (NCBI taxonomy): Eukaryota > Metazoa > Cnidaria > Anthozoa > Scleractinia > Poritidae > Porites > Porites rus. Next base: position 15,516,827 of record OZ038002.1, read on the forward strand.
TCCCTGGTTCAAATCTGGAGAGCTTGCACGAGCTCTGAATAATCCCGGGTCTCGGCAATGTCCTTTTTATTTCCTTTTCTTTCTCGTTTTTGTTGTTGCTTCCTTTTGCTTGCGCACATACAAGAGCGGCTTTTCGGAGCAATTTTTTGTTCGTTGCTTTTGTCCCATATAATCATTGCCGTAACTATAAAAGACATTTAAAACAAGAAACGACTTCAGTCATCTTTATATAGACGTCTTCTATTAACGAAACAGTCGACAAAAAAATAAAATATGGTAGGCCATTTCCAAGTTATGCCCCAAGCCTCTGTATCTAATCGAGGTTAAGTGTTAAAATGACCCACGACCCATCCATCAATAATTTAAAAAGGTGTCCCATCTTAGGGGGGACAGGTAGCGTGATTGCCCCACAATTTTGTCTTTTTGCTACACAGACGGTGCCACTCATTTTTAGACTGGTCTTTGCCACAGGCAGCCCAATAATTATGGATGTAAACTAGCAAGAGTAAACACTGAAAAACAAGACTATTGTAAAACATTTTGTCGTGTTATCAGAATGAAATGAAAAACAAGTTCAAATCTAGCTTTAAAGCTTAATTCTAGGATCAATTTGATAACAATTTTACATAATTTAACAGAATGCCTTTGTCATCAGATCTTAAAGCTACAGCTACACTTTTTATGGCTATCCTCATTCTACATACTCTACTGAGACAAAATTCAAACTTGCTTCTCTCCTATACATATTAAAGCAATAAACAACAGATAATATATATATATCGTATATAGAAGAGGGATTATACTTTCTCTAAGTAAACGTCAGTTGCCGAGATAGCTCAGTTGGGAGAGCGTCAGACTGAAGATCTGAAGGTCCTGGTTCAAATCCGGAGAGCTCGTTGGCATGAGCTCTGAATAATCCCGGGTCTCGGCACAATATGTTTTATCACGTTTTTTTGCATTTCCCAGAGACTCTCATCCAAAAGCTCTGAATGGTAAATAATAAATAATCCCGGTCTCGGCAATATTTTTATTTTGCTTTTCTTCTTGAGTCTTTCTTTTTTCCATGTTTGCTTATGAATATGCAGTGCGCTTTCCGAAACTAACTCTTAGTTGCTGATTTTTATCCGGCCCATAACCAGTAGTACAAACAATTCGAAATATGAATTAAAATCTTTGCATAGACTTCTTCTATTAAGTAAATAGTCTGCAATGGTGATAAAAAGCCAAGCAGGCTTTGACTTCTCTCAGTTTCCAGCTCATAGCCCGTTCCAGGCGTTTCAGATAGCCAGTGGCACGAAATGGAGAGCACTGTTCCCACTGTCTGGTGAAGACTACACACACTGACTGCAAGAAATCATGGTGTAAGACACAAGCAGTTCCTGCAAGAAATGTGCTATCTTTGTTCTAGTTAATTTATTTCGACCTCTACACATCAGTTGCCGAGATAGCTCAGTTGGGAGAGCGTCAGACTGAAGATCTGAAGGTCCCTGGTTCAAATCTGGAGAGCTTGCACGAGCTCTGAATAATCCCGGGTCTCGGCAATGTCCTTTTTATTTCCTTTTCTTTCTCGTTGTTGTTGTTGCTTTCTTTTGCTTGCGAACATACAAGAGCGGCTTTTCGGAGCAATTTTTTGTTCGTTGCTTTTGTCCCATATAATCATTGCCGTAACTATAAAAGACATTTAAAACAAGAGGCGACTTCAGTCATCTTTATATAGACGTCTTCTATTAACGAAACAGTCGACAAAAAAATAAAATATGGTAGGCCATTTCCAAGTTATGCCCCAGGCCTCTGTATCTAATCGAGGTTAAGTGTTAAAATGACCCACGACCCATCCAACAATAATTTAAAAAGGTGTCCCATCTTAGGGGGGACAGGTAGCGTGATTGCCCCACCATTTTGTCTTTTTGCTACACAGACGGGAGGGTCTCAATGGGGTTAACCGATAGGCGTAAAACGGCCAAAAATTTAGTCGATAGCCGTAAAAATTGAAAAATTTTAACCGTTAGCCGTAAATAGGGTAAAAAAAAGTTAACCGTAAAAGAAATTGTTACCTAGATTTGCTACTTTTAAGGAAGGTGCTAAACTTACTTATGGTTGCGTTTTTTACTTCCCGGCTAGTGTGACTCCGTACGCACGTTAGGCGAAGCGCCTTTTAGGTGTTAACCAAGACCTAGGCACACGCTAGAGCTAGAAATTGATCATCCTTCTGAGACTAGCCTGTGTACAGTCGCGCCCTCCCCACAGACACCCCTTCTCTGATTTTTCTGCGGGGGAGGGGGCAGCTGTACACTGGCTATCTGGAGCGGATAATCCTGTCTTCAAAAGTCAGGCGGATTGTTCATTCAAAATTAAAACTATTCCATTTTCAGATTAAGACGTATTACCTATCTGATGCGAATCAACAAACGAATAACCCGTCTCACACGAATAATCCTTCTCTAGTGTGAAAACGGCTATTTCTGCTATAATGAATGTCGCGCCCCGGCCTTGAGTTAGGCGTTTGCGTGTCTGCTTTTGCTTTTTCACGAAGATTATTTTCAAATTATCTATTGACATTTCTATGTGTCAGGAGCCCCTGTATGTGTAAAATAATTTGTTAGAATTGGAATACTTTTTAAAAAGTATGATATATAAAATGTTAAAATTTTTCAAAAGAATAGCTTATTTCATCCCGAGATGATCCGAAGACCTTTATCTTGATTTAAAGATACAAAAAAAAGGGTTAATTAATATTTAACTTTTTGAAACAAAAGAAGTTAATTTTTAACTTTTTCGTTAACCGTAACTGAAAAAAATTAACCGATAGCCGTAAAAGAGCCAAAATTTTAGCCGGTAACCGTAAAAGCCACCACCCCATTGGGACCCTCAGACGGTGCCACTCATTTTTAGACTGGTCTTTGCCACAGGCAGCCCAATAATTATTGATGTAAACTAGCAAGAGTAAACACTGAAAAACAAGACTATTGTAAAACATTTTGTCGTGTTATCAGAATGAAATGAAAACAAGTTCAAATCTAGCTTTAAAGCTTAATTCTAGGATCAATTTGATAACAATTTTACATAATTTAACAGAATACTCTTGTTATCAGATCTTAAAGCTACAGCTACACTTTTTATGGCTATCCTTATTCAATATATTCTACAGAGACAAAATTCAAACTTGCTTCTCTCCTATACATATTAAAGCAATAAACAACAGATAATATATATATCGTATATACAAGAAAGAGTATATTTTCTCTAAGTAAACGTCAGTTGCCGAGATAGCTCAGTTGGGAGAGCGTCAGACTGAAGATCTGAAGGTCCCTGGTTCAAATCCGGAGAGCTCGTTGGCATGAGCTCTGAATAATCCCGGGTCTCGGCACAATGTTTTATCACGTTTTTTGCATTTCCCAGAGACTCTCATCCAAAAGCTCTGAATGATAAATAATAAATAATCCCGGTCTCGGCAATATTTTTATTTTGCTTTTCTTCTTGAGTCTTTCTTTTTTCCATGTTTGCTTATGAATATACAGTGCGCTTTCCGAAACTAACTCTTAGTTGCTGATTTTTATCCGGCCCATAACCAGTAGAACAAACAATTCGAAACATGAATTAAAATCGTTGCATAGACTTTTCTATTAAGTAAATAGTCTGCAATGGTGATAAAAAGCCAAGCAGGCTTTGACTTCTCTCAGTTTTCAGCTCATAGCCCGTACCAGGCGTTTCAGATAGCCAGTGGCACGAAATGGAGAGCATTGTCCCCACTGTCTGAACGTCTGGCCCCGGTTGTTCAAACGTTGGATAGCGCTATCCAGCGGATAAATCACTATCCAGCGGATAGCGTAATTGATTTCCGTAATACTTATCGGCTGGATAGTGATTTATCCGGTGGATAGCGCTATCCAACGTTTGAACAACCGGGGCCTGGTGAAGACTACACACACTGCCTGCAAGAAATCATGGTGTTAAACACAAGCAGTTCCTGCAAGAAATGTACTATCTTTGTTCTAGTTAATTTATATCGACTCTTACACATCAGTTGCCGAGATAGCTCAGTTGGGAGAGCGTCAGACTGAAGATCTGAAGGTCCCTGGTTCAAATCTGGAGAGCTTGCACGAGCTCTGAATAATCCCGGGTCTCGGCAATGTCCTTTTTCTTTCCTTTTCTTTCTCGTTGTTGTTGTTGCTTTCTTTTGCATGCGAATATATAAGAGCGGCTTTTCGGAGCAATTTTTTGTTCCTTGCTTTTCTCCCATATGGTCATTGCCGTAACTATAAAAGACATCTAAACTAGAAACGACTTCAGTCAACTTTATATAGACGTCTCCTATTAACGAAACAGTCGGCAAAAAAATAAGATATGGTAGGCCATTTCCAAGTTATGCCCCAAGCTGGCCCCAAGCCTCTGACCCAAGACCCCTGAACCACGACCCATCCCATCAATAATTTAAAAAGATGCCCCATCTTAGGGGGGACGGGTAGCGTGATTGCCCCACCATTTTGTCTTTTTGCTACAAAGACGGTGCCACTCATTTTTAGACTGGTCTTTGCCGCAGGCAGCCCAATAATTATGGTTGTAAACTAGCAAGAGTAAACACTGAAAAACAAGACTATTGTAAAACATTTTGTCGTGTTATCAGAATGAAATGAAAAACAAGTTCAAGTCCAGCTTTAAAGCTTAATCCTAGGATCAACTTAATAACAACTTTACATAATTTAACAGAATGCCTTTGTTAACAGATTTTAAAGCAACAGCTACATTTTTAAATTACAAAGTAAAAGTTTTATTTAATTGGCCCTCTTTATACACAAACCATGAGGAAAAATATCGTTAACTATAACTTTTTATGGCTATCCTTATTCTACATACTCTACTGAGACAAAATTCAAACTTGCTTCTCTCCTACACAAATTAAAGCAATGAACAACAGATAATATATATATCGTATATAGAAGAAGGATCATATTTTGTCATGTCAAACGCCAGTTGCCGAGATAGCTCAGTTGGGAGAGCGTCAGACTGAAGATCTGAAGGTCCCTGGTTCAAATCCGGAGAGTTCGCACGAGCTCTGAATAATCCCGGGTCTCGGCAGTACTATTTTTCTTGAACAATATTTTGGAAAGAATTTATTTTTCCTGAAAAGATAGTTTTGACTCAGCTTTACTTCGAACGAGGTCATGCAACAGCATTGTTATGGTAAATAGTAAATATAGGGTTTGGTAGGTGTGCAGGAGGCGGGAGAGGAAAAGGGGTGGAGATGAGAGTTCCATAAAAAAAGGACGGCAGGCTACGTAATTGTTAACGGGCAGCGTTTAAGTAAAAAGTCTGGACATAAAACGTTATCTTTTAAGTCCGATGTTAGCAACTGCTCCTTGCGTTGATGCGGCGGTGACAGCTATTTCCCCAACTGACTGCTATTCTGGTAATCTGAGGTCAGGTTCAATTTTCGTTTCGGTCGTTAGAGAGAATGTATGAGAACCGCTAAAATTGGGCCTGATCTCAGGTTACTATCCTGGCAAAAACCCGTATAATAACAACGTAAAATGTAACATCTGCAAGTTACCATCACTGAAAGACTAAAGAGAAAATATGGTGTTGCACCTTTTAGGTAACAGGACGTAAAGTTTTGAAGTTTCATAAAATTTGAAGCAAAACCGGAAAAAATTTGCCGAGACCCGGGATTATTCAGAGCTCATGCGAACTCTCCGGATTTGAACCAGGGACCTTCAGATCTTCAGTCTGACGCTCTCCCAACTGAGCTATCTCGGCAACTCTGCTTTTGTAGGTCTGACGGTGAGAGTTTTAAAAATAGAGTTAAAAATGTGTCAAACTTATCAGGCATGTCAGATACATCTTTAAAGCCACAAAACTGATTTTCTTTAACATAATAGCTTAGGGTTTTAAAATCTAAAATGGACGCCGTTAAGAGTTGTCGCGGTACCTGCATGTTAAGGGGAATTTTACGGTGTCGAGCCATGAAAAGGAAAGGAAATGGATAAGGGGAAAACCAAATTTTATGCAGATCTGAATCAATAAAAAAAACAGTAAACAGTATTTGCCCAAACTTTACTATGTACTATTTAAAAACGAAAGGTCTTTTCTTCTTGTCGTAACGATTGGCTTACTGTGTTCCTGCTAATTATTTGTTACTCAACTGATTAGTCTTTATCGCTACCTAAATTGCCAAAAAAATGAATTTAACCCACGCGCATAGAGCAAGATCCTCAAACACTTTTCTTTTCTCGTGGGGCGACCGTAGCGCGATTCTGTTTTAATCGACGATTGGTAGCGTATTTCCGAACCAGCACGAAAGAGCACGAAGTAAACCGGAGACATCTTCTTCCCAGTTCCCCAGATGTTCAGAACCTGCGCGGTTAAGCGCGAATGTTGCCAAAAATATGGCGCTCGCCGGACTCTTCGATTTCGTTGCCTTGGCTAACGTTTGAGGACAATGCAACGCCTGGAAAGCTTCTGTTACTTGTAAAGGTAAGACTAGAGATGGTCGTTCGCATTCTTGCGATCACTAGATCCGCTGGTACTAAAAGCGTGACATTGCACCAGCGGATCAAAGATGGTCAAAGATTGCAGTTACTGCACTCTACTAAGATTATTTAGATTTTGCATTTAAGTCAGTCAGTGGGCTCATAACGTAAACACCTCCGATCTTCACTGTGTAAAGTCTGGGTTGTGGGCTTGACAAGAGTAAGTTTTAAGCTTATGTGTGAAATAATGGACTTATCAATGTAAAGCTGGTGGCGGGGGGAGGGAGGAGGGGAAGACAGGGCCTGGGGTGGGGATTTGATTGTCATTGTTGGCCCTGGGGTAGGGCATTTAAAGGATTTTGCGCTCCCAGGGGAGAGGATATTTGAATATTTCTTCGCCCAACATCAAATTCTTACTATCTTATCCATGGGACAGGACCATTAGTGGAGTTGTATAATTTAGATTGAGCTCGACAGTATAACCCTGGCCTCCTCCCCTGCTGGCTTTACATTGATAGGTGCAATAGCGTGAGCTTATACAGAGTTCGGGGTCTGGAACAACAACAACAACAACAACAACAACAATAACATATTTGTACTCACTCTTGCTCATAGAAATGGGATGATAATTTTTTATTATTTAACTTGTTTGCACACTCTTTTTAAAAACAGGAGTAACTTAAGCTATTTTAAATAAATCAGGGACAATTCCAGTAGAAAAAGAAGCATGGAATATAATTCCTAGAGGTGCAGATATAACATGTTTGGTAGCTTTTAAAATAGCAACTGGTATGCTGTAAGGCCCAGTTGACTTATTAGCATTAAACCCAATAATGATATTTCATTTTCAATTTCAACTGTTGTTGTGGGAAATAGAAAGAAAGAAGGTTATTTTTGGGATCTGGGATTTGACCAAAATGTGGTGTGGGATTCGGGAAAACACAAACTATCTTGACGGGAAACAGGATTTGACTGCTATCTGGGAAGCGGGATTCACCAAAATTTAGGCACACTGTGAAAAACCTTTAGCGTGTAAATCCTGTTTCTTGTACAATTAATCACCTCATTTCTCCAAGCAAGCGAGACTAGCCACCGATTTTAAGAGCGTTCTTGTTAGACCTAAGTAAGGCATCTGACACTCTAGATCACAATGTTATGTTAAATAAGTTATCCCTGTTCAGCTTGAATCTTTCTACCGTACAATGGTTCCCCTCATGGTTTTCCTCACATCAGTGTAAATAGTACTATCTCTGAACCTATGCCGATTCAGTGTGGGGTCCCTCAAGGTAGTGTTTTAGGTCTGCTCCTGTTTATAATTTATAGAGCTTGATGCCAATGATACGCTGATTTTTTTTGCTGGTAAATCTGTTAGTCAAATTGACTCTAGGCTTTCAACTGATCTCAATACATTTGATAAGTTAGTTCTGATCCAACTACTTGACGCTTAATATCTCCAAGACTAAAATAATGCTGATAGGTACCCAGCAGAGGCTTTACGTAGTTGACACTTTTTTGGTTGCGACTGATAACGCTAGTTTAGAGAGGGTAGATACTTTTAAATATCTTGGTGTAACTATGGATGAAACTTTGTTGTGGAAAGAGCAGTTAGCCTATTAGGCAAGAACATCTGAGTCCTGTAGATTGGTGTTACTGTGTTACACTCGTAAAATTCTTTCCTAAGTCTCCTTGTATTGCATTATATAATATGATGGTTCTGCCCTTATTTGACCATTGCGCAGTTTTTTGGGATAGTTGTGGTCAGGGTAGTAAATCCTACTTAGACAAGTTAAATCACCGTGCTGCATGTATAATAATATTGAGGGCCATGTGGTTAATGGTCTGATGAACTTTTTACCATATTTGGCTGGCCCCATTCGCAGGCGTGCTGTAACTTCCTTAAATCTATCCTTTTCTATAAGTGTATCACCTTCTTATCAACTGAGTGAATTTAGGCTTGCTCACCAACTCCACTCCTATCTCACAAGACAATGTGATCAGCTACAGCTGTCTCTGGCCAAAACCACCAAGTACCAGGGCAGTTTTCGGATTACCTGTAATGGTGCCCATGCCTATAATTCCAGAGAGTGAAGAGATCTTTCAAACCATACCAGAATGAGCACAATTCAGTCAAGGACACCGGAGAAAGAGGCAAAAAACCATGTAACATTCACCTGAAAATCTCCATGAAAATCTTGTTCCATTGCTCACCTACCTTTCCTTTCACCTAATCCTAAGATCCTAAAACTATTCCCACCAAAATGAAGCCTACTAAATGCCCAGCAAAAGAAAAAAAAATGAGGCAAGAAAAGCGAAAAAAGATGGGAGGAGAGAAAGCGAAAAGTAAGTTTGACTTTTGAAATTTTGCTTTCTGCGCATGCCCGAACTTTTCAAGGTGATATTTTGCATCTGGATCAGAAGGCCGTGAAGTGACAACCTGTAAACCAGTTTGTGGTAAGTTTTAGCTCTTTATAGCAGGACAATGACCAGAAAACCACTTGACTAGCTTCAAAATGCGTTTTTTGGCAAAATCTCCAGGAGCGAATGGTTTAACTAGATAGTGGTATTTTTCTTAATTAATTAATGAAACCCCTGAAAGTTGGTGCATTTCTTCAACCAAAGGAATCTTGACTTTAAATTTTTGAAAGGTTTATTATTTTTGAATCAAATTTCAATACAAAACATATTAATATTTTTAATAATTAAAATATTAAGTATGGTTATTAGTTTTACTTCAGAAAAAAATAATTAAAAATAATTATTATTTTGATTATTTTTTTCTGAAGTAAAACTAATAACCATACTTAAAAAAAATATTCAATATTTGCAAAAAAATGTTCCAAAAGTTAAAATATCTTAAAAACAGATATTATCAACATCAGCTTGTAAAACCTTGAAATTAAAAAAGGCAGCTCTAAAGCAAAGGCAACTTTGCTTTCATCACATTCTCAGACTGTTAACTTGGGTCACGTCATCAGAACCATCACCTGTTGAACGAGACAGCATTTTGAATTTTACAAGAGATGTGTTGTACTTAGTACAAAAACCTACTGAACTCAGCAACCTTACTTTATTTCTTCTAGTTTCATATTTTGCCAAGACATGGAAGCCAAGAGATTACACATCAAACTAAGAATCATCATATGTAGGTCCAGATGTGGGCTTTACTAACACGTTTTTTCTTTGAACCCTAAACCCAGTTGTTCACAAGGTGGATGGCAGTGCTCTTGACTAGATAAATCACTATCCATTGAATAAATATTAGGGAAATTAACAGAGTTATCCAGTAGACAGTGATTTATTTGGCGGATAGCATGCATTATACCCACCTTTTAAACCACTGGGGCCATGAGCGGGAAATTAAAAAATGAAAAACTGGTGGGGGTTGCCTTGCAATAGATTAGTGTACCATCCAGTGGTAGTATTTAGTTAGTCCTAGGTGCTTTGTGCTACAGGAACCAAAATAAATTATGGCCTTCCACTGACTATGAATGTGCTGCTTTACTTTACCAAGGCCTTCGAAATTAATTCTGATAATGGCTTTGAGGAAACTGATTTTGCAGTTGTACATTCAGATGATAAAATTTAACACTAACTAAAATAATAGTCTATGATCACTATACTTTGATTGACTGAGTGATATTAACCTTTATGTGTTCCATCCTGGTGCAACTTGAAAGTGAGCAATGTTTGGCTGCCACTGGAATTGTGGGATTGGAACCCAGTTTTGAGGAATTTGAGGAAACCTAGGTCCAGCTGTTTTGATTGTTAAGAATAGATTTCAGTATTAATGTTGAAAGATGTAATGTTGTTAAAGGGTATAGAAAGTACATGAAAATAATATTATTGTGAGGAGTGTTAATGAGAGATTTGTTGAACAGTGAAAATAGCTGGCAGTCAAAATTGCTGTCTCCATTATGAAATCAGGAAGCCATCTGGGAATGCAACTTAATGGTATCATTAATTAATCATGGAAACAATTGGTCAGCAAATATCTCCAAAGGAAACTTAAATCTGAGTGATGACATCATCTGCTAATATTGTTTAATTATCAAGTCAAAAAAAATTGGACATACTGGTAAGGTCAAACAACTTTTTAAAATTTGAGTATAATTTTATATATTCAATATTATATTTTTCTTGAATTGTAGCTGTTTTGGGAAGGGTTTGATAAGAATTGTTTTATAAGATTTGTGTATTATGACCTTCAAGGCATAAACCATTGATTTTGTTACATCTGCATCCTGCATCCCTGATGCAGAAAAATTCTCAAAGATGCAAAATAATTTGTGGTATGCATCGGAAGATGTTTTTGTAGAATATCCGGTTTGTGTGATTTCTGTGGCTGTTCCTGTAGCTGTCGTTTAACGACTCATATTTCTTTGAGTCTTTGTTGTGCTTGACAATAGAAGGAGATATTTATTTTTATTTCAGTAAAAACAGAGTTTTGGAGTCTGTCTTCAGATTAACTGTGTGGTTACATAAAGACCCAGGGACATGTTGTTTTTAAACTGGGATTCAATGATCCTGGACAGGGACTCATGATTTTCTCAAAACAAGTCCCAGGACTCACCAAACTATTTGTATCAAAATCACTGATAACTGTGTCAGAAGGGTGTGGTTACAAACCTTGCTGGTAGTGATATTGAGGGGGAGCTGGCCTTGACTGATAACTGGGATCAAGGCATGCAGGTCTCATAATGTATGTTGTCGGTTGTTGTGCTCTGTGCTCATTTTCACACAGTCTAGCTCTGCTGAGATTCTGTCAGACAAAAAATTGGTCAGCAAAATTTAAATTGAAACTTTCTTTTCCTTTTCTGTAACATTTTGAAATACTGGTATACTTCAGATGTACATGTTCTTCTAGATTTCAGAGAATTGAGGGACTGCAACTTGCTATCCACAAAATTTTATGGAAATATGTTTGTGAAATACACTACCAAATTAAAACAAGAAGAAGATTGTTTGCTGTATGCACAGAAAAAAAATTTCCTTTAAGTTAGTACGACATGTATATTTAAGTATCTTCTGTACTAAAAAAACAACACATTGATGTATTTTGTGGCTGTAAAATTGTTGCATTGGTCAGAAAATAAGCCTTTCCCTGTATAAGATGCTCTTTGATATGATCAGAAAAGGCAAAAACTTACAGTTAGTTAAGCACTGAAGTTTGTTAGTCCTTCAGTCAAGATATTCAATGGTGATTTGTTTTCATAATAATATTAATCATTTCTTTAAAAGTGGCAGCAAGAACTTTAACTTACTTTTTTTTGTTCTTTGACAATTACATGTACATGTAAGATATTATATTAAATGATATTTTATTGAGAAGAAACTGATATGATGGTGTATGAACGCTCCACAATGGCAATAGCCGCATACCCATGATTAACTTTTTTTAATTTATTATTATTTAAACTTGTTTTATGGAAATACAAACCTTCACAGATGGGACAAAGACCTTAGCTTCTGGGTTTAATTGGCTTTGTAGAATAATGTCTCCAGTTCTGTCAAAATAGATTTTATTTGTCAAACCCAGAAATTTATTCATTTCATTTAATGGTGAAGATAATTTTTTTGAAATTGGCATCGTTTTGAGGTAAACAGCAGCGTAAAAAAATCAATTATGATATTCCTTATTTACAAATTAAACTTCATAAAATAATCTTAAACTGAAATAGACTTGTCACTTTGGTCAAAACTGGTAGCTTAGATGATCTTCAGTGTAGGACAATATAGGTTCCAGGGAAATAAAATATGTGATAAATAATTGTGGTCAACTACATATACACCTGTATGCAGAGAAGCCTGCAATAATCTCCAGGTTGCTATTACAATGTTGGAGCAAGAGTGTTTGTTCCTTTATTTTATAATCTCACCCACACAATTTTATCCTTGGAAACCCGTAGGGGTGGTCACTCCGGTCAGGAAAAATGGCAGTGAAAGTTTCCAAGAACAGGCACCTCAAGGGTCTCTCACCCGTTTTTAAAAACTTATTCCACCTTTTTTCTCTACCTGACTAACAACCCCAGGGTCTCTGAGGATGACACTCTTCATGACCTTTGGTTATTACTAGTTGCTTTAGAAGCAAGACAAGTGTTGTGTCTTACCTGCTATTTAAAGGCCTCTGATCAGTAGTAAGTGGCTAGAAAAGGTAACACCAAGAAGTCAATCAAGGACAGATGAACTTTTATTTACTAATAATACTGTTAGCTAGAGAACACGTATTGTCATCATCCTGTGTATTATTTGAATCCTATCTAGTTTTAGGGTTTAAAGTAATTCACTTGACTTGTCGGTATGCTTATTGTCACCTGCATAACAGTAGGCTAATAATTTATAATTAATATTGATTTTAATTTGACCACAAATAATGAAAATTATTTTTTTGAGGACTTTTATAAAGACCTATACCACTAGCTTTCAGTGTTTCGTGTTCGCCCTGATATTGCTTTATTTCAAAGCAAATTTCAAACCAATGTGATCAAATAGAACAATGTAGCAATACTGTACATGTATGTTATATAAATGATATTTTATTGAGGAGAAACTGATGGTGTATGAATGCTTCCCAATGGCAATAGCTACATACCCATGATACTTTCTTTCAAGTTATTATGTTTTTTAAACTTGTTTTCTGAAAATACATACCTTCACAGATGGGACAAAGACCTGAGCTTCTGGATTTAAATGGCTTTGTACAATAATGTCTTCAGTTCTGTTGAAATAAATTTCATTCTTCAAACCCAGAAATTTATCCATTGCGTTCATGGAGAAGTTTTTGAAATTGGCATCATCTTGAAGTAACCAACAGTGTAAAATTATGGTATTCTATATTTACAATAATATTTAACTCCCTGTGATAGGCATATCTACCTGTAAACAAACATTTTACGGTAGTTTAATGGGTTTTTAGCATAAATCAAGGCCAACCAAAGGAACAGCCTGTATGGCATTCCAGTCATCTCAAGTCAAATTCTGACTATTCCTAGAAGCTGGGATAATAATTTACTTTGCCAAAATCATTTTCTGCAGTGATAAGTATACAACAGTTTTATCATTTGATAAGACCACTAGTCATCACATTTGTCTCTCTGCAGTTCCATGTGATTTTTTACACCAGGAAATTTTAGCCTTTAGATGTATAGGTAGACTTTTGGGAGGACGTTTGGTCAAACGGCACCGGCATGTAGGGCTACTTGTAGATGGAGGAGGAGATTTTTCCCCCTCCCTTTCATTGAAGGAATCTGGGGATCTTACTGGGGAAAACTATAATTCGGTTCCTACAGAATTTTAGTGCATTTTGAGCAGTCAGGGAAAGGATGTGTGGAGAACAAGTCATTTTCTTTGAGTGGCTGTTAAGTCTGTGACGACAAGCCAGCAATTTTGCCAGTTGTGTGATGGGCATCACCCTATATGTGCTGTTAAGATCTTAGCACTGGCAGTGTAGAGAAATAAAAAAATAAAGTGTACTCTGGTAACTATCTACGATCATACCTTGAATTCTCTTTGTCCTTTCCCTCAATGTCCACGGTTGGAATTTCTGACAGCTTTATAAACAAAAATTATGCAGGGTTACTTTAATCTGATTTAACTTTGATCATCTGAGGGGAAGAAATAGTTTTGATTAATTTCACCAATCTTGCACTAGTTTTCACTCTTTCTTGATTTTCTCAAACGACACAAGAAAATAATAATATATTCAAGGTGCAATTTGCTGTGACATTGCCCCTTCCTCCCCTCCCCCTTCTGTGGCAAATATAGGTGGGGATGTTGAAACAGAACATATATACTAATCCACCAAATTAATGATGTTATTTTGTGTACTAGGTTTAATGTTTTGTTTTGCTCACATTATTTTTCAGGTAGTCATAACACAAACCTCCATGGCTGGTATGAACTCAGCTGCTTCAGCATTGAGTTCAGTGTGGTCACTGAACTGCTTGTCAATCCTACAAAATACCAATCGTTAGTATTATCATTGTGATTTAAGATCATTAATCAGTGTCTTTGTTTCTCTTGCCGGTGCCTTTTGACCAAACGGCCTGTGATAGGCATATCTACCCGTAAACAAACATTTTACGGTACTTTAATGGGTTTTTAGCATGAATCAAGGCCAACCAAATGTACAGCCTGTATGGCATTCAAGTCATCACATTTGTCTCTCTGCAGTTTGATGTGATTTTTTACACCAGGAAATTTTAGCCTTTAGATGTATAGGTAGACTTTTGGGGGGCCGTTTGGTCAAAAGGCACCAGCATGTAGGGGTACTTGTAGATGGAGGAGGAGATTTAGACTAGATTTTTCCCCCTCCCTCTGGGGATCTTACTGGGGAAAACTATAATTGGGTTCCTACAAAATTTTAGTGCATTTTGAACAATCAGGGAAAGGATTTGGAGAACAAGTCATTTTCTTTGAGTGGCTGTCATGTCTGTGACGACCCGCCAGCAATTTTGCCAGTTGTGTGATAGGCATCACCCCGTATGTGCTGTTAAGATCTTAACACTGGCAGGGTAGAGAAATAAAAAAATACAGTGTACTCTGGTAACTATCTATGATCATACCTTGTATTCTCTTTGTCCTTTCCCTCAACGTCCACAGTTGGAATTTCTGACAGCTTTATAAACAAAAATTAGGCAGGGTTACTTTAATCTGAATAAATTTTGATCATCTGAGGGGAAGAAATAGTTTTGATTAATTTCACCAATCTTGCACTAGTTCTCACTCTTTCTTGATTTTCTCAAACGACACTAGAAAATAATAACATATTCAAGGTGCAATTTGCTGTGACATTGCCCCTTCCTCCCCTCCCCCTTCTGTGGTAAATATAGGTGGGGATGTTGAAACAGAACATATATACTAATCCACCAAATTAATGATGTTATTTTGTGTACTAGGTTTAATGTTTTGTTTTGCTCACATTATTTTTCAGGTAGTCATAACACAAACCTCTGTGGCTGGTATGAACTCAGCTGCCTCAGCATTGTGTTCAGTGTGGTCACTGAACTGCTTGTCAATCCTACAAAATACCAATCGATAGTATTATCATTGTGATTTAAGATCATTAATCAGTGTCTTTGTTTCTCTTGCCGATGCCTTTTGACCAAACGGCCTGTGATAGGCATATCTACCTGTAAACAAACATTTTACGGTACTTTAATGGGTTTTTAGCATGAATCAAGGCCAACCAAAGGTACAGCCTGTATGGCATTCAAGTCATCACGTTTGTCTCTCTGCAGTTTGATGTGATTTTTTACACCAGGAAATTTTAGCCTTTAGATGTATAGGTAGACTTTTGGGGGGCCGTTTGGTCAAAAGGCACCAGCATGTAGGGGTACTTGTAGATGGAGGAGGAGATTTAGACTAGATTTTTCCCCCTCCCTCTGGGGATCTTACTGGGGAAAACTATAATTGGGTTCCTACAAAATTTTAGTGCATTTTGAGCAATCAGGGAAGGATGTGGAGAACAAGTCATTTTCTTTGAGTGGCTGTTATGTCTGTGACGACCAGCCAGCAATTTTGCCAGTTGTGTGATAGGCATCACCCCATATGTGCTGTTAAGACCTTAACACTGGCAGGGTAGAGAAATAAAAAAATACAGTGTACTCTGGTAACTATCTACTATCGTACCTTGAATTCTCTTTGTCCTTTCCCTCAACATCCATGGTTGGAATTTCTGACAGCTTTATAAACAAAAATTATGCACGGTTACTTTAATCTGATTTAACTTTGATCATCTGAGGGGAAGAAATAGTTTTGATTAATTTCACCAATCTTGCACTAGTTCTCACTCTTTCTTGATTTTCTCAAATGACATTAGAAAATAATAATATATTCAAGGTGCAATTTGCTGTGACATTGCCCCTTCCTCCCCTCCCCCTTCTGTGGTAAATATAGGTGGGGATGTTCAAACAGAACATATATACTAATCCACCAAATTAATGATGTTATTTTGTGTACTAGGTTTAATGTTTTGTTTTGCTCACATTATTTTTCAGGTAGTCATAACACAAACCTCCATGGCTGGTATGAACTCAGCTGCCTCAGCATTGAGTTCAGTGTGGTCACTGAACTGCTTGTCAATCCTACAAAATACCAATCGTTAGTATTATCATTGTGATTAGATCATCAGTGTCTTTGTTTCTCTTGTTTCTCAGAAGTGAACAGTGCTATTATAATCTTCATCAGTGTCTAAAGCACTGGGAAGTTTGGTTATTCTAGTATTTTCTACAATCATCAATGTCTAAAGCTCTGAAAGTTTGGTTTTTTTCTATTTTCAATTGCACAACACTCGGGGTGAGGGGGGGGGGGGGTGAATACTGCCATACATGGGCTATATAGGTATGTGCCGCTGTGAAGGGTATGGTTTTCAAGCAGTTTACTCTCGGATAGGGTATATAAATGAGAGCATTTGGCTCTAGAATAGGGTATCATTTTTCAGGAAACTGATCAGTTGGTTGAAGATTTTATCTAGACTAGGGAAACAGCTTCTCTAGGATAGGGGGGATTTAAGGAGCTTACTCTAGTATGGGGTAGCAAAATTCAGCTGAACTAGCTCTGGTATAGGTTAAGGGTTCCAGGGTCCTGGCGGCGCATCCCCACCCAGAAATTCCTAAAGTACCCCTCCCCCCCCCCCCCCCCCCCAGGCACAACACCCAGAAGTGAACACTTGGAAGATCGTTACGTTCTAGTTTCAATTGCAGACACTCTCAGAAGTAAGCACTGTTCGTATATTATCATCAGTGTTTAAAGCCAGCGTTGGAAGTTTGATTATTTTCTACTTCCACTAGCAAGACACTTGAACACCCTTGAACATAAACACTGCTTTAGCATCCTTGTCAAATGCGTTGGAAGTTTTTGATCCTCAATGTCTAAGGCTCTGGTTGAAGTCTGGTTATTTTCTAGTTTCACTTGCATTAACTTGAACTGAACACTGCTAATATCATCAGTGTCTGAAGCATTTGATTTGGGTACAAAGAAAGAAATAATTTTCAAGTTGCTAGGTTGCTTTTTTTGATTTTTCAACAATTTTGTGCTCTAACTGACCGAACTGCAAACTGGCAAACGTAATGTCTTTCAGTCATGATCCAGAAGTAAAAACCTTATTAAAAGATGGATTCGATATGATTCACGAACATTATAAGGCTCATAAGTCATAGAATAGTGTATTGTTATTGTTTTTAAGTCAGTTCGAAGACTAAGATCCAAATTATTTTCCTTTATGAGATAAACTTCTTACTCAAGAAGAATAATGTCCCATACGATGTTTATTTTTCTCGTTTCATAACTGTCTTGCTTTGTTTGCGTACATTAAACTTTTAAAACTACATGAATCCTCTCACTTTTGAAAGTGCAATTTGCAAGTAAACGCAGAAGTGTGAGTTAATATAGCTCGACCCCCGAACTACTTTTCCGCATTTTATTCTTTGCGTTGAACTGTTTCCTTCATACCGGATTAAGCACTTCAGCCGATACTTTCTGCATTTCGATGGATCAACTATGATCTCTGAGCATTTTGCGCAAGGCAAGCACCAAGTTTTATTTGACGGAGTACGTTAGGGAAACGACTTAAGAGGCGTTGGCGAAACGACCGGTCGTCGGAAAAAACTATCGCAATTTTTCACGTTTGCTTCTCTTGCAAGAATGTTTTCAATTTCTCTTTTTTTTTTTATTTCCCCTGCTAAGCAGGTCTATTGTGTAACCTTAGAATGTTTTTTTTTGTGTGACATTATGAACCTTTCCACCAATAAGTGATTGACTAGCCGTTGATCCATGAGCCTTAGTGAGCTACAAGAAACTGCCCAATATCTCGCGTTAAAGGCGTAACCATCGGATTTTTTTTCGGCTCAAGTCTCGAGCTGCTTCCAATTAACTACGCCAAAAAGATTCAGCGCCATATAAATCCAGCTTATAAAAAGAGAGCAGAATGATTTCAGACATGTGAAATTTGTCTTGCGAAAGTATCGATGTTAAAAAAAAGTTCTTTTTGACAGTCCGAAAGGCCAAAAAATGCCTCACCTTGAGTTACGAACATTTTCCTTCTTGCTGTCGACATCAGAGGAAAAAACCTTCCTTATCGCTTCTTGCGCCGAAAGAAAAATTGCCCAGACGGGTCCGAACATCTTTCTTGACTTTGAAAAACAAATTTTGAGTTTTCGTTAATTACGCCTGAAACGTCATAATCACATTTGCCGTCATTTGTGGAATTTGGAGAACTGCACCCGCGCTTTTGAAGAACATAATTTGTGTCCGCAGGTTTTAGATCTTTTGAATCCACTAAAAAAAAAACCAGGTTTTCTTCATAATGAGAGGGAGTTCAAAATACGTATAAATGTAGCGCTGTGAGTAATCTGCCAACTTTTCGATATTGCCGTTTTAGTAATTCTTTTGCGCGCGCACTCTTTAGTCTTGTATTTCTTGTGTGCGCATCTGGCATTACACATATTACATGTTCTGTGTCCTCTGCCTACACAGAGGGCGGATCTAAGGGAGGGGGCAGGGGTTGCGCACCCCCTCCCCCTCCTGAGGTGACCCCTAACACTATACAGTCGCAATCTGCTGTATTGTTTGATATGTATCCTCAGAACTTCACATTGTGTAATTGCCTAGTCAAAAGCCTTCTTGGTATTCGCTTTTAAAATTTGTTTACGTCACCGGTCAGTTACACCATTCCGTGAAAAGTCCCGGATCTGCCCCTGCTACAGTCTGCTCATTTAAGGGAACTGTGTCACGAAATTTATCGAATTTCAAACAGTGGGAACTGCCAATGTTTGTAACATTTGAAATAATTCTTGAGAGACATCTGTTTCATACGAAGCTGTGATTTTGTCATTCACAAGTAATTTCTTAAGTTCCATAGCGAATGAGGACGTGTAATCGGCATTATTAACAAAATGAACCAGACAGCCGTGACGTCACAGCCTTTTGAAAAAAACATTTAGTTTCACCATCAATTGTTCGTAACTACAGTAGATATAACAGTACCTGAGGGCGAGATTTTTACGTTTAATTTTAATTGAAATTTAAAAAAGCTCTTTTTAAAAATATGCCTTGTAAAAAAGTATCCGTCTTTTTTATGAATGGTAGGATTTTTTAAGGATCTGTACAAGAATCAGATTTAAATTTTTGCGCGAAAAATTTAACAATTGGAGTGGGGAGAAAGTTAACATCGTTAATTATACCTAAACGTGACTCGATCTGCGAAATTTAGAGAGCAAAATTTTTGGAATTAATAAACCCAGCAAAACTTGGCGTATTTCAGGCGATGCTTTTTAAATGGATATTCTACTGGCAGCGCAGTATAATCTTTCTCACAATTGAGCCAATGCTTTTTACAAAGTCAAATCCTTTTTTAGTTCAACTGGAGCCCAGCGAAGTAAACGGTCAGGACGAAATCAAGCATGTACATTTTGATTTCGTCTCTAAACAACAATTGAGTTTTCAATGCAGCAAGAGCTTTTCAACGATAACGATTAAAAATACACGATTCGATTCGGACGCCTGCTACGTGTGAAATTTATGCCAGGGCGGCCCTATCTGTTATCAATCAGCGTTGATTGGATTTGGCTAATACACACTGACAACAGCAGCAGCTAAATATTAGCCGACAGAGAAGAACTACGTTGATCTATCGACGGCTTACCTGCTACGGTTCAAGAATTTAAAGATTCGTTACAGAGGGAATTGGAGCAACTTCACACACTCGTGGGGATGCAACATTGCTTGATTTTTTCCCGCTTATGTTCTCAGAAAGCCTGTTCGTACCACTTGTCAGAAAAACGAGCTTCTAATACCACTCTGTTCTGATGATGAAGAAAATATTGCGCTACAGACTGTCAATAGATCACATAGGAGGAAATCAGACAGAACCTTCTGTGAAATGGAAATCAGACCTATAGTCAATCTCACTGTTTTCCTGCACCTGTTGTCGTCAACTACAAGTACGTCCCCAATGACCGTCCTTTTTGCTATGGTGTCAACCATACAATTGAGGAACCTACCACCTAAACCTATGAAATCCATGATACCCAACATTAGTCAGTCAGTACTCATACTAACTGTTCCTCTACACTAGTCATGATCATCAATCCACAGGTGCTTCCCAGACGTCTTCCCTTTCGCTTATAGTTCCAGATACTTGACTAGAAACTCGTGGAAGATACTACGTATGAGACTGGATTCCTCACAGTTCCTGGATGCTTGTGTATGGCCGGATTTCTCTGAAAGTTGAACTAGTGGATGGTGCAAAGCCGATGAACCGCAAGTACGCGGAAGCCGGTGTGCACTTAATCCGCACAACACAGGAGATCAGACATCACAGAACCGGACAGCACTTGAAACCAGTGAGTATGGAAACCAGAAACTCATACTGGTTGTTCTTCCTTGCTTCTACTGTTCAATCCTTGGATCCCCGATGTCTGCCCTTTTTGCTGTGGCAATTGAGAAAACAACCACCTTAACCTATGAAATCCAGGATACCCGGCATACATACTCTGTCAGTACTTAGACAGTCACTGTCTGTTCCTCTTATCTTGCTGAGGTCGTGCATGGTCACAGCAAGTGACCTGTAGCTGTAGCTTCATCGCTCCTGTACACATTCCTGAAGACAGCAGTGTATGGTCATTATTTTACTGTAGCTCAGCCGGCTCATAATTTTCTATTTCATCAGTAATTTCCTTCTCTACGCACCACTTCTTCCAAACAGAGAGCCAAAAACCAGTGCTTTTCGCAGTGTTTTCGTTTTTAGAGCAGTTTTTCAGCTCCTCCATGGTTCTTTCGGTCGGAAAAGCAAATGTGCAACAAACGCCAGCCATTGCGGTTTTTGCTCGAAACTGGTCCGGAGCGGATCCAAATTTTGCGCCATTCAGATGGCGCTATTGATTGGCTCTAAGTGCGTTCCTTTGTTTATTACCCAATCAGAATGTCACGTTTGTTACTCTTTTCTGCACTCAATTATCTTTTTTCTGCACCGTGTTACCAAAAAACTGCATTTCTCTCGGCCGATCACAATCGAGAAATTTTTTCACCTATAATATTAAAAGAAAAACAAACTGAGAGAAACTTGACCAAAACCACGAGTTAACCCCTTTGGAAAAATGTCAATTTTTCGTTTTTCTTCTAACGTCATTTTAATAGTCTGGAAAGCCGTGTTGTCTATAAAGAATATAATCTACCAGTGTATCTAAGCCTTTATAAGAAAAACGAAACTAAGAAGAAATTTCAAATTTTTTACCAAAACCATTCGTTAACCCCTTTGGAAAAATGCCAATTTTTCGGTTTTCTTCTATTGTCATTTTTAGTGTACAAAGCCTTGTTTTCTTTCTAGAATATAATCAAAGAGTATATCTAGGCCTACCTAAAAAAAACTGAGGGAAAATGTTACAATTTTTACTAAAACCATTCTTTAACGCCTTTGAAAAAATGCCAGATTTTCGACTGTCTTCTTATGTCATTTATATAGTCTAGAAAGCCTTGTTTTCTATCTAGAATATAATCAAACAGTATATCTAGGCCTATTTTAAAAAAACAAACAAACAAACTGAGAGACAATGTTAACATTTTGACCAAAACCATAAGTTAAATCCTTTGAAAAAATGCCAAATTTTCGACTTTCTTCTTATGTCATTTTTATAGTCTAGAAAGCCTTGTTTTCTGTCTCCAATATAATCAAACAGTATATCTAGGCCTATTAAAAAAAAAACAAATTAAGAGAAAATGTTAAAATTTTGACTAAAACCATGGGTTAACCCCTTTGAAGAAATCCCATTTTTTCGACTTTTTAATAATGTCATTTTTATAGTTTAGACAGGGTTGTTTTCTTTCTTGAAGATAGGCAAACCGTATATTTAGGCCTAATTTAAAAAAAAAACAAACTGAAAGAAAATTTGAAAATTTTGACCAAAACCATGGGTTAACCCCTTTCGAAAAATGCTAAATTTTCGTCTTTCTTCTAATGTCATTTTTATAGTCTAGAAAGGTTTGTTTTTTCTTTAGAACGAATTCAAACATTATATTTCGGCCTAATTTAAAGAAAAACAAACTGAAAGAAAATTTGAAAATTTTCACCAAAACCATGGGTTAACCCCTTTGGAAAAATGTCAATTTTTCGACTTTTTGAACTTCTTCTTTTTATAGCCTAGGAACGCGTTTTCTCGATCCAGAATATCGTAAACGACATTTTCATGGCCTATATTGCGTAAAAAAAAAAGTTGCAAAAATGACCATTTTTGGACCAATGAAAAAATGTCAATTTTTCGACTTTTTGAACTTCTTGTTTTTATACCCTAGAAAGGCGTTTTTTCGATCTAAAATATCGTAAAAGACATTTTCATGGCCTATATTGCGTGAAAAAAAAAAAATTTGGAAAAATGGCCATTTTTGGACCAAAACCATGGGTTAACCCCTTTGGAAAAATGTCAATTTTTCGACTTTTTGAACAACTTGTTTTTATAGCCTAAAAAGGCGTTATATTGTTAAAGAATATCGTAAAAGACTTTTTCCTGGCCTATATTGCCTGAAAAAAAAAAGTTGGAAAAATGGCCATTTTTGGACCAAAACCATGAGTTAACCCCTTTGGAAAAATGTCAATTTTTCGACTTTTTGAACTTGTTGTTTTTATAGCTTAAAAAGCCGTTATATCCTTAAAGAATATCGTAAAAGACAATTGGAAAAATGTCAATTTTTCGACTTTTTAAACTTCTTGTTTTTATAGCCTAAAAAGGCGTTATATCGTTAAAGAATATCGTAAAAGACATTTTCATGGGCTATGTTGCGTAAAAACAAGAAGTTGGAAAAATGGCCATTTTTGGACAAAAACCATGGGTTAACCCCTGTGGAAAAATGTCAATTTTTCGACTTTTTGAACTTCTTGTTTTTATAGCCTAGAAAGGCGTTTTTTCGATCTGGAATATCGTAAAAGACATTTTCCTGGCCTATATTGCCTAAAAAATAAAGTTGGAAAAATGGCCATTTTCGGACCAAAACCATGGGTTAACCCCTTTGGATTAATGAAAATTTTTCGACTTTTTGAATTTCTTGTTTTTATAGCCTAGAAAGGCGTTTTTTCGATCTAGAATATCGTAAAAGACTTTTTCATGGCCTATATTGCGTAAAAAAAAAAGTTGGAAAAATGGCCATTTTTGGACCAAAACCATGGGTTAACCCCTTTGAAAAAATGTCAATTTTTCGACTTTTTGAACTTCTTGTTTTTATACCCTAGAATGGCGTTTTTTCCCTCTAAAATATAGTAAAAGACATTTTCCTGGCCTTTATTGCCTAAAAAATAAAGTTGGAAAAATGGCCATTTTTGGACCAAAACCATGGGTTAACCCCTTTGGAAAAATGTCAATTTTTCGACTTTTTGAACTTCTTGTTTTTATAGCCTAAAAAGGCGTTATATCGCTAAAGAATATCGTAAAAGACTTTTTCATGGCCTATATCGCGTAAACAAAAAAAGTTGGAAAAATGACCATTTTTGGACCAAAACCATGGGTTAACCCCTTTGGAAAAATGTCAATTTTTCGACTTTTTGAACTTCTTCTTTTTATAGCCTTAAAAGGCGTTATATCGCTAAAGAATATCGTAAAAGACTTTTTCATGGCCTATATCGCGTAAACAAAAAAAGTTGGAAAAATGGCCATTTTTGGACCAAAACCATGGGTTAACCCCTTTGGAAAAATGTCAATTTTTCGACTTTTTGAACTTCTTGTTTTTATAGCCTAGAAAGGCGTTTTTTCGCTCTAAAATATCATAAAAGACATTTTCCTGGCCTTTATTGCCTAAAAAAATAAAGTTGGAAAAATGGCCATTTTTGGACCAAAACCATGGGTAAACAAATGTCAATTTTTCGACTTTTTGAACTTCTTGTTTTTATAGGCAAAAAAGGCGTTATATCGTTAAAGAATATCGTCAAAAACATTTTC
The DNA here is from genome assembly GCA_964035705.1 of Porites rus. Lineage (NCBI taxonomy): Eukaryota > Metazoa > Cnidaria > Anthozoa > Scleractinia > Poritidae > Porites > Porites rus. The sequence goes on from OZ038002.1 coordinate 15,541,212, forward strand.
CTGGCCTATATTGCCTGAAAAAAAAAGTTGGAAAAATGGCCATTTTTGGACCAAAACCATGAGTTAACCCCTTTGGAAAAATGTCAATTTTTCGACTTTTTGAACTTCTTGTTTTTATAGCCTAAAAAGGCGTTATATCGTTAAAGAATATCGTCGAAAACATTTTCCTGGCCTTTATTGCGTGAAAAAAAAGTTGGAAAAATGGCCATTTTTCGACCAAAACCATGAGTTAACCCCTTTGGAAAAATGTCAATTTTTCGACTTTTTGAACTTGTCGTTTTTATAGCTTAAAAAGCCGTTATATCGTTAAAGAATATCGTAAAAGACATTTTCATGGCCTATATTGCGTAAAAAAAAAAAGTTGGAAAAATGGCCATTTTCGGACTTAAACCGTGGGTTAACCCCTTTGGAAAAATGTCAATTTTTCGACCTTTTGAACTTCTTGTTTTTAAAGCCTAGAAAGGCGTTTTTTCGATGTAGAATATCGTAAAATACATTCTCCTGGCCTATATTGCCTAAAAAAAAAAAAAGTTGGAAAAATGGCCATTTTTGGACCACAACCATGGGTTAACCCCTTTGGAAAAATGTCAATTTTTCGACTTTTTGAACTTCTTGTTTTTATAGCCTAGAAAGGCGTTTTTTCGATCTAGAATGTCGTAAAACACATTCTCCTGGCCTATATTGGCTAAAAAAAAAAGTTCCAAAAATGGCCATTTGTGGACCAAAACCTTTGGAAAAATGTCAATTTTTCGACTTTTTGAACAACTTGTTTTTATAGCCTAAAAAGGCGTTATATTGTTAAAGAATATCGTAAAAGACTTTTTCCTGGCCTATATTGCCTGAAAAAAAAAAGTTGGAAAAATGGCCATTTTTGGACCAAAACCATGAGTTAACCCCTTTGGAAAAATGTCAATTTTTCGACTTTTTGAACTTGTTGTTTTTATAGCTTAAAAAGCCGTTATATCCTTAAAGAATATCGTAAAAGACAATTGGAAAAATGTCAATTTTTCGACTTTTTAAACTTCTTGTTTTTATAGCCTAAAAAGGCGTTATATCGTTAAAGAATATCGTAAAAGACATTTTCATGGGCTATGTTGCGTAAAAACAAGAAGTTGGAAAAATGGCCATTTTTGGACAAAAACCATGGGTTAACCCCTGTGGAAAAATGTCAATTTTTCGACTTTTTGAACTTCTTGTTTTTATAGCCTAGAAAGGCGTTTTTTCGATCTGGAATATCGTAAAAGACATTTTCCTGGCCTATATTGCCTAAAAAATAAAGTTGGAAAAATGGCCATTTTCGGACCAAAACCATGGGTTAACCCCTTTGGATTAATGAAAATTTTTCGACTTTTTGAATTTCTTGTTTTTATAGCCTAGAAAGGCGTTTTTTCGATCTAGAATATCGTAAAAGACTTTTTCATGGCCTATATTGCGTAAAAAAAAAAGTTGGAAAAATGGCCATTTTTGGACCAAAACCATGGGTTAACCCCTTTGAAAAAATGTCAATTTTTCGACTTTTTGAACTTCTTGTTTTTATACCCTAGAATGGCGTTTTTTCCCTCTAAAATATAGTAAAAGACATTTTCCTGGCCTTTATTGCCTAAAAAATAAAGTTGGAAAAATGGCCATTTTTGGACCAAAACCATGGGTTAACCCCTTTGGAAAAATGTCAATTTTTCGACTTTTTGAACTTCTTGTTTTTATAGCCTAAAAAGGCGTTATATCGCTAAAGAATATCGTAAAAGACTTTTTCATGGCCTATATCGCGTAAACAAAAAAAGTTGGAAAAATGACCATTTTTGGACCAAAACCATGGGTTAACCCCTTTGGAAAAATGTCAATTTTTCGACTTTTTGAACTTCTTCTTTTTATAGCCTTAAAAGGCGTTATATCGCTAAAGAATATCGTAAAAGACTTTTTCATGGCCTATATCGCGTAAACAAAAAAAGTTGGAAAAATGGCCATTTTTGGACCAAAACCATGGGTTAACCCCTTTGGAAAAATGTCAATTTTTCGACTTTTTGAACTTCTTGTTTTTATAGCCTAGAAAGGCGTTTTTTCGCTCTAAAATATCATAAAAGACATTTTCCTGGCCTTTATTGCCTAAAAAAATAAAGTTGGAAAAATGGCCATTTTTGGACCAAAACCATGGGTAAACAAATGTCAATTTTTCGACTTTTTGAACTTCTTGTTTTTATAGGCAAAAAAGGCGTTATATCGTTAAAGAATATCGTCAAAAACATTTTCCTGGCCTATATTGCCTGAAAAAAAAAGTTGGAAAAATGGCCATTTTTGGACCAAAACCATGAGTTAACCCCTTTGGAAAAATGTCAATTTTTCGACTTTTTGAACTTCTTGTTTTTATAGCCTAAAAAGGCGTTATATCGTTAAAGAATATCGTCGAAAACATTTTCCTGGCCTTTATTGCGTGAAAAAAAAGTTGGAAAAATGGCCATTTTTCGACCAAAACCATGAGTTAACCCCTTTGGAAAAATGTCAATTTTTCGACTTTTTGAACTTGTCGTTTTTATAGCTTAAAAAGGCGTTATATCGTTAAAGAATATCGTAAAAGACATTTTCATGGCCTATATTGCGTAAAAAAAAAAAGTTGGAAAAATGGCCATTTTCGGACTTAAACCGTGGGTTAACCCCTTTGGAAAAATGTCAATTTTTCGACCTTTTGAACTTCTTGTTTTTAAAGCCTAGAAAGGCGTTTTTTCGATGTAGAATATCGTAAAATACATTCTCCTGGCCTATATTGCCTAAAAAAAAAAAAAGTTGGAAAAATGGCCATTTTTGGACCACAACCATGGGTTAACCCCTTTGGAAAAATGTCAATTTTTCGACTTTTTGAACTTCTTGTTTTTATAGCCTAGAAAGGCGTTTTTTCGATCTAGAATGTCGTAAAACACATTCTCCTGGCCTATATTGGCTAAAAAAAAAAGTTCCAAAAATGGCCATTTGTGGACCAAAACCTTTGGAAAAATGTCAATTTTTCGACTTTTTGAACTTCATGTTTTTAAAGCCTAGAAAGGCGTTTTTTCGATCTAGAATATCGTAAAACACATTCTCCTGGCCAATATTGGCTAAAAAAATAAACTTGGATAAATGGCCATTTTTGGACCAAAACCATGGGTTAACCCCTTTGGAAAAATGTGAGTTTTTCGACTTTTTGAACTTCTTGCTTTTATACCCTAGAATGGCGTTTTTTCGATGTAAAATATCCTGAAAGACATTTTCATGGCCTATATTGCGTGAAAAAAAGGTGGAAAAATGGCCATTTTTGGACCAAAACCATGGAAAACAAAACCCTTTGGAAAAATGTCAATTTTTCGACTTTTTGAACTTCTTGTTTTTATAGTCTAGAAAGGCGTTTTTTCGATCTAGAATATCGTAAAAGAAGTTCTCTTGGCCTATATTGCCTAAAAAAATAAAGTTGGAAAAATGGCCATTTTTGGACCAAAACCATGGATTAACCCCTTTGGAAAAATGTCAATTTTTCGACTTTTTGAACTTCTTGCTTTTATACCCTAGAATGGCGTTTTTTCGATCATAAATATCGTAAAAGACATTTTCATTTCCTATATTGCCTAAAAAATAAACTTGGAAAAATGGCCATTTTTGGACCCAAACCAACGGTTAACCCCTTTGGAAAAATGTCAATTTTTCGACTTTTTGAACTTCTTGTTTTTATAGCCTAGAAAGGCGTTTTTTCGATCTAGAATATCCTAAAAGACATTTTCATGCCCTATATTGCGTAAAAAAAAAAGTTGGAAAAATGGCCATTTTTGGACCAAAACCATGGATTAACCCCTTTAGAAAAATGTCAATTTTTCGACTTTTTCAACTTCTTGTTTTTATAGCCTAAAAAGGCGTTATATCGTTAAAGAATATCGTAAAAGACATTTTCATGGGCTATGTTGCGTAAAAACAAAAAGTTGGAAAAATGGCCATTTTTGGACAAAAACCATGGGTTAACCCCTTTGGAAAAATGTCAATTTTTCGACTTTTTGAACTTCTTGTTTTTATAGCCTAGAAAGGCGTTTTTTCGATCTAGAATATCGTAAAAGACATTTTTATGGCCTATATTGCCTAAAAAATAAAGGTGGAAAAATGGCCATTTTTGGACCAAAACCATGGGTTAACCCCTTTGGAAAAATGTCAATTTTTCGATTTTTTGAACTTCTTGTTTTTATAGCCTAGAAAAGCGTTATTTTCATCTAGAATATCGTAAAAGACATTTTCCTGGCGTATGTTGGCTAAACAAATAAACTTGGAGAAATGGCCATTTTTGGACCAAAACCATGGGTTAACCCCTTTGGAAAAATGTCAATTTTTCGACCGTTTGATCTTCTTGTTTTTATAGCCTAGAAAGGCGTTTTTTCGATCTAAAATATCGTAAAAGATATTTTCATGGCCTATATTGCCTAAAAAAAAAAGGTGGAAAAATGGCCATTTTTGGACCAAAACCATGGGATAACCCCTTTGGAAAAATGTCAATTTTTCGACGTTTTGAACTTCTTTTTTTTATAGCCTAGAAAAGCGTTATTTTCATCTAGAATATCGTAAAAGACATTTTCCTGGCGTATGTTGGCTAAACAAATAAACTTGGAGAAATGGCCATTTTTGGACCAAAACCATGGGTTAACCCCTTTGGAAAAATGTCAATTTTTCGACCTTTTCCACTTCTTGTTTTTATAGCCTAGAAAAGCGTTTTTTTGATATAGAATATCGTAAAAGACATTTTCCTGGCCTATATTGCCTAAAAAATAAACTTTGGAAAATGGCCATTTTTGGACCAAAACCATGGATTAACCCCTTTGAAAAAATGTCAATTTTTCGACTTTTTGAACTTGTTGTTTTTATAGCTTAAAAAGCCGTTATATCGTTAAAGAATATCGTAAAAGACATTTTTATGGCCTATATTGCGTAAAAAAAAAAAGTTCGAAAAATGGCCATATTTGGTCGAAAATCTTGGATAAACCCCTTTGGATTAATGTCAATTTTTGGACTTTTTGAACTTCTTGCTTTTATAGCCGAGAAAGGCGTTTTCTCGATCCAAAATATCGTAAAAGACATTTTCATGGCCTATATTGCCTAAAAAAAAAACATTGGAAAAATGGCCATTTTTGGACCAAAACCATGGGTTAACCCCTGTGGAAAAATGTCAATTTTTCGACTTTTTCAACTTCTTGTTTTTATAGCCTAAAAAGGCGTTATATCGTTAAAGAATATCGTAAAAGACTTTTTCATGGCCTATATCGCGTAAACAAAAAAAGTTGGAAAAATGGCCATTTTTGGACCAAAACCATGGGTTAACCCCTTTGGAAAAATGTCAATTTTTCGTCCTTTTGAACTTCTTGTTTTTAAAGCCTAGAAAGGCGTTTTTTCGATGTAGAATATCGTAAAATACATTCTCCTTGGCTATATTGCCTAAAAAAAAAAAGTTGGAAAAATGGCCATTTTTGGACCAAAACCATCGGTTAACCCCTTTGGAAAAATGTCAATTTTTCGTCCTTTTGAACTTCTTGTTTTTAAAGCCTAGAAAGGCGTTTTTTCGATGTAGAATATCGTAAAATACATTCTCCTGGGCTATATTGCCTAAAAAAAAAAAGTTGGAAAAATGGCCATTTTTGGACCAAAACCATGGGTTAACCCCTTTGGAAAAATGTCAATTTTTCGACTTTTTGAACTTCTTGTTTTTATAGCCTAAAAAGGCGTTATATCGTTAAAGAATATCGTCAAAAACATTTTCCTGGCCTATATTGCCTGAAAAAGAAAGTTGGAAAAATGGCCATTTTTGGACCAAAACCATGAGTTAACCCCTTTGGAAAAATGTCAATTTTTCGACTTTTTGAACTTGTTTTTATAGCTTAAAAAGCCGTTATATCGTTAAAGAATATCGTAAAAGACATTTTCATGGCCTATATTGCGTAAAAAAAAAAAGTTGGAAAAATGCCCATTTTTGGACCAAAACCACGGAAAAATGTCAATTTTTCGAGTTTTTGAACTTCTTGTTTTTATAGCCTAAAAAGGCGTTATATCGTTAAAGAATATCCTAAAAGACTTTTTCATGGCCTATATGGCGTAAAAAAAAAAGTTGGACAAATGGCCATTTTTGGACTTAAACCATGGGTTAACCCTTTTGTAAAAATGTCAATTTTTCGACTTTTTGAACATCTTGTTTTTATAGCCTAGAAAAGCTTTTTCTTGATCTAGAATATCGTAAAAGACATTTTCCTGGCCTATATTGCCTAAAAAATAAAGTTGGAAAAATGGCCATTTTTCGACGAAAACCATGGGTTAACCCCTTTGGAAAAATGTGAGTTTTTCGACTTTTTGAACTTCTTGCTTTTATACCCTAGAAAGGCGTTTTTTCGATCTACAATATCGTAAAAGACAATTTCATGGCCTATATTGCCTAAAAAATAAAGTTGGAAAAATGGCCATTTTTCGACGAAAACCATGGGTTAACCCCTTTGGAAAAATGTCAATTTTTCGCCTTTTTGAACTTCTTGTTTTTATAGCCTAGAATGGCGTTTTTTCGGTCTAGAATATCGTAAAAGACATTTTCCTGGCCTATATTGCCTAAAAAATAAAGTTGGAAAAATGGCCATTTTTGGACCAAAACCATGGATTAACCCCTTTGGAAAAATGTCAATTTTTCGACTTTCTCAACTTCTTGTTTTTATAGCCTAAAAAGGCGTTATATCCTTAAAGAATATTCTAAAAGACTTTTTAATGGCCTATTTTGCGTAAAAAAAAAAGTTCGAAAAATGGCCATATTTGGTCGAAAACCTTGGATTAACCCCTTTGGAAAAATGTCAATTTTTTGACTTTTTGAACTTCTTGTTTTTATAGCCTAGAAAGGCGTTTTTTCGATCTACAATATCGTAAAAGACATTGTCATGGCCTATATTGCCTAAAAAATAAACTTGGAAACATGGCTATTTTTGGACCAAAACCATGGGTTAACCCCTTTGGAAAAACGTCAATTTTTCGACTTTTTGAACTTCTTGTTTTTATAGGCAAAAAAGGCGTTATATCGTTAAAGAATATCGTCAAAAACATTTTCCTGCCCTATATTGCCTTAAAAAAAAGGTTGGAAAAATGGCCATTTTTGGACCAAAACCCTGAGTTAACCCCTTTGGAAAAATGTCAAGTTTTCGACTTTTTGAACTTGTTGTTTTTATAGCTTAAAAAGCCGTTATATCGTTAAAGAATATCGTAAAAGACATTTTCATGGCCTATATTGCGTAAAAAAAAGGTGGAAAAATGGCCATTTCTTGTCCAAAACCATGGATTAACCCCTTTGGAAAAATGTCAATTTTTCAACTTTTTGAACTTCTTCTTTTTATAGTCTAGAAAGGCGTTTTTTCGATCTAGAATATCGTAAAAGACATTTTCCTGGCCTATATTCCCTAAAAAAATAAAGTTGGAAAAATGGCCATTTTTGGACCAAAATGATGGGTTATCCCCTTTGAAAAAATGTGAATTTTTCGACTTTTCGAACTTCTTGTTTTTATAGCCTAGAAAGGCGTTTTTTCGCTCTAAAATATCGTAAAAGACATTTTCCTGGCCTTTATTGCCTAAAAATATAAAGTTGGAAAAATGGCCATTTTTGGACCAAAACCATGGATTAACCCCTTTGGAAAAATGTCAATTTTTCGTCTTTTTGAACTTCTTGTTTTTATAGGCTAAGAAGGCGTTATATCGTTAAAGAATATCGTAAAAGACATCTTCATGGCCTATATTGCGTAAAAAAAAAAAAAGTTGGAAAAATGGCCACTTTTGGACCATAACCATGGGATAACCCCTTTGGAAAAATGTCAATTTTTCGACGTTTTGAACTTCTTTTTTTTATAGCCTAGAAAAGCGTTATTTTCATCTAGAATATCGTAAAAGACATTTTCCTGGCGTATGTTGGCTAAAAAAATAAACTTGGAGAAATGGCCATTTTTGGACCAAAACCATGGGTTAACCCCTTTGGAAAAATGTCAATTTTTCGACCGTTTGATCTTCTTGTTTTTATAGCCTAGAAAGGCGTTTTTTCGATCTAAAATATCGTAAAAGATATTTTCATGGCCTATATTGCCTAAAAAAAAAAGTTTGAAAAATGGCCATTTTTGGACAAAAATTATGGGTTAACCCCTTTGGAAAAATGTCAATTTTTCGACTTTCTGAACTTCTTGTTTTTATAGCCTAAAAAGGCGTTATATCGTTAAAGAATATCGTAAAAGACTTTTTCATGGCCTATTTTGCGTAAAAAAAAAGTTGGGAAAATGGCCATTTTTGGACCAAAACCATGGATTAACCCCTTTGGAAAAATGTCCATTTTTGGACCTAAACCATGGGTTAACCCCTTTGGAAAAATTTCAATGTTCCGACTTTTTGAACTTCTTGTTCTTATAGCCTAAAAAGGCGTTATATCGTTAACGAATATCGTCGAAAACATTTTCCTGGCCTTTATTGCGTGAAAAAAAAGTTGGAAAAATGGCCATTTTTAGACCAAAACCATGAGTTAACCCCTTTGGAAAAATGTCAATTTTTCGACTTTTTGAACTTGTCGTTTTTATAGCTTAAAAAGCCGTTATATCGTTAAAGAATATCGTAAAAGACATTTTCATGGCCTATATTGCGTAAAAAAAAAAAGTCGGAAAAATGGCCATTTTCGGACTTAAACCGTGGGTTAACCCCTTTGGAAAAATGTCAATTTTTCGACCTTTTGAACTTCTTGTTTTTAAAGCCTAGAAAGGCGTTTTTTCGATCTAGAATATCGTAAAATACATTCTCCTGGCCTATATTGCCTAAAAAAAAAAAAGTTGGAAAAATGGCCATTTTTGGACCAAAACCATGGGTTAACCCCTTTGGAAAAATGTCAATTTTTCGACTTTTTGAACTTCTTGTTTTTATAGCCTAGAAAGGCGTTTTTTCGATCTAGAATGTCGTAAAACAGATTCTCCTGGCCTATATTGGCTAAAAACAAAAGTTGCAAAAATGTCCATTTTTGGACCAAAACCTTTGGAAAAATGTCAATTTTTCGACTTTTTGAACTTCATGTTTTTATAGCCTAGAAAGGCGTTTTTTCGATCTAGAATATCGTAAAACACATTCTCCTGGCCAATATTGGCTAAAAAAATAAACTTGGATAAATGGCCATTTTTGGACCAAAACCATGGGTTAACCCCTTTGGAAAAATGTGAGTTTTTCGACTTTTTGAACTTGTTGCTTTTATACCCTAGAATGGCGTTTTTTCGATGTAAAATATCCTGAAAGACATTTTCATGGCCTTTATTGCGTGAAAAAAAGTTGGAAAAATTGCCATTTTTGGACCAAAACCATGGATTAACCCCTTTGGAAAAATGTCAATTTTTCGACTTTTTGAACTTCTTGCTTTTATACCCTAGAATGGCGTTTTTTCGATCATAAATATCGTAAAAGACATTTTCATTTCCTATATTGCCTAAAAAATAAACTTGGAAAAATGGCCATTTTTGGACCCAAACCAACGGTTAACCCCTTTGGAAAAATGTCAATTTTTCGACTTTTTGAACTTCTTGTTTTTATAGCCTAGTGTAATGTACCAGGAATTTGTAGTTTGTAATGTAGCAGGGAATTGCATAAACGAACGCGGAGAACTCAACAATATTTTACTTCAGGTCGGTAAGCACATGGGAAGAAGAACCTACTGCGCATGTACGAAGCGCATAAGGATTCATGGGATATGACAAATGCCCCCTCTTAAAGCAAAGGAAAGAAAAACTGAACCTGATAATAATACAAAGTAATGTACTGGCAGGGACAAGTCCCAAAGTCACGAACTCTTAAGTTTACTAAAGACTAGTAGAACCTCTGAGGCGGTTTACGCTCTCTGAGAGGGTATCTCCGTTCTGGTTTCTCAGGCGCTGATGCTTGAAGTGCTGAATCTCGCACAGATGAGTCCTGCGGTGAAGAAAAAGCATCAGCCATGCTATCTAAGGCTGGAGTGTCAAGTACAGGTGTAGCCTCTTTAGGCTGTGAAAGGGTTGGTGTTGTAACAGGCCTTTCCCTCACTACTGGGGTCAACCCTTCAGTTTGCTCAGGTAGCTGGGGCGCACGAACTAACTCTGACCCTAGTGTTGAAGGTATGAATCGTGGACGTAATTGTTCTTGATGTCGTTTCCAGATAATGTCTCCGACCTGAACCTCAAAATTCCGGGGACTGACTGTTCCAACAATGGTTCCTGGAATCCATTTGGCTCCTTTGCCAAAATTACGCACAAAAACTGCTTGGTTTGGTGTAAATTGGGGTTTGTTATCAAGGTTGTCTTGAAAAACCTTAACTTCCTGTTTAGAACTTTTGGCTCTCAGTGCACTGAATCTAATTCTAGGCTGTCTGTTCATAAGTAATTCTGAAGGTGATTTCCCTATCGTGGTGGGTGTAGCCCTGTAAGTCAACAAAAACCTGTCTAATTTTGTTTGCACAGACTCGCCTGTATCTCCAATCTTGCCCAGTTTATCCTTAAATTCACCCACATAGCGTTCTGCTAACCCATTTGTAGCAGGATGTCCTGGAGCAGTGAGAGTATGAAGGATGTCGTTCTCTCTTAGAAATTTCTGGAATTCATCACTCGTAAACTGAGTCCCATTGTCCGTTACCAGATGTTCTGGTAAACCAAAGTAACTAAAAATGTGTCTTAAAGCAGTAATAGTGTTGGTGCTGGTGGCATGAGTCATTGGTACTATCTCCAAAAATTTGGAATAAGCATCCACCACGACCAAAAACATCTTGCCAAGATAAGGCCCAGCAAAATCTACATGTAATCGTTTCCATGGTCCGCCTGGCCAGGACCAGGAAGCAGTTGGGGCGGATGCTGGCGATTTAGCAGATTCTTGACAAGCAGGACATAATTTAACTGTCTCCTCAATTTGCTTATCAAGTCCAGGCCACCAAAAGTACTTTCGAGCTAATTGTTTCATTTTGACCATACCCAGGTGTTCTGCATGCAAATCGGCCAATAAGAGAGCCTGTAACGACTCTGGTACAACAACTCGCGAGTTCCACAGGAGGATACCATCTTCATGAGAGAGTTCAAGCCTTTTGCTGTAGTAAGGTTGGAACACTGGTTCCAGATTATTGGGCCAACCCTGCTGAGTAAACTGTAACACCTTTCCAAGAACAGGGTCTCTCATGGTTTCCATAGCAACCACGGATGCATTTAAAAACTGGTCTTCTTCGATAAACATCACATTTACAGTTACCTGTTCTGCAGCCGACTGCTTGTATTCAATAGGCTTCCTAGACAAAAAATCTGCAAACACATTGTCTTTGCCGCTTATGAATTCAATTGTATAGTCATAAGCAGCTAAAAGTAATGCCCATCTTTTGATCCTTGCTGCTGCCAACAGGGGTACGGGCTTGTGTTCCCCAAGTAAAGTAATCAAAGGTTTATGATCTGTTAGAAGTTTGAAGTGTCTACCTAACAGGTACTGGCGATATTTGGTCACGCCAAAAACAATTGCTAATGACTCACGTTCAATTTGGGAGTAATTTTGTTCTGCATTGTTCAATATCCTCGACGCATAGGCAACAGGTTGTAATGTACCATCAGGTCCAGGTTGCAGTAATGCAGCTCCCACACCCACTGAAGAAGCATCACACTGAAGAACTAATTCAGCCATAGGATCATAGTGACGTAAAACCGAATCAGAGCACAGAGCAGCCTTGATGTTATCAAAAGCGTCCTGTTCCAGTTTTGACCAACTCCATGGTACCTCCTTGCGAAGTAATCCATACAAAGGTGAAGCCAACTTTGCAAAATCCGGCACAAATTTACGTAGAAAATTGGCTGATCCAAGGAACGACTGTAATTCAGAAACATTTGTTGGAGGTGCTGCATCCTTTATTGCCTGCACTTTCTCTGCAGTCGGTGAAATCCCCGCAGCAGAAATGGTCGTACCAAGATACTCTACTTTATCCAGCATGAAAAAGAATTTATCAGGGTTAAGCTTAAGACCGCAGTCCTGTAATCGAGTTAGTACACGATGAAGGTTTTCCAAATGGACTTCATCTGATTCTTCGGAAATAAGGATGTCATCAATACGGACACAGCAACCTGGAAGGTCCTTAAGGACATTTTCTATAGTGCGTTGGAAGATTGACACAGCACTACTCACTCCAAAAGTCAGGCGCTTGTATTGGTATAAGCCCAAATGAGTGTTAATTGTGGTGTATTTCCTGCTTTCTGGCGTAAGCTCTAGTTGATGGTAAGCTTGAGAAAGGTCGATCTTAGTGAATTTTTTTCCCCCCGATAATGTACTCAGTAGTTCCTCCAGAGTGGGTATGGGGTATTGCTCTAAGACTGAAAATTTGTTGATGGTGACAGAGTAGTCCCCACAAATTCTCAGGTCCCCATTTGCTTTAACAATAGGAACTGTAGGTGAGGCCCACTCGGAATGCTCTACTTTCTCAATGATATCCTCTGCCACCAATTTCTCCAAGGCCTTTTCGTACTTAGACCGAATTGCAAATGGTACTACTCGTGCTTTGGTAAACACAGGGCTTTCATCACTTACTCGCAATGACACTTGGATTCCTTTAAGTTTCCCCACTGAACTAGTGTCAAACAAATCAGAGTACTGCTGAACTATATCCTCAGCTGCAGTTGAAATCGTACTAAAAATGTTCTGCCAAGGTAATGTAAACTTGGACATCATGTCCCGCCCCAGTAGTGATGGTCCCTGAACTACACGAATTAACAGGGTACCCACCTGGTCTCCAACTTTGACATCCATTTCCTTCTCACCTAGACACTGGATAATGTCCCCCGTATAGCTTTTCAAAAGTACTGTAGGGGTTTTGAGTGTAGTTACTTGTCCTCCGATTTTGATAAAATCAGCAGAACTCAACAATGTCACAGAACTGCCTGTATCAACTTCCATAGGAACTTCCTGGTCTTCAATGGTAACGGTAAGTTTGTATAAGGGCGGTGTAAATGACGAATTTTCAGAAGATTTCACACTTTTCATATAAACTGTACAGGAAGGGACTGAATTCTCGTGCTCCTCCTTGGTACATGTTCCTTATGCTGGAGCAGCTATTACTTGGTGAGTGGTGTTGTTACCGCCAAATTCTTTCTTTTTCTTGAAGCATGCCTTAGCCAAATGCCCAGGCTTCCCACAGTAATTACATGTAGATTCGACATGACTGCACTTGTCAGCCAAATGTTGTGGAGAGCCACACCGAAAACACTGCTTTCCTCCCATTTTTGACTTAGGATCTGTTTGCTTTTGGCTTTCGTGAGCAGAAAAAGATTTCTTGTGAACAGCATTTACAGGCAGAATTCCAGCACTGGAAGTGTCGGAGTTGCCCTGGAGTAACTTAGATTCCTTCTCAGCCAGTTCATCGGCTTGAGCGACTTTGAGAGCTTGATCGAATGTCCTGTCTTCTGAAAGTAGTTTCTTTTTAGTGGTCTGACTTCTCACTCCCCCAACAAATTGATCTCTGAGGGCTCTTGTAAGGTAAGGACCAAAATTGCAGTGGACAGCTAAGCGTTTTAGCTTGTTTGCATACTCCGCTACGCTTTCAGTTTCACTTTGTACAGTGTGATGGAAGCGGTAAGTCTCGGCAACTTCAAGTACCTTAGGTTTGTAGTAGTCTTTCAGAATTTGTGTAAGCTGATCGTAAGTTTTATCAGCGGGTAAATCAGGAAGACAGAGATCTTTGAGCGTACTGTAAGCGGTTTTACCGATCAAGGAGATTGTAACGGCGACCTTTTTCTTGTCTGCCTCTCGTTTAGCTGCTTCGCTGGCGTCTGCTGCAACTTGACCGATGTTATGTGCGATGAAGTAGGCATTCAAGCGCTCACTGTAATCCGTAAAGTCAGCTCCATCGAACGGTTCCAAAGTGCCAAATTGCTGTGTAGTCATCGCTGGCACCTTAAGTCTTCATCCTCGTCGCCAGTTTGTAATGTACCAGGAATTTGTAGTTTGTAATGTAGCAGGGAATTGCATAAACGAACGCGGAGAACTCAACAATATTTTACTTCAGGTCGGTAAGCACGTGGGAAGAAGAACCTACTGCGCATGTACGAAGCGCATAAGGATTCATGGGATATGACACCTAGAAAGGCGTTTTTTCGATCTAGAATATCATAAAAGACATTTTCATGCCCTATATTGCGTAAAAAAAAAAAGTTGGAAAAATGGCCATTTTTGGACCAAAACCATGGATTAACCCCTTTAGAAAAATGTCAATTTTTCGACTTTTTCAACTTCTTGTTTTTATAGCCTAAAAAGGCGTTATATCGTTAAAGAATATCGTAAAAGACATTTTCATGGGCTATGTTGCGTAAAAACAAGAAGTTGGAAAAATGGCCATTTTTGGACAAAAACCATGGGTTAACCCCTTTGGAAAAATGTCAATTTTTCGACTTTTTGAACTTCTTGTTTTTATAGCCTAGAAAGGCGTTTTTTCGATCTAGAATATCGTAAAAAACATTTTTATGGCCTATATTGCCTAAAAAATAAAGTTGGAAAAATGGCCATTTTTGGGCCAAAACCATGGTTATCCCCTTTGGAAAAATGTCAATTTTTCGACTTTTTGAACTTCTTGTTCTTATAACCTAGAAAGGCCTTTTTTTAAATCTAGAATATCGTAAAAGACATTTTCCTGGCCTATATTGCCTAAAAAATAAACTTGGAAAAATGGACATTTTTGGACCAAAACCATGGACTAACCCCTTTGGAAAAATGTCAATTTTATTGACTTTTTGAACTTCTTGTTTTTATAGCCTAAAAAGGCGTTATATCGTTAAAGAATATCCTAAAAGACTTTTTCATGGCCTATATGGCGTAAAAAAAAAAGTTGGACAAATGGCCATTTTTGGACTTAAACCATGGGTTAACCCTTTTGGAAAAATGTCAATTTTTCGCCTTTTTGAACATCTTGTTTTTATAGCCTAGAAAAGCTTTTTCTTGATCTAGAATATCGTAAAAGACATTTTCCTGGCCTATATTGCCTAAAAAATAAAGTTGGAAAAATGGCCATTTTTCGACGAAAACCATGGGTTAACCCCTTTGGAAAAATGTGAGTTTTTCGACTTTTTGAACTTCTTGCTTTTATACCCTAGAAAGGCGTTTTTTCGATCTAGAATATCGTAAAAGACATTTTCATGGCCTATATTGCGTAAAAAAAAGTTGGAAAAATGGCCATTTTGGACCAAAACCATGGGTTAACCCCTTTGGAAAAATGTCAATTTTTCGACTTTTTGAACTTCTTCTTTTTATAGCCTAGAAAGGCGTTTTTTCGATCTAGAATATCGTAAAAGACATTTTCATGGCCTATATTGCGTAAAAAAAAAAAGTTGGAAAAATGGCCATTTTTGGACCAAAACCATGGGTTAACCCCTTTGGAAAAATGCCAGTTTTTCGACTTTTTGAACTTCTTGTTTTTATAGCCTAGAAAGGCGTTTTTTCGATCTAGAATATCGTAAAAGACACTTTTCTGGCCTATATTGCCCAAAAAAAAAAGTTGTAAAAATGGCCATTTTTGGACCAAAACCATGGGTTAACCCCTTTGGAAAAATGTCAATTTTTCGCCTTTTTGAACTTCTTGTTTTTATAGGCTAGAAAGGCGTTTTTTCGCTCTAAAATATCGTAAAAGACACTTTTCTGGCCTATATTGCCCAAAAAAAAAAGTTGTAAAAATGGCCATTTTTGGACCAAAACCCTGAGTTAACCCCTTTGGAAAAATGTCAATTTTTCGACTTTTTGAACTTGTTGTTTTTATAGCTTAAAAAGCCGTTATATCGTTAAAGAATATCGTAAAAGACATTTTCATGGCCTATATTGCGTAAAAAAAAGGTGGAAAAATGGCCATTTTTTGTCCAAAACCATGGATTAACCCCTTTGGAAAAATGTCAATTTTTCAACTTTTTGAACTTCTTGTTTTTATAGTCTAGAAAGGCGTTTTTTCGATCTAGAATATCGTAAAAGACATTTTCCTGGCCTATATTCCCTAAAAAAATAAAGTTGGAAAAATGGCCATTTTTGGACCAAAATGATGGGTTATCCCCTTTGAAAAAATGTGAATTTTTCGACTTTTTGAACTTCTTGTTTTTATAGCCTAGAAAGGCGTTTTTTCGCTCTAAAATATCGTAAAAGACATTTTCCTGGCCTTTATTGCCTAAAAATATAAAGTTGGAAAAATGGCCATTTTTGGACCAAAACCATGGATTAACCCCTTTGGAAAAATGTCAATTTTTCGTCTTTTTGAACTTCTTGTTTTTATAGGCTAAGAAGGCGTTATATCGTTAAAGAATATCGTAAAAGACATCTTCATGGCCTATATTGCGTAAAAAAAAAAAAGTTGGAAAAATGGCCACTTTTGGACCATAACCATGGGATAACCCCTTTGGAAAAATGTCAATTTTTCGTCTTTTTGAACTTCTTGTTTTTATAGCCTAAAAAGGCGTTATATCGTTAAAGAATATCGTAAAAGACTTTTTCATGGCCTATATGGCGTAAAAAAAAAAGTTGGAAAAATAGCCACTTTTGGACCATAACCATGGGATAACCCCTTTGGAAAAATGTCAATTTTTCGACGTTTTGAACTTCTTGTTTTTATAGCCTAGAAAAGCGTTATTTTCATCTAGAATATCGTAAAAGACATTTTCCTGGCGTATGTTGGCTAAACAAATAAACTAGGAGAAATGGCCATTTTTGGACCAAAACCATGGGTTAACCCCTTTGGAAAAATGTCAATTTTTCGACCGTTTGATCTTCTTGGTTTTATAGCCTAGAAAGGCGTTTTTTCGATCTAAAATATCGTAAAAGATATTTTCATGGCCTATATTGCCTAAAAAAAAAAGTTGGAGAAATGGCCATTTTTGGACAAAAATTATGGGTTAACCCCTTTGGAAAAATGTCAATTTTTCGAGTTTCTGAACTTCTTGTTTTTATAGCCTAAAAAGGCGTTATATCGTTAAAGAATATCGTAAAAGACTTTTTCATGGCCTATTTTGCGTAAAAAAAAAGTTGGGAAAATGGCCATTTTTGGACCAAAACCATGGATTAACCCCTTTGGAAAAATGTCAATTTTTTGACTTTTTGAACTTTTTGTTTTTATAGCCTAAAAAGGCGTTATATCGTTAAAGAATATCGTAAAAGACATTTTCATGGCCTATATTGCGTAAAAAAAAAAGTTGGAAAATTAGCCATTTTTGGACCAAAACCATGGGTTAACCCCCTTGGAAAAATGTCAATTTTTCGACCTTTTCCACTTCTTGTTTTTATAGCCTAGAAAAGCGTTTTTTTGATATAGAATATCGTAAAAGACATTTTCCTGGCCTATATTGCCTAAAAAATAAACTTTGAAAAATGGCCATTTTTGGACCAAAACCATGGATTAACCCCTTTGAAAAAATGTCAATTTTTCGACTTTTTGAACTTGTTGTTTTTATAGCTTAAAAAGCCGTTATATCGTTAAAGAATATCGTAAAAGACATTTTTATGGCCTATATTTCGTAAAAAAAAAAAGTTCGAAAAATGGCCATATTTGGTCGAAAATCTTGGATAAACCCCTTTGGATTAATGTCAATTTTTTGACTTTTTGAACTTCTTGCTTTTATAGCCGAGAAAGGCGTTTTTTCGATCCAAAATATCGTAAAAGACATTTTCATGGCCTATATTGCCTAAAAAAAAAACATTGGAAAAATGGCCATTTTTGGACCAAAACCATGGGTTAACCCTTGTGGAAAAATGTCAATTTTTCGACTTTTTCAACTTCTTGTTTTTATAGCCTAAAAAGGCGTTATATCGTTAAAGAATATCGTAAAAGACTTTTTCATGGCCTATATCGCGTAAACAAAAAAAGTTGGAAAAATGGCCATTTTTGGACCAAAACCATGAGTTAACCCCTTTGGAAAAATGTCAATGTTTCGAGTTTTTGAACTTGTTTTTATAGCTTAAAAAGCCGTTATATCGTTAAAGAATATCGTAAAAGACATTTTCATGGCCTATATTGCGTAAAAAAAAAAAGTTGGAAAAATGCCCATTTTTGGACCAAAACCACGGAAAAATGTCAATTTTTCGAGTTTTTGAACTTCTTGTTTTTATAGCCTAAAAAGGCGTTATATCGTTAAAGAATATCCTAAAAGACTTTTTCATGGCCTATATGGCGTAAAAAAAAAAGTTGGACAAATGGCCATTTTTGGACTTAAACCATGGGTTAACCCTTTTGGAAAAATGTCAATTTTTCGACTTTTTGAACATCTTGTTTTTATAGCCTAGAAAAGCTTTTTCTTGATCTAGAATATCGTAAAAGACATTTTCCTGGCCTATATTGCCTAAAAAATAAAGGTGGAAAAATGGCCATTTTTCGACGAAAACCATGGGTTAACCCCTTTGGAAAAATGTGAGTTTTTCGACTTTTTGAACTTCTTGCTTTTATACCCTAGAAAGGCGTTTTTTCGATCTACAATATTGTAAAAGACAATTTCATGGCCTATATTGCGAAAAAAAAAGATTGGAAAAATGGCCATTTTGGACCAAAACCATGGGTTAACCCCTTTGGAAAAATGTCAATTTTTCGACTTTTTGAACTTCTTCTTTTTATAGCCTAGAAAGGCGTTTTTTCGATCTAGAATATCGTAAAAGACATTTTCATGGCCTATATTGCGTAAAAAAAAAAAGGTTGGAAAAATGGTCATTTTTGGACCAAAACCATGGGTTAACCCCTTTGGAAAAATGCCAGTTTTTCGACTTTTTGAACTTCTTGTTTTTATAGCCTAGAAAGGCGTTTTTTCGATCTAGAATATCGTAAAAGACACTTTTCTGGCCTATATTGCCCAAAAAAAAAAGTTGTAAAAATGGCCATTTTTGGACCAAAACCATGGGTTAACCCCTTTGGAAAAATGTCAATTTTTCGCCTTTTTGAACTTCTTGTTTTTATAGCCTAAAAAGGCGTTTTTTCGGTCTAGAATATCGTAAAAGACATTTTCCTGGCCTATATTGCCTAAAAAATAAAGTTGGAAAAATGGCCATTTTTGGACCAAAACCATGGATTAACCCCTTTGGAAAAATGTCAATTTTTTTGACTTTCTGAACTTCTTGTTTTTATAGCCTAAAAAGGCGTTATATCGTTAAAGAATATTCTAAAAGACTTTTTAATGGCCTATTTTGCGTAAAAAAAAAAAGTTCTAAAAATGGCCATATTTGGTCGAAAACCTTGGATTAACCCCTTTGGAAAAATGTCAATTTTTTGACTTTTTGAACTTCTTGTTTTTATAGCCTAGAAAGGCGTTTTTTCGATCTACAATATCGTAAAAGACATTGTCATGGCCTATATTGCCTAAAAAATAAACTTGGAAACATGGCTATTTTTGGACCAAAACCATGGGTTAACCCCTTTGGAAAAACGTCAATTTTTCGACTTTTTGAACTTCTTGTTTTTATAGGCAAAAAAGGCGTTATATCGTTAAAGAATATCGTCAAAAACATTTTCCTGCCCTATATTGCCTTAAAAAAAAAGTTGGAAAAATGGCCATTTTTGGACCAAAACCCTGAGTTAACCCCTTTGGAAAAATGTCAATTTTTCGACTTTTTGAACTTGTTGTTTTTATAGCTTAAAAAGCCGTTATATCGTTAAAGAATATCGTAAAAGACATTTTCATGGCCTATATTGCGTAAAAAAAAGGTGGAAAAATGGCCATTTTTTGTTTAAAACCATGGATTAACCCCTTTGGAAAAATGTCAATTTTTCAACTTTTTGAACTTCTTGTTTTTATAGTCTAGAAAGGCGTTTTTTCGATCTAGAATATCGTAAAAGACATTTTCCTGGCCTATATTCCCTAAAAAAATAAAGTTGGAAAAATGGCCATTTTTGGACCAAAATGATGGGTTATCCCCTTTGAAAAAATGTGAATTTTTCGACTTTTTGAACTTCTTGTTTTTATAGCCTAGAAAGGCGTTTTTTCGCTCTAAAATATCGTAAAAGACATTTTCCTGGCCTTTATTGCCTAAAAATATAAAGTTGGAAAAATGGCCATTTTTGGACCAAAACCATGGATTAACCCCTTTGGAAAAATGTCAATTTTTCGTCTTTTTGAACTTCTTGTTTTTATAGGCTAAGAAGGCGTTATATCGTTAAAGAATATCGTAAAAGACATCTTCATGGCCTATATTGCGTAAAAAAAAAAAAGTTGGAAAAATGGCCACTTTTGGACCATAACCATGGGATAACCCCTTTGGAAAAATGTCAATTTTTCGACGTTTTGAACTTCTTGTTTTTATAGCCTAGAAAAGCGTTATTTTCATCTAGAATATCGTAACAGACATTTTCCTGGCGTATGTTGGCTAAAAAAATAAACTTGGAGAAATGGCCATTTTTGGACCAAAACCATGGGATAACCCCTTTGGAAAAATGTCAATTTTTCGACCGTTTGATCTTCTTGTTTGTATAGCCTAGAAAGGCGTTTTTTCGATCTAAAATATCGTAAAAGATATTTTCATGGCCTATATTGCCTAAAAAAAAAAGTTTGAAAAATGGCCATTTTTGGACAAAAATTATGGGTTAACCCCTTTGGAAAAATGTCAATTTTTCGAGTTTCTGAACTTCTTGTTTTTATAGCCTAAAAAGGCGTTATATCGTTATAGAATATCGTAAAAGACTTTTTCATGGCCTATTTTGCGTAAAAAAAAAGTTGGGAAAATGGCCATTTTTGGACCAAAACCATGGATTAACCCCTTTGGAAAAATGTCAATTTTTTGACTTTTTGAACTTTTTGTTTTTATAGCCTAAAAAGGCGTTATATCGTTAAAGAATATCGTAAAAGACATTTTCATGGCCTATATTGCGTAAAAAAAAAAAAGTTGGAAAATTAGCCATTTTTGGACCAAAACCATGGGTTAACCCCCTTGGAAAAATGTCAATTTTTCGACCTTTTCCACTTCTTGTTTTTATAGCCTAGAAAAGCGTTTTTTTGATATAGAATATCGTAAAAGACATTTTCCTGGCCTATATTGCCTAAAAAATAAACTTTGAAAAATGGCCATTTTTGGACCAAAACCATGGATTAACCCCTTTGAAAAAATGTCAATTTTTCGACTTTTTGAACTTGTTGTTTTTATAGCTTAAAAAGCCGTTATATCGTTAAAGAATATCGTAAAAGACATTTTTATGGCCTATATTGCGTAAAAAAAAAAAAGTTGGAAAATTAGCCATTTTTGGACCAAAACCATGGGTTAACCCCCTTGGAAAAATGTCAATTTTTCGACCTTTTCCACTTCTTGTTTTTATAGCCTAGAAAAGCGTTTTTTTGATATAGAATATCGTAAAAGACATTTTCCTGGCCTATATTGCCTAAAAAATAAACTTTGAAAAATGGCCATTTTTGGACCAAAACCATGGATTAACCCCTTTGAAAAAATGTCAATTTTTCGACTTTTTGAACTTGTTGTTTTTATAGCTTAAAAAGCCGTTATATCGTTAAAGAATATCGTAAAAGACATTTTTATGGCCTATATTGCGTAAAAAAAAAAAGTTCGAAAAATGGCCATATTTGGTCGAAAATCTTGGATTAACCCCTTTGGATTAATGTCAATTTTTGGACTTTTTGAACTTCTTGTTTTTATAGCCGAGAAAGGCGTTTTTTCGATCCAAAATATCGTAAAAGACATTTTCATGGCCTATATTGCCTAAAAAAAAAACATTGGAAAAATGGCCATTTTTGGACCAAAACCATGGGTTAACCCCTGTGGAAAAATGTCAATTTTTCGACTTTTTCAACTTCTTGTTTTTATAGCCTAAAAAGGCGTTATATCGTTAAAGAATATCGTAAAAGACTTTTTCATGGCCTATATCGCGTAAACAAAAAAAGTTGGAAAAATGGCCATTTTTGGACCAAAACCATGGGTTAACCCCTTTGGAAAAATGTCAATTTTTCGTCCTTTTGAACTTCTTGTTTTTAAAGCCTAGAAAGGCGTTTTTTCGATGTAGAATATCGTAAAATACATTCTCCTTGGCTATATTGCCTTAAAAAAAAAAGTTGGAAAAATGGCCATTTTTGGACCAAAACCATGGGTTAACCCCTTTGGAAAAATGTCAATTTTTCGTCCTTTTGAACTTCTTGTTTTTAAAGCCTAGAAAGGCGTTTTTTCGATGTAGAATATCGTAAAATACATTCTCCTGGGCTATATTGCCTAAAAAAAAAAAGTTGGAAAAATGGCCATTTTTCGACCAAAACCATGAGTTAACCCCTTTGGAAAAATGTCAATTTTTCGACTTTTTGAACTTCTTGTTTTTATAGCCTAAAAAGGCGTTATATCGTTAAAGAATATCGTCAAAAACATTTTCCTGGCCTATATTGCCCGAAAAAGAAAGTTGGAAAAATGGCCATTTTTGGACCAAAACCATGAGTTAACCCCTTTGGAAAAATGTCAATTTTTCGACTTTTTGAACTTGTTTTTATAGCTTAAAAAGCCGTTATATCGTTAAAGAATATCGTAAAAGACATTTTCATGGCCTATATTGCGTAAAAAAAAAAAGTTGGAAAAATGGCCATTTTCGGACTTAAACCGTGGGTTAACCCCCTTGGAAAAATGTCAATTTTTCGACCTTTTGAACTTCTTGTTTTTAAAGCCTAGAAAGGCGTTTTTTCGATCTAGAATATCGTAAAATACATTCTCCTGGGCTATATTGCCTAAAAAAAAAAAGTTGGAAAAATGGCCATTTTTGGACCAAAAGCATGGGTTAACCCCTTTGGAAAAATGTCAATTTTTCGACTTTTTGAACTTCTTGTTTTTATAGCCTAGAAAGGCGTTTTTTCGATCTAGAATGTCGTAAAACACATTCTCCTGGCCTATATTGGCTAAAAAAAAAAAGTTGCAAAAATGGCCATTTTTGGACCAAAACCATGGATTAACCCCTTTGGAAAAATGTCAATTTTTCGACTTTTTTAACTTCTTGTTTTTATAGCCTAAAAAGGCGTTATATTGTTAAAGAATATCGTAAAAGACATTTTTATGAACTATATTGCGTAAAAACAAAAGTTGGAAAAATGGCCATTTTTGGACCAAAACCATGGGTTAACCCCTTTGGAAAAATGTCAATTTTTCGACTTTTTGAACTTCTTGTTTTTATAGCCTAGAAAGGCGTTTTTTCGGTCTAGAAAATCGTAAAAGACATTCTCCTGGCCTATATTGCCTAAAAAAATAAAGTTGGAAAAATGGCCATTTTTGGACCAAAACCATGGGTTAACCCCTTTGGAAAAATGGCAGTTTTTCGACTTTTTGAACTTCTTGTTTTTATAGCCTAGAATGGCGTTTTTTCGATCTAGAATATCGTAAAAGACACTTTTCTGGCCTATATTGCCCAAAAAATAAAGTTGTAAAAATGGTCATTTTTGGACCAAAACCATGGATTAACCCCTTTGGAAAAATGTCAATTTTTTCACTTTTTGAACTTCTTGTTTTTATAGCCTAAAAAGGCGTTATATCGTTAAAGAATATCGTAAAAGACATTTTCATGGGCTATATTGCGTAAAAAAAAAAAAAGTTGGAAAAATGGCCATTTTTGGACCAAAACCATGGGTTACCCCCTTTGGAAAAATGTCAATGTTTCGACTTTTTCCACTTGTTGTTTTTATAGCCTAGAAAAGCGTTTTTTTGTTCTAGAATATCGTAAAAGAGATTTTCCTGGCCTATATTGCCTAAAAAAAAAATTGGAAAAATGGCCATTTTTGGACCAAAACCATGGATTAACCCCTTTGAAAAAATGTCAATTTTTCGACTTTTTGAACTTGTTGTTTTTACAGCTTAAAAAGCCGTTATATCGTTAAAGAATATCGTAAAAGACATTTTCATGTCCTATATTGCGTAAAAAAGAAAAGTTCGAAAAATGGCCATATTTGGTCGAAAACCTTGGATTAACCCCTTTGGATTAATGTCAATTTTTGGACTTTTTGAACTTCTTGTTTTTATAGCCGAGAAAGGCGTTTTTTCGATCCAGAATATCGTAAAAGACATTTTCATGGCCTATATTGCCTAAAAAAAAACATTGGAAAAATGGCCATTTTTGGACCAAAACCATGGGTTAACCCGTTTGGAAAAATGTCAATTTTTTGACTTTTTGAAGTTCTTGTTTTTATAGCCTAGAAAGGCGTTTTTTCGATCTAGAATATCGTAAAAGACATTTTTATGGCCTATATTGCTTAAAAAATAAACTGGGAAACATGACCATTTTTGGACCAAAACCATGGGTTAACCCCTTTGGAAAAATGTGAATTTTTTGACTTTTTGAACTTCTTGTTTTTATAGCCTAAAAAGGCGTTATATTGTTAAGGAATATCGTCAAAAACATTTTACTGGCCTATATTGCCTGAAAAACAAAGTTGGAAAAATGGCCATTTTTGGACCAAAACCATGAGTTAACCCCTTTGGAAAAATGTCAATTTTTCGACTTTTTGAACTTGTTTTTATAGCTTAACAAGACGCCTAAAGTCGTTTCCGTGGGATGCGTTGGTCTATGGAAGAATAATGGTGTTCTATATGAATTTGGAAAAATTAGGGAAACCGGAAAGATGTGTCATGTTATGAGCATCGATGAGTAGATGACTGAATTTATAGTAGCCTGCGTGGCAGACTAGTATTTCTCCCCAATCCACATCCCCATTTTGCTTCCTCCCTATCCCCTACCCCTTTCGACACCTGCTACGCAAGCTAAATTTATAGTTGTCAGTGTTCGCAAGGATGGAGTTGATCTTGTTTTGATCTATCACTATGTAGTTATTTTCATAGCACGATTTGGATAAGAAAAAGAAGTTATTTTGCATCAAAACAAGGTTTACCCGTGTAACTTAAATTGGAATCTTAACGGAAACACAGGTAACTTTTTCAAAGAGAAATAAACATTGTAGTTTTAGGTTAATGGAACAAAACAAAACAAAACATCCGCTTGCTTTATCCAGGGTCGAACCCAGGTTACAAAGTTCGATAAAGTTCCAATGTTTTAATCCAAGATGAAAGTTTAATATTCCAAGATGCTCTTGACACGGTTAAAAATTAATTGCAATGTGTTTCCAACGTCTCAAAGTTAACATAGTTCCAATGATTATCCCTGATTCTAAGGTATAATAAGTTTACTAAGGTCCACTCCTGATCCGTGTCCCATCCAGAAGTCCAATCCATGTCGAAAGCGAGTCGTCGATCGACGAGGACAATATTTTCGCGATTTCACCGCCAATCGTCAAGGGTACGAGTTGAAATTTACGCGATTTAACCTCCCATCGTCAACGTGTTGTCGATAAGAAAAGAAAAAAACTGAACTCTAGCTGTGCTGGGCAAAAACTGGCGAACCCCGAATCCGGGCCCCGAATAGAAAAATCTATCGGAAATCACGGCCCGCAACCAGACGCTACTAAACGATGTATAAGCGCTATATAAATATTCCATTATTATTATAACCTTATGAAAAAGCTAGACCTAAACAAAAAAGAATCATGAAGGAAAGAAATAATTTCGTTTAGGTCGCCTTTCGTGACTTGTCAGTATCCCGAAGGATTTCGCTGGTTAACAAGCTATCCTAAAGCACGAGTGGGAAAACTCTAGCGCGACAAATTTGGCAACGAACGTTCTGATTTCAACGTTCTTCAGACGAAGCAAATCGATTAAAAATCGATACAGATTTTGTACAATCTGATTGGTCGGCTTGGAAGAAGAGCTAATCGATAAAGATTTTAGGCAATCCTATTGGCTGGCTTTGCAAAGTTGGGTACAACCGAACCGGATTTTTACCGTGGGAGTGCCACAGGCATCCTACGGAAAAAGCCGTTATATCGTTAAAGAATATCGTAAAAGACATTTTCATGGCCTATATTGCGTAAAAAAAAAAAGTTGGAAAAATGGCCATTTTCGGACTTAAACCGTGGGTTAACCCCTTTGGAAAAATGTCAATTTTTCGACCTTTTGAACTTCTTGTTTTTAAAGCCTAGAAAGGCGTTTTTTCGATGTAGAATATCGTAAAATACATTCTCCTGGGCTATATTGCCTAAAAAAAAAAAGTTGGAAAAATGGCCATTTTTGGACCAAAACCATGGGTTAACCCCTTTGGAAAAATGTCAATTTTTCGACTTTTTGAACTTCTTGTTTTTATAGCCTAGAAAGGCGTTTTTTCGATCTAGAATGTCGTAAAACACATTCTCCTGGCCTATATTGGCTAAAAAAAAAAAGTTGCAAAAATGGCCATTTTTGGACCGAAACCATGGGTTAACCCCTTTGGAAAAATGCCAGTTTTTCGACTTTTTGAACTTCTTGTTTTTATAGCCTAGAAAGGCGTTTTTTCGATCTAGAATATCGTAAAAGACACTTTTCTGGCCTATATTGCCCAAAAAAAAAAGTTGTAAAAATGGTCATTTTTGGACCAAAACCATGGATTAACCCCTTTGGAAAAATGTCAATTTTTTCACTTTTTGAACTTCTTGTTTTTATAGCCTAAAAAGGCATTATATCGTTAAAGAATATCGTAAAAGACATTTTTATGAACTATATTGCGTAAAAAAAAAAGTTGGAAAAATGGCCATTTTTGGACCAAAACCATGGGTTAACCCCTTTGGAAAAATGTCAATTTTTCGACTTTTTGAACTTCTTGTTTTTATAGCCTAGAAAGGCGTTTTTTCGATCTAGAATGTCGTAAAAGACATTCTCCTGGCCTATATTGGCTAAAAAAAAAAAAGTTGCAAAAATGGCCATTTTTGGACCAAAACCATGGATTAACCCCTTTGGAAAAATGTCAATTTTTCGACTTTTTTAACTTCTTGTTTTTATAGCCTAAAAAGGCGTTATATCGTTAAAGAATATCGTAAAAGACATTTTTATGAACTATATTGCGTAAAAAAAAAAGTTGGAAAAATGGCCATTTTTGGACCAAAACCATGGGTTAACCCCTTTGGAAAAATGTCAATTTTTCGACTTTTTGAACTTCTTGTTTTTATAGCCTAGAATGGCGTTTTTTCGGTCTAGATAATCGTAAAAGACATTCTCCTGGCCTATATTGCCTAAAAAAATAAAGTTGGAAAAATGGCCATTTTTGGACCAAAGCCATGGCTTAACCCCTTTGGAAAAATGGCAGTTTTTCGACTTTTTGAACTTCTTGTTTTTATAGCCTAGAAAGGCGTTTTTTCGATCTAGAATATCGTAAAAGACACTTTCCTGGCCTATATTGCCCAAAAAATAAAGTTGTAAAAATGGTCATTTTTGGACCAAAACCATGGATTAACCCCCTTGGAAAAATGGAAAAGTTTCGACTTTCTTCTAATGTCATTTTTATCGTCTACAGAGGGTTGTTTTTTCTCTAGAACTAAATCAAAGAGTATATTTGGGTTAATTTAAGGAAAAAGTAACTGAGAGAAAATGTTAAAATTTTGATTACAACCATGGGTTAACCCCTTTGGAAAAATGCCAAGTTTTTGATTTCTATTAATGGCATTTTTATAGGCTAGAAAGCTATATAGGAAATATGAAAGAAGTTTCTATGTGCAATATACCATCTGTAGTAAGGAGGTTGAGATGAATTTGACTGTAATCCATGGTCTTGTGGGGAGAAGAAGGGCATTAAGAATGATATTCTGACTTGTTTACAGTTTTCAAAGTAATCGCTAGACAGATTGTATTATTTAACCCACTCAGTTTATTTTAATGTTTCTTACATACCTTACATTCTGCGGCAATAAATAGAGCTATGATATCAAAAATATTTGAAAAAATATTTTCATGAACGATAACAGACTAAACGCCAGGTCTAGACTGCAAAACAAGAAGAGTCCATTGTGAAGAGGATTATTCAGAGTTGCCCTGCGTGAACTCACTCATCGCCCCCCCCCCCCTCCCCACTGCTACCCACTGCCCCAACAGCATTGGTTCAGAAACAATGGGATGCTGTCACCAACCTTTTTTACAAGAACAGTCCCTGACTTATGAAATTTCAAAGAGAATCTGAAATATAAATTTATACAGCCGCTGGCATTTTACAGTTTGCTCAACTTTTGAAGCACGGCAAAATGTATAAGCCACCAAGGGGGCTACATGGATCAAACACGATACGTACTCAACTCCTGTTGAGCTAAACAAACAGTAAAATGTCCCATGAAACCGTTACGTTAACCGTTATGGTTAGCGTGGCACCCAAAGGAAGGGCAATCATTGCAATAACAACAAAATGATAATCTAAAAGTGTTAGCCCTTTTAGTCCCAGCAATATCCACATACAAATAGGCCATTTACAACCCCAAACTCTCCCTTTCAAAACGAGAATAAGTGCAACACCTTTCTTGTGAAAATCATTGTGAAAATTAGTTCTATTTGCATGAGAATAAATAATTTAATAATAATTCATAAATAATAATTATTAATAATAATTTAATAATTTATTTATAATAATTTATAATTAATAATAGTAATTAATAATAACAATTAAATAAAAATAATTTTAATTTTAATTTTTAAATAACAAAAAAATCATTTTCATATCAATGGCGTCGCACTTAGCCTCGCATTGAAACAGAGGCTCGGAGCAACTTGGAAAAGGCTTTTTCCTTAGACTGATCTTTAACACATTTTCTTAAAAAAATAGTTCAGTTGTTAAAAGATCAAAGCATTGTGCCTTCAGAGATCATTTTATGAATTCTCCAAACCTTTCCTCTAGAGAATGTATGGATATTGTTAGGAGAAAATTGATGTTGGTCACTGTAGGGACTATAAGGGTTAACAAGGGAGGGGCACCAAACGACTGTTTTCTGTAAAATATCTGTTCGGAGAAGCAAATATTGCCTAAAATTTTCTACTACTTGGGGATGGCTAAAAATTACTAGATGAACAGATGACCGTTCGATCCATGTACAGTTTCCGAAGCTTATCTAATAAATTCCCTACGATTTTCTGAAGTTTTATTTTTGCATTTTACTTCCTAAGTTAGGCCATTTAGGCCAAAGGAAACCTAAACTTTTCGGATTCAAAAATGTGATGGAAATAGAGGAATCAGAAAAATTCTCACTTTCTCACTTTCAAAATAAACAAATTGCATCTAAAATTTTCGGGAAAATAATACTGAATCCCTTGTAATTTCGAAAAGACTCAAATTCCCCTAGGATGACCGAAGGAATACAAATTTTATAGCGCCACTTAGAATGCATTTCTAGTGATCTAAAACTACTTTGCATAGCCTTAAAACTGTTTTCAGTGTATTTAGGAGGAAACCGTTGTTGGGTGCCCCTGACAAGGCACAGTTGAACCTCTCTAGAACGGTCACCTTGGGGTCAGAAGAAGGTGGCCGTTGTAGAGGTTGAAACAAGAGTGAGTGTATGGGCTGTCCGGCAAACAAAAATGGCCGTTGTGGAGAGGTGGCCGTAAGTGAAGGTTCGACTGTATGTCCGAAAATGTTATATAGAGTTGTGACAAAGCCACTGTGTTCAAGCAGTGAAAGGTTTTATATCACTTTTACCACCTAAATTCGTGCACGTGAAAATAGCTATATGATAATTTCACGTATCTATACACTGGGAATAAGAAAATATCTTATATAAATTAGCAATACTTTTCAGAATTAAATATATTATTCCCTTTGAAAAATTGCAAAATTTTGGTATTTTACTTCTACCGAAAGTTGGTGGTATTGAATTTTATCTTCAAGGGGCTAGAGGACACGCTATTTTTAATGATTTTGTCTGTTTTCGTAAACTACGAGTTTTGAACTATAAATTGGTGAGAGAGACGCCTTTTACTGAAGAAACCCATTCCGACACAGCAAATGTAGATGACTCTCAAGAACGTCACATCATACGCACTGATAAATACAAGAAAAAAGATGGCAGCTGTTTTTTCAAGTCAACCGTAATACAATCCGTTTGAATCTTCTTCAGTTTTACCCACCCATGCCCTATTTTGGCTTTTTTTTGCATTTCTCTGGTATTCTACAGTTTCAAGGAGTTATAAGATATTTCAGTCAATTCTGTGTCCATTTGGGTAAGTGTTGAAAATGCACAAAAATATCGTACTCTAGCCCCATTACACTCAAGTCAGGTCAAGCGTACCCTCCAAGGTTCCAATAATGAATTTATTATTCTCTGACTCGATACAGAGAAGTTCTCATAAAATATTCACATCTCATTACTCATGCAGGAATGCCAAATTGAATTTGACACTAGTTACGGGAACGACTACCAGACTCATTTTTTCAAATAACCAATTCATTAATGGAATCTTGGGGGTACACTTGACCTTCCTTGACTGTAAATCTAATGAAATATATAAATAAAGTAACTGTAAGAGGTTTCCCAACATTAATCCTTCACTTCCAGAGTGAAAGTCTTGTAAGTTGGTTCTAACTTTTGAGTCTATGGATGAGATCCTCTGTGTTTCCAATTCGTTTCAAAGTAGCCTTTTTCCATATAAAATAGCCAAATTGACCAAATTCAGCACGAAACAGGTTGGTTAAGTGAAAAATAAGCAATTCCCAGGTTTAAAGTTCAACCTTTTGGGCAGTAATTTCACATGGTTCAACTTGTTTTTCAGATTTGTTAAGTTTGACTTTGGTAACTTTCAGGAGTGACCAGGCTAAGCGACACTTATCGTATTTTGTAGTGACACCTTTCCAATAATAACTGGTTACATCTCCTACAAAGAGAAATACATAAAAACAAAATTACAGTTCTGACCAGGGTCGCTAGGTGCATAAAACCTAACAGCAGGCGAAACTGGTAATATCTGGCCTGAAAAAAGAGTTTGACTGGACTGATAGTCAGATGCTAGTTGTTTCATCTGACGTCAGCACTTATGCACTGGCTCCAGGTCTTTGTAAGGCCCTGTTTCCATGGAGAATAAGTTGTCCCAAGAAAGAGGGTCACCATTCCAGCCGAGTCAACTTAAGCGAGCATTTATATGGGAAAATTTGAGCACTTTGTCCGAGCTGAGTGCTGACAAAAGCGCTCGTGCATGCTCTGATTGTTTCGCCTTGACTGAATTGACCTGGCTGGGCAAGTCAAAGTGTTTATATGGAGAAAAGTTGGCCCGGCCAGGAGGGTGACCCTACCATCGAAAACTTCTAGCTGAGCCAACGTAAAAACAGTTTGACAGGTTTTGTAACGACATGTAGGAAAAGTTTGCTCGCCCAGGGTAGCTTGGGTAAGCAAGTGGCCCTCCTTTCTCCATATAAGCAGCCCAAAGTCACTGGAGCAGTATGAGTAATCTAAGGACCTGTTTACACGGAGGTGGAAGACCCCAGGTAGGTAAGGTAACCCGCTAACGTGGGGTAACCCGCCTGTCCATTTAATCTCTTATATGGTTACCCCAGCTACCACGCGAATGTGATCAAATTAAAATAAGAGATAATATGGACAGGCGGGTTACCCCACCGAAGCAGGTTACATCACCTACCAGGGGTCCCTCACCTCTATGTAAACAGGCCCTAAATAATTATTTCTTTAGCTTACCTGCATGGGTCTTCCTTTGGTTTCATAAGGCAGAAGAAGTGTTGCGAAAAAAGCCATCACACAGAACGCGATATAAACACCACTAGACAGATTAATGGAGACTCTCACCAGTACCTACAGAAAAAAAATAAACACACGCAATAGTCGATCATAAGTAACACCTTTCTGGGTCAAAACCGGAACTGAAATTAGTACCAAGGACCCTCGGTCAGCGTTAAATAAATTACAATAAATCAGGGTTATTTTTACGGGAGTTTTTGGTCGTTTTTACAAAACACACGAATTAATCAATTTGTGCCACGTTTCCTGTAATGTAGCGCAGTTTTGCCTTCTTTTCTTTTTTCTTTTTTTCAAGCCAATTTAAAAGCACAAGAAAATGGATGAAATTTTCCCAATCATGAGAAAGAAAAATGAACTAATTACAATTTCAAGCGCAAAGTTTGTAATAGGGTGTTTCCAACTTCTGAGTCTGGACAAAATCCTTTTGTATGAACATCATGATTCAAATGGAACCCAGTCTTTGGCAGTACTTTTACATATCAGCGTTTTACAAAATTATAACTGGGAAATTTTGTTGAATTTTAGCTTTGGCGAAGGGGTTAATAAAAGGGAAAATGGAAGATGTTTTCAATTTTTTCACAAATACAAATTAAAGTTGCTTTGCAGCACAGTCCTCACCTGAGCTATGTATGGTGTTATCATAGCCCCCACTCGAGACATACAGGCGCATGTGCCAAAACCCACTGATCGAACTATTGTGGGATACACCTACAATTCAACAAAACAGCCAGTCAAAGCTTTTTCAAATCAAGCGTATTATAGATTTAACAACTTTGTCACTTAGTGGAGTTGGGTGTCCGGGATGTCCAGGGGCTTCCACTTTTAGTAAAGCCAGCCCCTCGGTAGAGTTAGGCCCTCATGGCTGGTAAACTCTAACTTCCAGCCATGAGCCACCATGCCAATGGAACCAGACTCCTGATTCGTCAGAAATGCTTTTCGAATTTCCCTTCAACCTGATTGGCAAACTGACCATGACTTTTTTAAAAGGCCAATAACCGCGCGCACTCAAATTCTAGTGCGCAAGTGGTATTGGGGGCCCAGAACAAGGATGTTGGTGCTGTGTTGCAGACAGACTTAACGGGACAGTCAATTTCCATCTGTGGTGCAGGTAGTCTGTTCCAGCCTCTGAGATAGCCACGTCTGCACACGAGCTCATATTTTTGTGTGCCTTTCACTAATCCGTCATTCCTCCTATCTGAGAGCCTGAAACAGGCTATGGAACAGGCCACCTATGTTCCTAAGTCTTGAGTTGTTTTAAAAGGGATTTGAATTAGATTGAAGACAGTTTACCTTGCTGGTTTCCAGTGTTCAATCATGTTTGGCGCGCCACAGTTATATCTCAAGTTTCCAAAATCATGAACACTCTCCTAGCTTGGGGGACAATCTCAGGTTTCAATTTTAGTGGTCAAGATGAGAGTTAATATTTAATGATAATTAGAAACTTGATATGTAACTGTCGTGTCCTAGGGAAAGACCTCATGGACATACCCACCACGAGTCCCCAACTATGTTATATCAAACATGTTTTTCTAGATGTACCTTCACTCTTTTCCATTCCCCTCAAACACCTACAGTTGACTTCATCTACCTGTATTGGCATTTATTCACCCACAATAGCCTTCATTTCCATTCACCCACCCCCAGGGAGATGAAGGCAACTTAAGGGGAATGGAAACGAGTGAAGGTACATCTATAAAAATATGTTCGATGTTATGTAGTTGGGGACTCGTGGTGGGTATATCCATGAGATCCTTGCCATGTCCTATGCAACAGTCAAGAAACATTTGAAACCGGCAAGGTAAACCGTCTTCAATCTGATTGGAATGCCTTAAAATGGCTTATAAGGAAATACTATCTTTAAGTCTGAACTCAAAGAACATCTTACCTCTGGAGCATACACATAGAATCCCTGGAAAAGTCCTAAAGAAAGCCCACGCACCATGAAGATAAAAACTAGTGTCAGATTCCTGAAAATAGAGAACTCAGAATATTAGACTAAGCTGACAAATAGTACAAACACTACATTTAACATGCCTGGAAATTGAAAAAAAAAACATTAACCAAACCATTTTCCAGAAAACAATGTATTTTTTATGAAAAATCTGACTGATTTCCATAAAACGGTGTTAACAGGTGGGGACCCGTGCCTGATAGGGCGACCCCGCACCTATTTGAAAGATTGTTTTTGATAAGCTGGGAAAACAATAGGGATTGTCACATAACAAGGCCTCTATCCCTGAAAACAATGGAAGTGCAGATTAAAGGGGACCAGTGAAATAAGAGGTTTAGAACGGTGCAGGTGTACTGTAGTCTGGGGATTGAAAGGGTCAAGGAAAGCTCTTTGAATGGATGCCTCGGTGTATTTGTTAACTTAATAATTCACATTATCTTTACTGAGATATCTTTTTTGTTTTTTACAAAATTTACCACTGTCACTGTGTTGCACTTATTTGGCAAAATAATTCACTGTTATGTAGAGTGGAACCTCGATATAACAAACATCTACATGTATATACCAAGGTCCTTGGTATAATGAACCATATTTTTTGCCCCAGTAATAGTAAAATACATGATATAATGAAACCTCGTTATGATGAACAGGTTTTGCCCTTCATTATATCAGGGTTCCACGGCAATAATTTAGGCTTTTTTTGTGTTTAAAACAATCTCCTACCTATTTGTACAGAAAAACAACAATGACAGGCTTGCAGCTGTCAATAAAAGCTCTCCAGCAATAGTTTTCTTCCTTCCGAGCCTCTCCATAAATAGCATTGTGAACAGTATTCCTGAAAAATTACAGAGAGTCAAACGGCCAGCAAGCAAATGCCTACACACCAATGGCAGAAAGTTGCTTGGAAGAGGTTCCAATTATACTCTAGTACTTTATAAAGATGGTTGCTTACAAGCCTCTAAGAGGTGGTTGAACATGGATGTGAGACCACATTAGACTTAAGAACAGCAAAAAACAGGGCAAAATAAAATTGATTAGTTGGGCATGTGTCCGATTTTTACATCAGAAACAATTGTAAACATCTGAGACATTAAACTCATCTATTAGCCATTTAAGTCCTCAGAATCAAATGCATCCGCCTTTATTTACCATTTTTATGCTAGATGTTTAAATCGTCAAACAGGGCTGTCACTATATAAAGAGCCAGGAGCCGGGGATTTTCCCCGGCTACTATGAGCGTGAGTCATGGCTACTTTCATGGAAAACAAAAGGCAAATAGAACCAAAGTACTTCCTTGCTGTAAAATTCCCCTCCTACTAATTGCATATACATGTACCTGGCAACTTGAAATGTTAGCGACAGCCCTGGCCAAAAGATGACTTTAATGCCTCAGACAATAATGACATCTCTAGCATTGAAATGGCAATAGTTGAATTCTCTTAATTTGTAGACTCCCACACAGACATTCTTTGGGCTTTGAGATGCATGCCTCCCTCAGGTGCTACTTAATTGAATTTTGTCCATGGACTTTACAACTGTACAGAGTAACCTTCAATGCAAAGGGTTATCATTCTCCCATACCCCGTGAAAAGGAAAATTGATGAAGTAAAATAAAACAACACACAAGGTGACACGCACCCAAGACAATCTGGAAATTTACACTCATGCATTCTTGGTATCAAAATGAAAAGCATCCTTTTGGGTGAGTTTTCCTTATGGAGCAATGTGTACTCAGTGGCCTGCAACAATAATATTCAGTGACTTACCAGGAAATTCTGCAAAAGAGGTCCATAGAAGGCCAATGTAGTCTGCATAAGTGAGAAGTTTACAGCCACAGATTGAGGTAGACAATGATAAACTCTCTAATACAAAGAAGAACGTATAAAAGAAAATTAAACAAATAAGCAACAGCTTGAATTTACTACAATTTATTTGTCCCCCAACACTGTTGTTATAGCAGTTTCACCATTATTGAGGAAACATCTGTAACAGATAATTATTTGACTGATTTTTAATAGCGTTGGCCGTTGGGGCATTGGGTTTTGTGGTGTCTTTCAGCAGTTGTCTG
The DNA here is from genome assembly GCA_964035705.1 of Porites rus. Taxonomy (NCBI): domain Eukaryota; kingdom Metazoa; phylum Cnidaria; class Anthozoa; order Scleractinia; family Poritidae; genus Porites; species Porites rus. The sequence goes on from OZ038002.1 coordinate 15,576,748, forward strand.
GACACTTTTTATTAAATTTCTGAGCATCCTGTTTCTAATTTTTATTTTCAAGGTTTCAACAGTATAATAATATTTGCATCTCTTATGAACACTGATCATGCTCATCCTTAAGATTTGTTGAAAACAAGGGTGGTTGGGAATGGGAAAATTGCATGTTTCATGTAAAAAGCTGTGGTTTTTCAGTTGTTTTATCGATATAACTGCGGTTGGGTGGATTTCAATGGCTGTGCTCCAAACTGTGAGCATTGGTCATCATAGTAAATAGAAAAAAATTGGCTGTTAAGAAAAAAACAGTTTGTCACCAGGCAAGACATGATTGTAAAACAATTTCTCCTTGTAAGGATTACACAAATTGTGCAGATGAGTGTGTGAAGAATATGCATTTTGACTTTAAGACTGAAAGGGTTTCAAAAAACACTTATCAGTATCTGGTACCCATTTGTGTTTGTGTGATTTACAGCATACCATAAAAAATACCTTTCAAATGATGCAACACACACCTCAGCTGGTTCATAGTTATAATCACATCCCTTTCCAATGGAGTATTAAAAAATAATCTACTACAAATTTGCTATAGAAGATTAGTTATACCTGAATTGCATGACGTGCCATTTTCTGGAGTTTGCTGCATTAACTGAGTTGTCATTAATACAACACCATAGTACACAAATCCACTAGTAAAACTAAAAAAAAGAAGAAAATAATTTCTCAGGTTTTTTGGTCATAAAATATGCCGAACAAATGTCAAGATACTGAATTAAAAACATACTTTTCATGCATGCTTCACCACCATCAGTGAAAAGAACTTACAATGTCAACAACAGAAGAAGAGTTGTTAGTCTGTATTCTCTGTTAAAAAGGACAAGAAAACTCCCTTGGTCTGCATTAGTCTAAGAGGAAAATGAGAATATTATTTTGATAACAGTTAAACATGATTTACACAGGACAATAAATATTTTAAAGATCTTCTGGGATATTAATATTAATCTATGGTGGGCAAACTCACATGTAATTTAATTTTCATGAAGTACATAAACATTATTTTGATTTGGCATATTCGTGAGATTTAGTTATGGGGCTGTGCTATATAGGATTCTTCTGTACACACTGGAACCTCAGAAGCTGTAATTTAGCAGCTAGTGAAGAGCATTGACTTGTACATACAAAAATTACTTCTTGAGAATTGCACCCAAGTTTTGGAAAAAAATTCCTTATTAATGTGTTTACGTTCTCAATAAAATATCGCTTCCAGAAATATTAGAGTGAAGATGTTACAGGTTAAATTTGATTTTACGTGAATTCTGATTTAACCTACATGTACAATCTTAGACAAAACCGTTGAGACATTACCATGTCTAGTTTCAAGATAAAGCTCTTGAAAACACTGGCAACTACAAATACTCCCCCTTGCCCCCAAAGAAACAATGTAGAAGTCCAGCTGGATCTTTTCTGATCCATACTAAAGAACTTTGACCAGGGTGGGGTGAGGGGAGGAGTGCCATAGCGGTACCAAATCCGTGGGATAGGCATTCTGTGGTTAAGAAAGTGAAAATTCTCAACACTTTTTGTCCAAGATTGCAGGTTGATTCATAAGTTCGTTTGTCTTCTAGCCCTAACAGACAAAGGAAATTGAAGAATCAACATAGGTAAAATAGTTTTAATCTGAGATCAAATTTGACCCGTAACATAGAAATGTAGTGATAGCAAAGACGATACCAAAAATATGATGTACCCGCCATACCATTTTGTTGATTAAATCTACTGCTTTTTTGATATTCTTGTGGCCATCGTTGTCATCATTGCAAAAGTAATATTTAACACTCTGTTGAATACATTGACCTATATATTGCACTTACCATTTTCTAGAGTTTTGTTGTACTTTACCAATAACAACTTTTCTACAGTTCAAACAGCAAGACTCAATTTCTCTCAGTTTCACAAATGAATTTAAAGCAATAGTACCTGGGTCTCAATTTTAAGAGTGCCTTCAGGAAGCTTGGCCTTATTAATTTTTGCCATTCTCTGTAACACCTCCATGGCCTTTTCCTTCTCTCCAATAGCAACAAGGAACCTCGGAGATTCTGGCAGCCACTGAAAATTAATATGAAGACAATATTAGAAATCTGATATTGTATTTGCTTTGCCAGTTGTCAGCAGGGTAATCACAACAGTTTCATTTCAGCTAGTAAGAAATTATTATAATTAAAAACTGAATCATTGGATAATGCAATTCTAGAGCTCTGATTGACTTAGCCATCATGGTATATGAGCCATTATGCCATGCTCTCCAAACATGATAACTGTATGCATCTGCTCAAAATTAAAAACAAACTGAAAATCAGTTGTTTTTACGAATATAGTTGAGAAGAATTCTCCATATTTTGTGGGCACTTTTAATAAAACAATATTATTATTTGGGCGAGGCCCAAATAGAGTAATGGGAATGGCTTGTTTTGACGCAAATGTGCAATAGGCACGCAATACGTGATAACGTAAGCAAGGCAAGTAAACAAGCGAAGCGAGGCAAATGTCTGCCATGCAAACGTCTTGCACAAGTTAAGAGGCATGTGGGAAAGAAAGCTCTGCTAGCACGGCACTTTAATCGCCCTTTTACGCTCTCAAAAGTTAATCTGAATCTTCAGTATTTTTACCTCATCGAAATTTGTCTGAAGTCCAGGGATGACATCTATCAAAAATATTTGGAATATTAACGCCGGCTTTAATATTTGGTCACAATAAGATCACAAGCAACGAACCTTCAGGCACAGAAACTCACAAAACGGATCGAAATCCACTAATCACATATCACAAACAATGACCTTTTGAACCCGTTGAAGTAAACTTTTGTTTCCTAAGAGGTCAGCTAAGATGATTGGCGTCTGAAATTTTTTTGACGAGAGGATCGAAATGCACCAATCATAGAAAGACAGTTTTAATTGCAAGTTTCCTAACAGGTCATATGAATTTGCTGTTTTCTTTATTATATATCTGTTTTCTTTTCCTTATTTTGTGATTGGTCGATTTTGTTAGGTTGAGTGGATAATCCAATGAGGGACGATTTGGATGTCGTTTGATCCGAAATTTTTTGAAGCAGCAGTAAGAAGCAGTTTGGATAACATTTTGCCGCGGCGTTTCGAGGAACGTGTTAATATATTGTTCAATTATGTTATCCCGCGTTAAACTTACAAATGCAAACACTGTTCGCGGTAGGCCCACACTAAAAAATAACACTGAGTGTTTTCAGAATGGGCTGGTCCACAAACTCAAAGAAAAACAAAGGAAATTATCAAGACATTCAACGACATCAAAGACTCATGGACCCCATACATACATGATATGTGTTCCCCTACGTGGGAAACACATATCCCTTGAGCCATGTGTTCCTTAACCTGGAAAACACATACCAGTATCCCAAGTGATGTGTGTTCCCTACCTGGGAAAAACATATCCCTAGTGATATGTGTTCCCCCACCTAGGAAACACATATCCCTCGTGATATGTATTCCCCTACCTGGGAAACATATGTCCCTAGTAATATGTGTTCCCACACCTGGAAACCACATATCCCTAGTGATATGTGTTTCCCTACATGGGAAATGCATATCCCTAGTGATATGTGTTCCCCCAACTGGGAAACACATATCCCTAGCGATATGTGTTCCCCCACCTGGGAAACACATATCCCTAGTGATATGTGTTCCCCCACCTGGGAAACACATATCCCTAGTGATATGTGTTCCCCTACCTGAGAAACACATAACCCTAGTGATATGTGTTCCCCCACGTGGAAAACACATATCCCTTGTGATATGTGTTCCCCGACCTGGGAAACACATATCCCTAGTGATATGTGTTCCCCTACCTGGGAAACACATATCCCTAGTGATAGGTGAACCCCTACCAGGGAAACACATATCCTTAGTGATAGGTGAACCCCTACCTGGGAAACACATATCCCTAGCGATAGGTGAACCCCCACCTGGGAAACACATATCCCTAGTGATAGGTGAACACCCACCTGGGAAACACATATCCCTAGTGATATGTGTTCCCCTACCTGGGAAACACATATCCCTAGTGATAGGTGAACCCCTACCAGGGAAACACATATCCTTAGTGATAGGTGAACCCCTACCTGGGAAACACATATCCCTAGCGATAGGTGAACCCCCACCTGGGAAACACATATCCCTAGTGATAGGTGAACACCCACCTGGGAAACACATATCCCTAGTGATAGGTGAACTCCCACCTTGGAAACACATATCCCTAGTGATATGTGTTCCCCTACCTGGGAAACACATTTTCCTAGTGATATGTGCTCCCCCACCTGGAAAACACATATATGTAGTGATATGTGTTCCCCCACCTGGGAAACGCCATTTTTGATAATATTAAAATTTAGCATGATAGGGAGTCATAAATAAAGAAAATGAATAAACATGAACAATCATGGTTTATCCATTTGCTTTGCTTGTGTCCTCTAAGACTTGCTATCATGCTGAATTTTAATATATCCAAAGTTGCTTATTATTAGAACTAGTCAACGATAATACACTAACAAAATATAAAAGGAAATAACAATAATAATGTAATAAAACTAATAATCTATTTATCTATAATGGACGCACATGGCAGAGACTGCAAAACAATCCCATTCATACCTTGCATAAAATGATAAAAATTACGACGGGAATGGTGGAAAGTGCTGTTAACCACCTCCATCCAAGAGTTGGCATCACAATAAGTGCAAGAAAGACCAAGAATGTTGATCCAAGAGCCCAAAAGAACTGAAAACAGAAAGAGAAGGATATGAGTAACAAATGAACAAAGTGAATGATAATAATAAGAGTCTATGCTTCAAAAAATTGGAGTCTTTGTGGAGTGTGGGACAAAAAGTTCAAAAAACCAAGATGTAGGGAAACTCAGAAAAAGAGCCTTTGTGAGAGTCATCCTAACAGTACTGAGATTTCAAGATGTAATGTGGCTCAAATTTAAATTTAAAAAAAAAAAGAGTAAAAAAGGACAAAAAATGAAATAATTATATGATAGGTACCTAGATATAACAAAGAGAAGACATAAACGTCAATATTCTTTAAGATTAGCCATGATTTTGTCATTATCTATATAGTTGTCTATGGTTTTCAAAATATCTAATGATGCTCCTTTGAGTTGTTTTCTGAAGGTCTTCTTTGGTATGTTTTTTAAGCTATTTGGCGTCTCATTCCATATCATGGTTCATAGGACTTCTCCAGGACTTGATAAAAAAATTCTAGGAGTTCATTTTTGCAGGTGCTCACATTATTGTGTCACAAATATTGCATATGTTGCACAATAGCTATAAGTACAAATAACATCCTAAAACCACAGGATAATAATATTTCAGAGTCAAATAAAAGAAACTTGACATTTCGATGGCTTCAAGTCATCATTATCAAAAGCTATTATCAAAGAAAGTTAGGAAATACTTACAGCAAGACAAAGTATAATATATGATCTTACGTTGATGGGTAGAAATTCTATAAGAAGTGTGTACCTGTGGATAAAGTAAGAAAAAAAAGATACAATAGACTTTCCTTTGTGAAATTTAGTTTAGCTACCACCCCACCCCTAAGCCCCATCCTTACATTTAAAGAACTCCAGAACATAATCTATCACAAAATTTGTTCATAATATTATTGATTGCAGGGAATGGGAGTGTCCCATGCACATTTATAAAAAACTAAGATAGTACGTGCACTCTGATCAGCTGAGAGGTGTGTTTGCATGAGAGTATGTAAACATTGTTGTGACATTAAGATGTTTCGATTTTGCACACTTATCACAGAAGCACGAATTTGAACAAGTTTTTGAGTTGAAAACTTGACATTCCCTCATCGGCTGAAACTTGGAAAATCTTTACAAAACATGCTGTGTCAATTTTCGTTTAATCTGACATTTTAAGTGAGAAAAATCCATATTTTCGAAAGCCTTTTTTTTGCAAAACAAGAACTGATTACACGTGCAAGACTTCGCGACTATTGAGAATTTCTCTTTTAATCAGTGCCATAACAGAGAGTTTTGCATTTTTTCTCCAGAAATTTAATTTATAAAAGCAGTAGAAAAAGGATCTTCCTGCAAGTGCTAGGATCTTCCTGATATAACATTCGAGGAGTTGGGAGAATTCTTGACAGTTATGCAAACCCTAGACTTTGTCTCGGGTTTGCATGACTGTCTCAAATTCTCTCAACCCCTCTCGTGTTTATATCAGGCTCTGCAAACACGGAAAACATTTTCTATTGCTTAAATGGTGCATAACTGTTTAGGAGGGCCAATTGTAGAACTCTACCAAAAACAAACTACAGAGGAGCACTGTTTAAAAAAAAACACTGTTTATACAACCACCTCATTTCAACATAATTATGACTATATTCTTTAAACACATATGTAAAAAACAATTTGTAATTCTATTATTTTTAAAAACCCATTGATACAACCACCTCATTGTTATATGTTAGAGGGTTGCATCTGGATTGACCATGTAAACATAAAAAATATTCACTTACATTGAAGGAATACCTCCAATTCCAACGCCAACCAAGCAGCGTAGTGTAATGATCCATATGTAATGAGGTGAAAATGAACTAATGAAACCAAAATAACCAATCCAGATGGCACTTACAATGATCATCTGTGAAATTAAAAAAAAGAGAAAAATTAATGACTTTCACTGAAAGATAGAAACCTATGGTTACTATCTTTGCAGTGTTTGTATTGCATTGACAGTAGCTGTTGGTTTAATCTCCTAACCGTTCTTTAAGACCTAACTTACCAATGACTAACTTCTCCCTATGTCACTGTCTGATCAAACAATACAAGTCACAAGAATAAAGGACACATACACTTCAAAAAATTGAACAAACACCACTGAATCATTAGTCAACAGTTACGTGCACTATACAAATTACTTATTGACGGACTCAAGCAAATCTAACAATGGGGAGCTTAAGCAACTATAGCAACGACACTTGTTTCATGCTGAGAGGTCATGACACGCATATTGATTTTCTGCAGTAATGTTTCTGGTCAGCATGATTTGCCCTATGGTGAATGAGAATCTTCTTAGACGTCTTTTGAAACATGAAGTTCTTCTTTGCGGCTAAATAAAGGTTTTATTTAGGTTGTTTAATTTTCTCCAAAGTCCTTCCTTGATCTGAATAACTGAAAACTATTTTTCTTTTGTCTGAGAATGTGATAGTTTCCTACAATGTTTTGTCATGGTGGGCCCAGCTCGTTAGTGTTTTTTGTAGGGTGTTAAATTCTTACGGACTGGGATTCACAGATCCAAATTTTATAGAATGGATTGTAGCTTAAACTGAAGCTACTTTAAATATAGAGAACTACATTGTGACTAAGTCAAGATTGCTCTTTAAGCAATGATTTTTAAACTCCAGCTTGTTTTTCTACAGATAATGTGAGTCGGGACTGGAGCACATAGTTCCTCCCATGTTAACAACTGCTTCTTGCAACTGTTCTGTTGTTATTGCCACTGCAGCTGGTCGGCAGAAGTGCAGAAACATATTTTCCATGCGCCAAGTTTACAAGGCAGCTAGGTCTTCCATTCCTTCCTAAGCACTCCTACGTGCCGGTATTTGTTCAATACAGAAGTTATTGTGGATTCCTCTATTTCATGCACATGGAAGCCGCACACCCCTCCTTCTGAGTGACAGGAATGGCCTGCTCTGGCAGTGTTGATGTAACCACTCACAGGTTATACCAGGAGCTGGTATACCGGAACAAGCTGTTTAAAGAAATGATTACAGGCTCCGTTGCCTTTTCCCCTCTCCAGTGTTCTCCCACTTTTTTCCTGTTTTCAATTCAGTGAACCCAACTATCCCGGAGCCTGGAACAGGCTACATCATGGCTTAACTGACAGATGACCAATAACATCGCGACTTAATTGACCTATCAGGGCAATAACCAGAGTTTAATACCAAAAATGGATGTGATACCACTCACTTTGACTCTGAAGATGACTACCACACTTGGGGGGAGCAAGGAATGGTGCAGTGGTGAGAGCACCCGCCTCCCATCAATGTGGCCCAAATTCAAGTTCCATTTTTTGGATGTGCTAACTCCAAATTATTATTCATAAATTTATTCATTTTACTGCAGAGTTTGTCGCAATGTCAGTAACTGTGAACAACAGTCCTATTCAGACTACTTTTACCCAGAAGATCATACTCAACCTAGTTATGAAAATTAACTACTCTTGGGTTCAAACAGTTCACAGCATGACCAAATTTGTATGACACATATATATTGTTTCTTTTCATACTAATCTTCTTATTTATAATAATATAATAATAATTACTTGTCATTTGCCAAGTCACAAACTAAAAGAAGTTGTACATAAATATGTTAATTAAGCTTCACTCACACTTTTTCTTCCAAAATTATCAGATAGATAACCCCATAATGGGCCACCAACAGCCATACCAAGAAAAACAACCTGTTAAAACAACAACAAAAACAACATGTAAGTTAAGAGTACTGCTTACTACAACACCCGCTTAATATAGAAACCTCATTATTGAGAAAGTGGGGAAAGCCCTCACATTTTCTCTAAATTAAAGGATTTGTGTCACAAAGTCATCAAAATTCAAACCGTGAAAACTGCCACCAAACTGAGTAGAACAGAGATATAATTACCCGAAACACAACATGCATAAATAGCACAGAGACACGGATGGACAAACTTGAAGAAGATTAATACTGATATTGCATTTATGGATTTTGAAAACTTCTTAACCTAACAGTTTTTTTGAATTTTATTCTTGTTTTTTTGTAATGTTTGATATGGGTTGATTTAATGCTTAGGAGACATATTTGTTTGACACAAAGAGGTGGTTTTGTCATTCACAAGTCATTTCTCAAGTCTCATAGCGAACAAGGATGTGTACATGGCATTATTAACAAAATGAACCAGAAAGTCTTGACACAGCCCCTTTAAACCCTCTTAATATGGACAACAGAAACACTCGCTGTGCTTACCACTGGACAGAAAAATCCGATTGGGGTGCTAAAAGCATAATGGTAAGCGATTTACCAGTTTACTGCAGAATTGCCACATCTGTTCTGGTTTGTATCCAAAAAAGGACACATTGATGTGGTGTGAGCATAGAACCAAGAAGGAACTGAGAAATGGTAAATGGTAAGCAACATTTTGTTTGGTACGTACCATCCGGAATGAACGGACTACCTCAAGTTGACACCTCAATTTTTGGTTAAAATTTCCGAAGAATGACCTTACCATTTACCTTCCATCCAGAATTTTCGAAATTTTCTGTCAAATGGTAAATACCCTTGTTGTTTACCCAATCAACAGAATCTTGTTGAAAAATTTTTTGCATTTTTCCTAGTCTGGCCTTTTGTCTGAATTTTGCTCATTTGGGTATGGTTTGAAAGACCTCTTTTTCCTAACACAAGTTAAGTGTCACATCTGACTAACTTGGTTCAAGTTATTTTAAGTCTCATGGATTTGATATTGGAATTGAGGAACTAATGACGTAGAGAAACACTGGAACTACATTTGGGAGTTATCATCATGTCATTCTAACACTTACAGTAGTAATAAAAGCCTCTTCCCAAGATGATAAGTGCCACAAGCAATGAATTGTTGGTGCTAAGATAGAAAGCAGCAAGAGCTCCAAGGAATCACACATCTAAAACATTTAAATAAGTAGATAACTGAACAACAGTTTCTGTACAACAGTGACATCAAATGCTACAAATAAGGTAGAGTACATGTATAATGAGAATGTTTGATGTTCTCTGGTGTTTGCACTCAAATGTGCTCTTTAGGAAATATTAAACCACGAGAAAAAACTCAACACTAAGCCTATATTTGATTTAATTTGATACTGAGAAAAATTTTTCAAGCAGATTTTTAATGTTGAAAAAAATTAATAATAATAATAATAATAACAACAATAAAATAATAGTAATTTTATTATACAACTATCCCCTGAAAGCAATCAAGAATGGAAAAGCTTCAGTTATTGATTCACTTCAAGCAGAAATACTATAGGCAGACACCACCACTGCATCTCTGGTGCTTACCGATTTCTTTGCTAAGATCTGGAATCATGAAGTGATTCTTAAAGACTGGAGTATGGGGATCTATCTAGCAGAATGCACAGACCCTAAGAGGGGGATAGTTATTTTCGGTTGTTTTTATAGTACTTACCAAATCAGCTGGAAATGAAAACATACTTTTTGCAATAAAAGATGTCAGTTGGTAAGAGTTTTGTTTAATTCATTTTAATTGACATTGTTTTAGGGGATTTGTTGAGTGCATTTTCAAGATATTTTTGCATACCTACAGTACGCACTGACTAGGCAATTACTTTGTTTTCTTGGTATTTGCCGGTACAGCTACTTCATTTGCCATTAAAATGATGTCTTCTGAAACTTTCAGGAAAACAAGGGACACCATGGTAATGACTTGATCTTGTCGAAAAACAGTGAATAAACATGGATATTCAGAGTTACATGTACAGGAGACAATCAAAATGAACAAAAATTGCTATCCGCTGATTAATTAAGTAAATACTAATAATAAATAAACAAACCCAATCAATAGCAAAATGCCATGACGCTTAAAAAACTTACATTGACAAAGCCAGCCATTAGAATGAGGAGAATCTGGAATTTTCCAATCCCAATTTCCTCTACAGCATCAGACAAAGTATATGTTTTTTCAGTAGTTTCTGAGATAAAGAAAAAACAGTAAGTACTCTAAAATTCAAGATTGTCAGTGGCTTTTGAAGAAGTTATGACATGCAAAATCTTCACCCTAACAACCAGTGCCAAATTGCTTCAAGTAAATAAAAGAAGACAGAGGAAGGAAGGGTCACTCCACGGGCCTCATCCAAATAATAATTACAGCTGACTCACTCCCTTTATAGAGGACACTGTAGGGACTTTGAGTTAGTGTCCTCTTTAGCGAGAGTCCGTAATAGCAGGAGTTTATTTCAGTCAAACATCTCTAACATATTTTAGGAGGGGATTTAGCTGCTGTCCATTATACAGGGGCACCCAACGAGAATATAGTTCAAAACCACTTAAACATAGCATTGTTAAATGTATTTCAGTATTTAAACGGTAGATATAGGCGTATTTTTATCCCCTAAAAATTTTTCATCTGTTAGGATTTCCTAGCTGAAAGTCTAGTGATCCGAAAATTATAGGGATCAAAACTTACCTTTTCAAAAATTCCAGCCAGAAAAAAGGCTCCCGAAAATTCTAGGTGACTTTTTTAGGGTAAACATCCGTTAAAAATAGGCAATTATACCATTTTTTAGATGTTCGAAAGTCCTAGGAGAGGCAGGCAAGCAGAAATTTTACAACAAATGTTCCGAAAATTCTATCATCAAAATTCAAATCATCTTCCGAACAGATATTTTCTGAAAATTGTCATTGGGTGTCCCTGATTATAGCAGGGTGTCTGCAAGGCTAGAGTTGACTGTATCTGGATATAAAGGCCCAAGGAGTGACTTTACTTTACTTAATCTGTGAAATAGGTAGTAGAATACTACACACCATGATGCACTAATCCTTTTGTCTTCTTTTATTTACTTGCAGCAATTTGGCACTGATTGTCAGTATATCTGTTTTGTCGGTTACGTTAAATCACTCTAAAATATTTACCAGCAGTAACAGTGCCTTTGCATGCCTCTATGATACATTATGTCTGTAAAATTGTTGCAGTTTTATGGTGCTGTCATTATTTGTAATTATCAACCAGTAGCTATCTGCCAAGAATGGGCACTCCAAATTTCAAGCGATGGGGAATATTTAATGTTGTGTGCTAAAATTTTAGCATGGGAAAGGTCACATAATATTATTCTAGTTGCAAATAGCTTATTTTAGGTGATTTGTACATGACTGTAGGTTTAGATCATTTCATATACTGTTTATAGGCAATTAGTTAGGTGAGAGTGCTAGCCCAAGTTATAAAATGGGTGAAGAGGCTAGAGTTAATCAAGGTGCCTCTTCTGCCTGTTTCTAGCCTGAGTATCTGGCCTTCATTAGGAGTTGTAAGAGAGGAAATTTGAAATTTGAAGGGGAAGGGAGACCAGAAGACCTCACAAAAAAGCATTCAGCAAATGGGATGTACACATCCAAAGCCTAGATGTCTCAGTGACATCTGACGTCATCTGTTGAAATGTTAATTTGATTTTCATTCTATATGCTATAATGTGCACTTTACGAAACTTGACTTTGCGTGAGCCGCAGGGCGCTAGGAAACGAAGACACTTCTCAATTTCAACAAATCAATCAATTGTTGCTGAATTTGGAAAGGGCTCTGTGTCTGCAAGCAACGAAAAGGTTAATTTGCCGAAAAGTTTGTTTTAAGCGGTTAACAAAGTTCCAAGAGAAAAAAAAAGTTTGATAGACCTACAAGACTCTTACCAGGATTGGTTGGCTCTTTTTAACGTGCATAGGTATGATGAATTTCATGTGCCAGATGTGCTTATTGTGTTGCTGTACATGTGACTGAACTCTCAAGGGTACTGATTCAAACAAAAGTAATCTTAAAATTATTGATGAGTGATTTCCCAAAACTATACCCAGCAACTTTATAAGCACATTTACATTGTGCTTCACATTTGCTCAACTCACTTACTGCTGCTTATCTCATAAATTTTGAATAGGACTCGGCTACGATAACATCACTCTAGTTGATTGCTTGTTTTCACACGAGGATTTTGATCGTTCTATCATTCACATGGGGCACCGCTAAAAGCAAAGCTGTGATTGGAGGAGTCACTGTACCGCAAACATGGCACCAATACCTTCCAGAAAATGGGAGCTGCATTTCTTATTGGCTAACCGCGGGAAAGGAATATGGTTTGATTCTCAGCAGCCATTTTTGGGGAGGAGAGTTGCGTAACAACAGTAAAAACGGCTGTGTAGCAGAATAAAATATGATGAATAATAATGATGAAACCATCTACAACAATGATGAAAATTGTGACATTTCCTAGCTATTTGGTATTCGACAAGCCACATTATCTTAAGAAACCATAAAGAAACATAACTGAAACCTTCAAGTCCTCCCTCTAAGCAACGTTTGGTGAGTTGATATTCAAAGTACTTTAACATTGCACCAGATGTCCGAAGGAAAGACAAAGAAATGTGAATCTATAGTATGATGATTCACTCAGGGGTGGGCAGCATTTTTCATGTTCATTGAGGTACAGCAATGTGTAGTTCCAGAAAATATCCAGACCCCCACCACGGAGGGAATTGGAAATTCCAGGGGGGTGGGGGGGTCAGAGGCCCAGGAAATTCCTGAAGGGAGGGGGGTTGGACCATAAAATCACTTTCCAGGGGGGCAATATCATTTCATTTTCGACCTGAGTTCGAACATTGCTTCTTACCGACCTGGTAGATCATTTTTAGGACATAAATAACTTGAAATATATGACTTAAGATTGTTTCTTTTGATCTTAACCAGGTTTCCTTTCTTCCAAAAGCGTTTTGGATGTAATTTCAAAGGAATTAGACCGACTACAACTCATTTTATTGCATGCTCGTATATTCAGCCGCCATTACTCGTTACCAGTCTTCCTCAAAAAATCAACACGTGCAACACATCACGCAACACAGCACGTTGCGTCAGTCGATTGATAGATCAGAAGAGTGGCAATTTTGCTTCACAAAGCACAAGCTATGCATTGTAACCATTTTAGAATGTTGAGTTTTTATTCTCCTTTTCATTTTCCCTTAATTTTGTGGTTGAACGTGTCGCATGTTCATCATCGAATTCTCGCTGAAATGGTGTCGATTTCACCAAACATTTATCCGGCCATAGCGCATCACGTCGCATCAGTCGATCGAAAAACAGTAAATTGAACTTGGTTTCCCTTCAAGTACCTTCAAGATGCAGGGGGTGTTCATTGTTATCATTTCAGAATTCAGAGTTTTTATTCTCCTCTTTGTTTTGCATTAATTTTGTGGTCGTAAGTTTGACTTGTTCTGCATTCCCGCACGAAATGGCGTTAATTCTATCAAAATTACGCCCATGAGACGAATAACAAATCTAAGCTTGCCCTGATTAAGGTAAATTCACAAATATAACCGACTTATTAACTTTCTCTGTTTCATTTAAAGTAAGAGATGAGCAAAAATTACAGATCAGGTTACTTTGTGGTGGGGTAGTGTGTTTTAATGTTGCGAGATCACTCAAATAAATGGAAACTGAAGCATACAAGCTTCTGATGGAAACCGTTGGGTACTAACCATACGTTGCCTCATTCTTCTACTTTAATAGTCTTTCTTCGTGTAAATGAACTTTTCCAGAGGGGTTGGGGGGTCTTTGTCACACTTGTGGAAATTCCGAAGGGGTGGGGGGTCATCAGTTCCCTGCAAAAATGGAAAATCCAGGGAGGTGGGGGGGTCCTAAGTGAAATTCCCTCCGTGGTGGGGGTCTGGATATTTTCTGGAACTACACAATATCCAATTTTGCACAAAAAATAGTCCAAGTTTAGGATTAAAAGAGTAGATCTTTGGTACAGTTAAACTGAAGCATTCAAAATAGCTCATGCATGTTAAACATGCCTATGTTGATTAACTGGTGACAGAACTTTGTGTTGTCCAATTCGGTCTGCAATCATACCCATGATAAAAGAAATTGGACTCCTGCTCTGTGGTTGTCCCATTTTGTTATCACTTGTATGATTACCAACCAAATTGGACTCCAATCAGTGCTATGACCATTAGTTTACCATCTGATTACAAAACATGCAACAACATGAATTTGAAGGAGGCTAATTTTAGTCGAATATAAAGATCAAACGTTATCAACGGTAATTGAAAAATCGTAATCACCGATTACTCTCAACAAATCTTATTATCCATTTTTTAATATCCGATTTCCGATATTTAACTAGTAAGTATTGTCATTGATTGTTATCGAATAATAAGGTTAGCATTTATTTAAGTTTAAGTTTAGGTTTGTTTCTGTCTATAAATACGCCGTAAGCATTTACCAAAGCAGTTATGGGCAGCAAATGATTTTATCTTTCGAAGAAGCCGTATCACATTTAGGCTTAACCTACAACCGGAGGGAAAGAAAAAAAATTGTTATGCTTACCATTGTTAGCATTGAGTTCCTTTAAAGAGTCGTAATTTTGCTGTGGCGATCCAGGAGCTGCAGAATCCTTCAATTCCATTTCCTCGCTGTTTCCAGCCATGATGTAATAGCCGTTTTCATTTACAAGAGTAAATCTGAATCAGATTGCCCACCAAACGAACTGTTCCACTAAACTGCGTAGGAGTTATCAGGAAGGACCAGAAACGAGTCAAAGAAGCTACATTTTGTTATAAAGGACTCAAAACTATCGGCCAGCAAAAGAACAACAGCGGCTGAAGTTGAGACTGAGTTGAAACGTCATCATTAAACCCGAGAAAAGCCTGGAACGAGGCTGTCCCTACCTCATGTAACCTCATGTTTTCAAGGCGGAAAAACGTAATGAGCATGCGTGAACTTTTTTGCCCAGATCCCCTGGCCGGGTTTGAAAAAATGGCGGGATTTCAAATATTTTATTGCCTAAAAATCAAATGTTTCCACTCATAACCTGGAAAGATCAGGCAATTTGTCTTCAAAAGTTGCAAGCTGTGGTTATAACCTTGTCGTTACTTAATTTTCTCGAAGAATACCTCATAGTAAAACAGACTTTAACGACATTAATTTCTTTGCGTTGTACTGGAAATGTGCGTGCGTAGGTCCGATTTTTTTCAAGATGCATTCACAAAATGTGTTCATATAAGGAAGTTCTTGGATATATAAGGTCCGGAGCTCCACTGTGGACACAAAAACAACATATCTTTGGACAGTGATTTGCCCAAAAAAAATAACGCTTGCCCACAGTGTGTTTGAAGTCACTGAACTTTGTCGCACTCGAGCTGATATTTTAAAACCCTCGCTCGATCGGACACTCGTAGTTTCACAGATCACTAAAATATAAACAAAATCCTCAATGTAGAAGTTATTGCGTTGATATGTGGGCAGAAAAAAGGTCAACCTTTATCTAGTAAAATCTTCCCAAAAATCGGTTTAAAAGCAACTATAGTTTTTTTAAACTTGCTCGTTTCGCGCAGATATATAAATTTTTCTTTGTGTTGTCAAGTTGAACACGCATAACATCTATCAAAAACCTACGCGTAAATAGGATTTCCTTCAAACAAAGTTAAAGTTACATTATTTCAAAAACTTTTTTGTGACAATGAAGAAATGAATTTTCTGTACGAAAAGAACCTACCTAAAGATCTTGAAAGCAAAAGATCAGTTGCAATTTGGCAGCCAAGCCATGATTCACCATGTGGCTATTTTCAATAAGCTTGACTGGTCCATGCGAGGGTCTTCGTTTAAGCAAATTAAACTCAGCCGATCATTAGAAAATAAAGAAAATAGCGCATACGGGTTTGTTTTGCTCGCCTCAGTCAAATCAAGCTGCAGCAATTGTTTACGGGAAAAGAGTCCAATGTTTTGAAGTCACTGCCGGCAGTTGTCGTTCTCTACTTCACAGCGAGTGAAAAGAACAATTTGCGTACAGAAAGTTATTCTTATAAAGAACAGACTGTGACTTTCACAGTGCACTGGAAGACAAAACTATGTAATGAAAAATGAAAAAAATTCTGACTATTATTACTTAAGCAACAGAAAAATGATCTTGAGTAAGCTTGCTGGCCTTCTATTTCCGAGAAAGTTTAATAAGCGCACAAGTTTGTTTACTCTGATGCGTTATAACAGCAATCTGATTCTTTGACTGAAGACAAAGATAAAGCTGGTTCTGCAAAGGTAATAAATCTGGGGATGTAAAAAAAGTAACCGTAACTACTAATAACAGAATACAAACAGGTTTTAATTGAACCCGGCGAAATCAACTCATAAATTAATCAGATGCACAATCAGAAAAATACTCGCCTCTTAAGAAAAGTTCAAAACCTTTTATTCCATCTCGGACTGACGGAATGATCCGTTTTTCCTTTAACATTGGTTGTTCTGAATCCAAAGTGATTTTCATGAGACGAATAAAAAGCAAACATGTCAAATAAAAATGCTTTACAGGGAGCAAACGTTCGCACCTCGTGCATTTCACTCAGAACTCCACAACAAACAAACAAACACACAGAAAAGCCCGCCTTGAGCCTGCGATAGGGGATGCGCAGAAGCTTGCGCAGAACGTTTTTCCGCCCTGAACCTCATGTTAAGGTGGCTCCCTAGAGTAAATTGGCCGTGCGCAGCCTGAGCACTAGTATGGCGCGAGCTTTAAAATCCGCGCGACGTCCACGCAAAAAT
Organism: Porites rus; assembly: GCA_964035705.1. Classification (NCBI taxonomy): domain Eukaryota; kingdom Metazoa; phylum Cnidaria; class Anthozoa; order Scleractinia; family Poritidae; genus Porites; species Porites rus. The sequence continues at coordinate 15,594,098 of OZ038002.1, forward strand.
TAAAACAAACATGGCCTCTCAGTTTCGAAATATTCCCCCCAAAAAACTTTATTAACTTTCTATTGAAGCTCATTGTGCAAAAAGTTTGATTAGTGTAGGTCACACATTTATGAGAGGAGACAATGTTACACCGGTTACAAGTCACTATCGATCTCCAAAAAAGTAAATTGTATGTAAAAACAAGCAGACATTTCTCAAAGACATCAATTCTTTCGCTTCAAAAGTAGACAAACGTTCAATAGACGAAGTAAATGGACAATGTTTTTGCACAACGAGAAATAATTTTTACTCACAGACTGACCCTTGACGAAAGCAATAGTTGTCCGTCGAGACCTACGGTCTTGTACATGTAGCTGAGGACACGATGTACGATTTATAGATCGGCGCCATCTTTTACAGCAGACTTTTAAAGAAAAACTTCGCCGTCGAAATTATCCCTAAAGAAGAACAAGGTTGAAAAAATATCCGGAAGTGGGCTAACATTTGAAGATCTGCAAACAGTGTACAGCAGATTAGGAAATGAAGGGCTTATTGCGATCCTTGCACAACCACCGTCTTCATCGCCGACGATCGCCATCCTCAGTGACCACCACGCTTCGAATTTTAGCTGCAATAGTCAAGTACTTCGAAGAAAACATCCTGTGTTAGGTATAAAATTGAATCCGCTATCTCTCCTTTTTCAACTGGCGAGATATTACCGTAATGATACGAATAAACGGCTTCAAAACAATGGCTTTCGTACTCTTCAAAGAAACCACATGTTTTCAGTAGCTTTGTGCATTATGCGCATGCGGGCGTGATGGCTCGCGCGCGTATTTTGCTCATACGACCCCGAACCACGCGTGTTTTTCGGATTTTTGTGACGTCAACGTAGTTAATTAACTGTGAATTTCTCGCGTTTCCTTCGGTAAATTTTTTTAGAAATCGCCTCATTTCTTGATAGTTGCAGTACCTTTGTACTGACCTATTTTTGTTAAAATCTGTAAGAGCTAAATTCCTCCATTAAGAAAAATTACAAATTTCAAAATATTGGCAAAACCGTCTTAACGACCCAATGTTTTTACCACTTTGAAATGTTAAGCAATATCGTTAATATAAAGTGGCAACGTTTAAAGACATTTCACCGTGGGAAATAAGAAATATTAAGAAAAAATGATCAAAAATGACAAAATTACTGCCTGTCAAAGGATGCGATGTTGCCATGGCAACGGCCTAAATCCAGAAAATGAAACTTGATAAAGGAGCCTTCTTATATGGGTAACCTTAGCGGTGAATCTCGTGAACAAAATCGCAAGGACAAAGTGACTAGATTTCGTTCTGTAACGTATGCTAGATAGCTAGGGTTATTAGTAAATACTCTAGGGAGCCACCTTAAGCCGTCATATAGTTGTCCATATACCTTATTATAGGAAATTAACGCTCCATGAAATTAACGCGAATAATTAATTTCCGGGACGTTAATTAAGTGCAGCGTTAATTTCCGCGTTCTTAATTTCCAGTATCTTAACCCCAATTTTGGAACCTGTCCAGACATTCTTGACACCTAAAAAACATTAACTACAAGCTTTCTTTCTTTCCATTTACCCTTTATTTTTCATCTTTTACAAAAGCTGGGGCGAAGGTTTACAATATTTCGAGTTCATCTTCATCGTTGTCGCTATCAGAAGTGATGTCAATATCTTCTCCTTTGATTTCGCGTAATTAATCGCGTTAATTTCCTTTATTATGAAATTCTACCTCCTCTTTCGCGTTAATTTTCTTTATTCGAAAGTCGTCTTCCATTAAATTCGCGTTAATTTAAGTCGCGTTAATTTCCAATACCTTAATTTCATGGAGCGTTAATTTCCTATAATAAGGTACTCCGTACCTCTTATCTTCTTTCAGAACCTCCCCAAGTGTCCGCTTAATCAAGGGTGTCCGCTTAATAGAGGTTAAAAAATTGCGCAATGTTTGTTAACGATCAACATTCAACGGCTACTCTGTACTGTGATAAAGCTGCATGCTGTTCAAGAAGCCATCCAGAGTTCAAGTTCATTACCTCTCATTGCGTACTTTAATTTGTCTGTAAATGCAAAAACATTAACTGACTTCAGTATGTATTTCAAGGACGTAATCCAATACTACTATTGTCAATTCAGTCCGATGTCCGCTTAATAGAGGTTTCTAACAATAGAAATTAGCCAAATACAACTTATTTTAGTGCCCGCATCCGCCAGTCCGCTGAACAGAGGTTCGTTATAACACAGGTAACCCAAGCTCGAAATATAAGCATCGGCTAACATCGACATTGTTGTATAACATTCGAAATATAAGGATTGATATGGAAAAAAAAAACCTATCGTTACCGTAACCTACGAAAATTAAAGGATTTCAATAAAAAACAGCTTACCTTGCATAAAATCTGTGTTACATCTCTCCTGTGTGGTCGATGGGCCGATTTATGGCCGTTTTATGGGTTGTACTGTAAACGTTTTTTTATATATGCCTTCTAAAAGTAAAAGTACTACAGAAATTCTAATTCACAGTTTTGTTAGCTCGAAGTTGGACTTCTGTAATTCTCTTCTTTTTGGTGCCCAAAAACGGGACATAGTTCAGTTGCAGTCCGTTCAAAATGCGGCTGCTCAAATTATAGCGGTCTCAAAAAACGAGATCACATCACCGGGACTCTAAGAGATCTTCACTGGCTTCCTGTTGAGGAGAAAATTGTTTTTAAAATAAATTTAATAACTTTTAAAACATTGAATGACTTCGGTCCCCGTTATCTTGATAATATTTTAAAATTTTACCATCAATCAAGGACATTACAGTCATCAAGGGACCATTTACGCCTTGAAGAACCAAATTTTAACAAGAAAACTTATGGCCAGCGAGAGTTTTCCGTTGCTGCCCCCGACTATGGAACAAGCTCCCCTTTGAAATTCGAGCACGTTCTGATGTTAATCTTTTTAAATCTTAAGTTGAAAACGTTTCTTTTCAAAAAGGTATATGACATTTAGTTTCATCATATTTGTTTTTGTTTTCTTTCCTTTTTAAGATGTGTATGCTATAAATTTATATTAAATTTAAATTAATATGTACAGTAGTGTTATATGTAAGCTTGTGATAAATGATATTCTTATGTCCTTTTTTACATTGTAAAGCGCTTAGAACAGCGATGTATAAGCGCTATATAAATTCCATTATTATTATTATTGAAAATGGAACGGTCTTAATTTGGATGGACAATCCGCTTGACTTTATCCATCTGTTTTCCCGTCAATTCTGACGGATTTTGAAGACGGATTATCCGTCTCTGGTGTGAAAACGGCCACTGTCGTTTTTCCAATCAGTTTGAAAGGAAATTCTAAACGCACTACCGGAACTTCGCCAGTCATATAACAGGGGGCTCGGAACAAGGATCTCGGCGCTCCTTCGCAGACGTTTTAAAACCGGGGTTAGGTCACAGGGAGCCCACACAATCTGTGTAATGTACTGGATTTACCGTTTGCTTCACCTATAGCGATATATCGCTAAGTTTGTCTATAAATCAATATTAAATAACGCCCTTTTGCCTAAATCCTTCAAAATCGCACAAAAAAAACCCCGCTTTTGAGGCAAAAGGAAGACGATATACGACTGGTAAGGTAATTCAACGATTCGATTTATGTACATACTTAGCGATGTATCGCCGTAGGTGAAGCAAACAGTAAATCCAATACATTTACCACAAAATAACAATTGTTTACACACACAATGTGTGGGTGCCCTGTGGTTAGATAACATTTGCGATGCAGGGTACTGTTCCGATGACGAGGTCTAAAAAGCCTTTGACAAATTTTTGCTGAAATTGCTCCATAAATGTCACCGCCGTTCTTGATTCCACCAAGAGATCATATTTCTAATGCGATAATCTTTTTCATTACATCTCCCCATTGCTACCCAATATTCTGCCATATCTTTATACACTTTCCTTTCAAGCTGAGTCTTCAAGAAGTACGATTTGCAAATATCACACAGGGACAAGTCCATGTTATTAGCAGTGACTTTAAATTTTTTTCGCCAAGCGAAATACTCATTGTAAGCCGTAGCGTTTCTGTCCAGATAATGAAGGTATTCCGCTAGCTCTTTCACAGTTTTAAAGTTCATAACATTGATATATGACCCAGGGATGGCCAGTGTAGTATAATTTGCTCCTCCCAACACGACAGGAACAACATTTTCATCACCTGAAACACAAAAATTGATAGATAAAATGGGAGTTCAGAAGTTAGAAGTGAACTAGAAGGAGAGAGTCTATGATGTTATGATTTGGTGATCACGTTAGTAATCCTAGGAGTTTGAAGAATGAAAATTGTATCCCTTGGGGTGGATTTCCACTGTCGGGTAACTTATAGGCGCGTGCGTGCGTAAAATTTACGCTCACAAATAAAATAGAGGCAAAGCATGAAACGTCGCGCGTACATTCCGTTTGCGCGGGGCTTTAGGCAAGCCTAAGGGACTGGTCAAAAAGTATAGCGGAGGTGGGCCGGAGCATTTGGAAATGTGGTTGATAAAAAACACATGACCCACCCCCTCCCTACGGCACAAAAATGACTGACCCACCCCTAAAGCTAGGTTGGAAATTGCATGACCCACCCCCTAGTTAAAACATGGATGTTTGGTTTCCTCTTAATAATCCAATAAAACCTTGTTCTGTGCTTGACAAAATTTGTTGATACACTGCTACAACCAATATCAAAATCACAGAAATCATACCTTTCACTGAAAAGACAAATGTGAAAAACCGAACATTTCTTGTTTCGATGGACGTTATGAGTCTTGACACAAATATACAGCAAAACGAGGGTATATTGAAATTGTCTGTCACAAAGCATATGAAAATTTCTACACAGACACCCATTCCTACACATTACTTGCCGGAAATGCTTAGATTAATCCTCAAAGAAAATTTCTTCCACTCCAATGGAAAGCACTACTTACAAAACCATGGAACTGCAATGGGCACAAAGACAGCAGTTTTGATTCCTTTGGCAATATTTTTCATCACATATATTGAAACAACAACTCTAAGCAAAACTGTCTTTGGAACGACAGTCTGGAAATGCTACATACACGATATGTTTTCCCTATGGGAAAATGAGTAAACCTGACATCGAAGCCTTCTTTGAACAAGCAAACTTACGTCACCCAACTATTGAATTCACGGCCAAAACATTTGACACTGAGACTGCGTTTTTAGACACGGTTGTATACAAAGGCACAAGATTCAAGGAAAAATCTATCCTTGATTCAAAGACACATTTTAAACAAACGGAAACCTTCTTGCACACACATTTCATCTGGTGTCACCCTCCAAATGTTAAAAAAGGATTTGTCAAAGGACAAGCCTTGAGAATCCTACGAATAAACTCCTCAGAAACAACCTTTGAGGAAAATAATTCAAATTTAAAAAAAACGCTTGATGGACGGAGACTATCCACAATCTTTGATAGAAAACATACTATCAGAACTCATAAACTCATCTAAACTAAACTATCTAAACTCATAAAACAAAACAACAAGGAGGAAAAAGAAATATTGCCTTTCCTGACACAATACCATCCCTCAGTGTCTAATATAAAGCAAGCTTGAATGAAAATATGGAATCTTATACAGAACCAACTATAACTTCAATAAATTTTTAAAGAACCACCAATCATTTCCTTACAAAAAAGGAAAATCATTAAAGGACATGCTCGTTAGAGCCAGAAAAAAAAAGGTTAACAGAGGGTTCCACGCCTGTATAGATGTGCGGCCTGTCACCCTTTGTTTTTTCTCGCACAAGAGGTTTGTGAGTATTTTAGCAATAATTCCAGCTGGCTGTGTTTTATATAACAAGTGTAGTCAACTGTCTCGTTAGTAGTTAGAGCCTATCTATATAATAAAATAGGGTGACCCACCCCCTAAGGTAGCTGAAAATTGCCCGACCCACCCCTTGCACAAGTTTCAAAACCTCATGACCCACCCCCTCTCTGCTCTGGCCCACCCCCGCCTATACTTTTTGACCAGTCCCTAAAGCCCCGTGCAAACCGACGCGACATTGTTGGTCAACAACTCCCAACATTGTTGAATGTTACATGTTGCGTCCATTGGCACACCCTGTTGCATGCTCTTGCGTGTTGTTGGCAGTTTTTCGAAAAGTTTGAAACCGGTCAAACTTTTGACCGAACAACTTCCAACATTTCTTATGTTCTGGGATCGCCGAAGCGTATTGTAACAAGTTTGGATCCGTTTGCACAGCTCTTCCAACATTACTGGGGCCATGCAAGCACATTACACATGGTCTCTAAATTCTTATAGGTTATACCCTTCCCATGATGCACTGCAGGTCCTAACATTGGTGGGAGTTGTTGCATTCGTTTGCACACCACTCGCGCCAACACAGACGCATCACAAACTCCCAACATTGAGTGACTGTCAAAGTCGCCAGGTGTGGTAATAACTTCCCAACAATACTTAGACTGCAAAACAGTCGGGTTTTTTTCTTTCAAAAAATCAGTAAAGAAATCGGAAAAGCGTGGCCTAAGAGTCTTGCGCGCGCGGAGCGCGTGAGCCTCACACGCCCGTAGGGCGTCTCTCCCCAGTCTCGCTCTCTGTTTCAGCCTCGTTCCAGACCTTTTGTTTGACTGCTCGCGCGTACTTGAATACGCAAAAATACGGACTGTTTTGCAGTCTAAACAAAACTCTGTATTATATTCTCTATTCTGCGGTTCTAACTCCCGTATCCAGCACTTTCTAGATAATCAACAGTTTTATTCAACAAACAAAATAACGGAAATAACATTGCACATTGGTTCCTGGGAATGTAGCAAGAGGGTTGTTAGGTTGTTAGGTTTTAGTTCTGAGCCCTTGAGTTACTATAATTATTAACATGTTTATTAGGTTTTTACGGGCCAACGGGTTTATTATTATTAGACTTTCAAAACAAGTCCTTCGCCCTCGCGACTTCGTCGCTTTCTCGGCCTCTTCGCGGCCTAAAAACCTGCCAGAAAGGTCACCCCGTCCGCAAGGAAACTGGTTAGATCGACTTGGGGCAAGTATATACGGATTTATGGTTCTGGATTCTTGGTTAGGTTTTTACATTTGTGGGTTTACGTGTTTATTGGGTCTCTGATAGGCCTGTGTCTAGGGGCCTCCAAACAATAGCTTATAAACTTATATTATTGCGACAAGATTATTTATAACAAGAACATTTCCGATTATTTTTCTGGATGACAGCGACAACGACAGTGTACCGATTATGTGCACGCGCGAGTGTCATCTGTTTTTTCTTCAAAAGACAATAGAACTGTGAAATTGACTCGACAAGATTTCCTTCCGGACCGCACCGCCGACAGAGATTTGTTGTTTATATTCTCAAGTAATATTTTAGACTTTCGAAGAAGTCTTTCGTCTTATATAAAAATTTGGCTCGCGGTTCGAAGACTCATCGCGATTTTATCGCTAGCTGGGCCGCCTCGCGAACCGAAAATCTCGTTCCGCTCGCTTTAACAACATGTCTACTAATATGACTACTGTCAG
>OZ038002.1:15606636-15826138 GCA_964035705.1 Porites rus
TTTTTTAACAATAAATATTGTTAAATAAGAAATTATTTAAATAAAGTGACGGGGATAATTTATTCTACAGTTTGTCTCTATATGAAATGTAACTGTCCTTGGAGTAAAAACAGGTTTGACCACCATCTTTAAATAAAAACATTTAAACAAATGCATACTTTGAAAAAAGCCTAACATTAAAATGTGTATTGACAGAAGTAGGTATGGAATCTCTGGCCCCTTTCACAACTGTTCTTTGTCGGACATGCAAAGCTACCCAGAAGAAGGGGAAGGAGAAGAAGGAGCAATGCATGACGACTTAAAGAACAGTAAAGAAAGAAACTATGGAATACCCAGTTTGTTTACATTATATTTTCTCACATCAGCATACTCCAGATTTGAAATGATGGGGTGATCAAAGAGTTCATGGGAAAGTGTTCCATGTTTTTTTTATCTAGTACGTGTATTACCCATCTCAGGTAGATTCCTGTTTGCTGAGTTAATTCTTGAGGCTGGAAAATTTGTCATGGGATTTTATTGGGAGATTAATTTTGGGGGGCTTTTGTTGGAAGCCCTGAGGAGATTGTTGCCTTTCTCGTGTGTTGAAATCCCCCTAGGCATGTGTGAGAATTCTTAAAAATTATGAGGTTTATACACGTAGACTTTCTTTCAAAGCCATTCTTTTGGTAGTAGCAGTCACTTGTAATATTAAAACATCTGGCCCAACAGGTTGCTCCACTGGCCCAAGCTATTGGTCAGCACTTCATGTCCCATGCCCTGTCGTGTTGCAAAATGACCTGACCTAATTAAGCCAAAGGTTAATTTCCAGCTATTCTGACATGGGTGCATCCCACTTTAATTAGCCTTATTGGACAGGTCAATGGTTTTACCAAAAAAGCCTGTATTAAGGGAACACCTAGCATGTTGACCTGGTACAGATTTTTTTTTTTGAAGAAGGGGAGAAGGAAAGGGGGGGGTCTGATTTATATGTTTTGGTTTCACTAGAGAACGTGAATGTCCAATTGGTTGTCTGGGTTCAATGGACCTCATCTGACCAAATGGAGTTTTAGACTAAGGAAACAGCAAACAAGTACTTTTGGTATATTAAAGAATGTTCAAACACGCACAAAAGTGACTGCTTGTAGCTTAATAACAATACAGTGAAACTCGCCTTTTAGCTACCTCGGTAATACAGTGTCACCCGGCAAAACTACCATACGTCAAGTCTTGTAAAAAAACCCACGTTAATACGGCAAAAGTTGTTTGGCCCGTTGATGACTGTATTAATGGGGTTCCACTGTAATCATGAAAAGAGTGAATGAGTAAGAATCATATAAGAGCTGAACTTTCCCTTTTTCCTTTTTCGTTAGGGAGATCAACTGAGATTGACCCTGAGGAACGTATCAGTGCTGATGAAAATCTTGTGGCCACCAACAGTCCAGCCCATAGGTTGGCTTCTCCTAAATTTTCATCCGAAGGTGGTGAACAATCCCTTTGTCATCTCTCAGTTGCTGATGAAGGTATACCATATATTAACCAGGTATTCTCACTCTCAAGTGGAGACAATGAGTGTAACTTAAGCAGCCCCCAAGAAGATACAATAAACAATGAGGTGTGCTTAGTGTCCTCTGAAGAGTGTGTGGCAAGAGTAAAGAAGTCGTATTCCAGTGAGGAGCCAAAGGAAGGCGAAGTCAAGAAATCATGCGTGGAAGCCACCCTTACCAGTTCAAGTGAATGTTTGACTAAATTCACTGATGCAGACAGCTCATTTTTAGAGTTTGTCAAGACTGAAGGGCTGGGACTGCATGCCCAAACAAAGAAGAACATTGTGGGTGTGGTTATGACAGAGTACTCAAATAAATTGAGTGAAATAGAGAGTAGACTTCCAATGTTGGGGCAGCTAATATCGGAAGAAGAAATGGCTCTGAGGCAGAAGGAAGAGAGAGAGCAAGCCTTGGAAGAGGAACTTGACTTGCTGAAAAAAGAAATGTTGGAAAAGCAAAGGTGCATTAATGATCTGAGGCAGCAGTGTGAGTCATTACGCGATGAGAAGTTGTTGATTAAAAGGAAAGTTGTGTATTGTCAGGAGGTTGAGCAACAACTGGAGTCAGGGAATGGTAGTAGTTTAAAAAAGGTCAGATCAGAGTGACTAGACTTGACGTTGTGACTCCTCAGGAATAAAAGAACCAATTCATTGATGACTTGAAGGGTTAAATCTGGGAGTAGAAAGTTTGACGCTGAAGATGTACTGTTTAATTGCTTGTCCAGTTTGTTTTGCTGCTGCCCCTTAAAGCTTCTTTACTGCAGCAGTGTTCTACCCTAGGATTTTAAGAAGGCCAGGAGGTATTCTGGCTGTGATTTTCGACAGTGTTTGTATGAAGCCTGCTGTAGACTGAATAATAGGATAATTATAAAGACAGTGAACAATAAGCAACCAGCCACAGCAAGGCAGTAACCAATATGATCATTCTCATTTCTCTTCTTGTTTTTGTTATGCCCATTGACAGTGTGGGAAGTTTGTTTACTAAAGGGCCTTTTTGTTTCTAGGACAATTTCAAGATGCACGGCTGCCGTTCAGTGAAATGAATGCATCACAGGTTTCGTCCAACATTAAATCATTTTAAAAAATGAACTAATTGCGAGAAATGTCAACGTAAGGTTTGATCCATTAGGTCAAATCTTTGATGGAATGATTTTCCAGTGAATAAAGCCAGGTACCCTGCCTAGCCTTTAATACTTAGGAGAACACTGTGCAGATGTTATGAGAGAAAGCTTGCATTGAGAGAAAACATACAGCAGTGATGTATATTTGATCTATATTTAATCAAAAAAGTGCCACTGTCAAGTAAGCACAACCCCCAAATTTGTGCTGTGTTTTTATAGGATAAAAAATGTAAAATAACAGCCTCCCACCCCCACCCCCTTGGGGTAGTGCCTCACTAATTCAGCAATGTTGTTCTTTCTATGGTAATGTCATTTTTGAACAAATAAAAAAAAACATAAAAACCAGAACAATTCCATGCTAATGTTAGTAGCTGATAGGAAGTTTAAAAAAAAAAAAAAAAAAAAATTAGTGTCGTCCATCTTTAAGTGGTGCATTGACAAGTAGAAAAAATATAAAGAGTACTGGCACTCTTTTGAATCAGAAGCATATAACCCCAAATAAATACAGTATGCCTTTTCAGTTGGCATGTGACTTAAAATTTGAACTATTTATTTGCAAGTTCTGACACTTAAGCTACACAAGTTGCTTGAAACACAGTACATGCTACTTTAGGGTCCTCTGCAAAGGGCTTTCTAACTGTGGGATTCCCAGTTCTTTTGGATCATTTGAAGATTCTGGGAAACTGACCACCTACCCCTCCCCTAAGTCAACATAAACACTTAATTCTCACTTAGGGCAAAATTGGGACTTAAGGGAGGGGTAGCTTCAATTAATGTTCTTTTTGCAAGAATTTGAGCCAACGTTTGTGTACTATATTAGTAGCATCAAAGAGTAATTTTTATGGCTTCAGTGGAAATTATGTTTCATAAATCAAAGACAAGTGAATGTCTATTTAAAACTGTTTAGAAGTCAGTCTTTAGAGTTCTGAAAAATTAACAAAAACATTGTGAGAAATATTTCTTATTTTTTTGGCTAAAAAAAGAAGGTTCATTCCTCCATTTTGTGTTGTTTGTTTTGTTTTTGGAGAAGAGTATCTTATTGATTTATACTGACTAAATAAATAAAGTAATATTTTTTGCATTAAATACTACTACAAAAATTAATATTATTAAAATTAATTAAGTGTAAAGATTTCATTTAATCTGGATGTTATAGTTCTTGAAACATTGAAGGATTATTTAAAACCATGTACTAATTTCTTTTGGTACTGTCTTTGTAAATAAAAGTTCCTTTCATTTTGTATCAACACTGTCATGGCGTCTCAATAACTAACCTCCTCTTGCGTTGTTATTAGCCTTCATGCGCTTTATTATTCATAGCCATCTGTCCGCCGAAAAGGCCCTTCTGTGTCGTAGGGGGAGGCAAAAATGAAAGCGCGCGGGGGAGGATGGAAGGGTCCACCGCGCCTTTCCTATTATTTTTTATTATTGCTATTTTTCTTGGAATGCCCAGCGGGAATCTCTGCGGAGGAGGGTTTATAGGTCAGGCGAAGCATTTACCAGTTTATAGCCTGAAAACAGTCTCCACGCTACGCTAAACTGAGATTTTCTAGGGTCTGCCAGCATTGATGATTGAGAAGTCACTAGCCAGTTGAAACGCTACATGGTGTTACTTTGACTTAAAAAGCTTTCTATTTCAAGAGAGCGATGGAGCCGCGACGAGGCGGAATGTATGAAGAAAAGCTTTTGTAGCCGTTTTTCCTTCTCTCCAGTGCACATAGCCTCCCACGCAGGCGTTTTTGGGAGAGCTCGTTTTTCACCCCTTCCCACAAAACGAGCTCCCCTAAAAACGCCTGCGTGGGAGGCTACAGTGCAGAGTGAAGAGTGAGAACTCCATCGGGCTTTTTTTAACGAAAAAAAAATAACTTTTAAGTGGCGCCACATTAATGAATCCCTTAAGACTTGGTTAACAACACCTATATTCTTTAGCTTCTTAAACTATTGCTATGAAAAGATGCCGAAAGCCATCGAACTTTGCTTTTTTCGGAGGGGGACGGGGGGGAACAAGGTGTGTTATGGGTAATTTAAAAGTGGTTTATGGTAATGAATATCGTGTAATGATTAATTACTTTTCAAAATAATACGTCATGAAAGCTAAAGATTCATTAATCAATAATATTGCGACTTATCTGTTTTAGCTTGCGCGAGCACGACCCACGTTCGATTTCGGGCATTCCGGAACGTAACATGGTTTCACAAAAGTACCACACCCCCCTTTGCGGCAACAACTGTAAGATCGAACACCATGATTTGGTTACAGTCCTCTGCCTGGACAGTTCGCAAAAGTCTGATGAAATACCTGACCTACTGAAAGAATGCATCGGCTCCTACCAGAACTGGGATCACAACGGTGAAGTTCCTGATCCGCTAGAGGACCTCAGGTGCCCGCTGATCTATCTGGCGTCCTCATTTGGTAAGGCAGCGCTCGTTCGGGCCCTGCTTCAAGACAACTTCGACGCGCGCGCAGTCAACTTCAACGGGGAAACCGCACTTCACGGGGCTACCCATTACATTTACCGTACGGGCGCGCTGAAAAACCGGGGCTTCAAAGTGGCTTCCACTTTAGGGCCGATTAAAAATAGAATGAAGGCTTTTGAGCAGATCTTGATCAGTTTAACTGAAAAAGACCCCAAACTTATGTTCGTTCAAGACAACAACGGGAACACAGCTTTTCACGCTGTCGCTGACAACATTTGGAACGATCGGTCAAACGACCCCCAAGGGAAAACTGCTAACTTTTACCAGTTTTGCTTGAAAAGTATGATTAATCGGGCCTTGGCTTTAGAAGAAGGCGGAAAGTTGACGAGAGAGGAGACATTAGAAGCCTTGAATGCCGAAAACGGTGAAGGAGATACCATTTTCCATATATTGGCGCGGGATTACGCGTTCGGATTCAAAAGTATGAAGCAAGTTCTGGACAAACTTTTTGATGGCCAAGCACCCTCTAAAATCAACAAGGAAAAAGAGACTGTCGCCAAGATCGCTCTGCGGCGCAATCACAAAAGAGCGATACAGGTCTTTCCTGACTTCTTGAAACAAAGTAAGTGGTGTTAAAAACCTGAGCCGGGTTGTTCAGAGCTGGGTGGGTTAAGGACCGTTAAGGGACTGTGAATATAACTTCGAACGTTTACGAACCAAATCCCTGTAAATTCTTTTTAACCGTACAATCCGATATTGGATGAGCTAAAATGACCCTTTAAACTAACCGTGAAAACGCAGTTACTGACTTAAGAAATAACCTAGTATCATGTGGTTTACGCCATCTTTCGGTTCCTTTCGGTAACAAGGCGAAACTTGGTCAGGATTTTTAAATTTCCCACCAAGAAGTGCATCTTATAAAAACACTAACGCATTCAGTGCCTGGCAGCTCTCATATTATAAGCTTCACTGCTTTCGGATTTTTATCGGAAACTTAGAACTTGTAACCAGGACTAATAACTATCCGGCAAAAGATAATTGAGAGAACAAGCTTAACACGCGTTTTACTTATTTTAACATTGATATTTTCAATTTCAACGTTACCAGTTTTTTTATAGGAAAGCCCTTGCAACTTTTGCACTTTCATTTACTGAGCTACACTTAGAGACTTTTTAAACAGGCACATCCGGTATAGCAAATATCTACTGTTCACTAGCTTTCAGCGGCAGACAAGAATCAGTAGTTCATGGTATCGGTCTGACATCGCCTATGAATCGGTTCAAAGTTTGTCCCCCACATATTAGGGTGTTTAAGCAACGACGACGACAACGGCAACTGCAACGAGAACGACAAAAAAGCAATAGGCTAAGATTGGCAAACAACAACACGTGCATCACGCTTTTTTGTACATTTCATTGCCGTCGTTGCACGACTAAGACGTAAAACTGCCCAATTTCACGTTTTGTGGAGGACGAGAACGCAAGACAACGACCCTCTTTTCCTTTTCCTGAACCTTGATACATTCCTTTAGAATTTAACTCCCGAAAAATTCGCCAGCATTTGTCGAAATGAACGAGATAGAATGAGTGCGATAAAGTTTGAAGCAGCGCGTTTTCGTGGTGTGGCCGTCGCCGTCGTTGTTGCTTAAGCTCCCTATTACCTGTAACTTCATTATTACTGGACAACATGGGGACAAACTCAATAAGTCCAGTCAACGCATTACGGAGCTGATACTGTAAAGTTGGAACTTTCCTTTCGCAGCCTTTATGTTCTCACTCTAGTAGGTCCTTCAGTCTGTTCGTTCCAGCCTGCTAGAAGACTGAGGCGTCTTTTCACGGTAATACCTGGGAGAAGAGGCCTCTGCTAGCAGGGAATCTATTCCATTGTGCCTGTCCATATCACTGAAGGAGGAGGATTTACTGTACATGGGCGGATTTAGAGGGAGCTCTCCGCCATTTTTGATTTGAAATAAATGGCTTGAGTATAGCCTCGTCATCATTTCCACGTGATTGGGGACCTTAAGAGCCGACGACGGCGACGGCAACGGGAACGCCACAAAAGCAATAGGTTTAACTAGCAAAACAACTATTTTGCACGTGCATCACGCTTTTTTGTACATTTCTTTGCCGTCACTGCACGACTACGACGTGAAAATGCCTACTTTCCCGATTTACAGAGGAAGTACGCAAGCGACGACGAAATTTCCTCTCTCTTTCTGGACTTGAATATGGTTCTTAGGAATTCAACTTTATGGCCCACATTTGACAAAGTTAGTGACTTGGAGTAATCGCTATGAAGATTGAAAGAACGCTAATTCACCTTTTCAGCGACGTTTTCTCCGCCGTCGCCGTTCTCGGATCTTAAGGTCTCTATTTACATCTGGAGCTTCCACAACGCTGTTCTATTTTGTTTGTAGGCGACAGTTCAATTTTAGTCAGTTCCGACGACTCTGAAACATCCGTCAGTGACTCGCCCTCACCTGGCACGTCAGGGGAATCTAAAGAGATATCTACACTCACTGGCACCACAGCCCACCAGGAAATACCTTTGATTGTCATCTCTGATCAGGACATGCCACAGGTTCCCCACTTAATAGAAGCAGAAGAGAACAGTTCGAGTGAGGTGATTGCCAATTCTGAAGAGACCACGGATGGCTTTACTGAGCAGGAACAAGACACGGTTCCGTTGGCAAACCCCGGAACACACGACCTGCTGACTGTTTCGATTGATAGCACCTTGGGAAAGGTTTCTCGAGTTGAAGTTCCTTCGTTTCTTAGCCTTTCTCACAAGTCTAATGTCGTCAGTGTTTCATCGTTTGACCGCCTTATCAGCACACCGGTGAACGCAGAGGTGATGTATGTGACGGAAACTATTACAACCTCTAAGTGCAACAACTCGGCGGAAAAGGGAGAACAGGACTATGCTACATGCAAACATATTGAAAAGCTTGATACTGCCGATGAACGCACTGCGAATGATCAGTCAGATCCAACAGCTCCATTTAGTACCACCCCCTTTTGTGATTCTTACTCAGGGTCTCCTAGCAACAGTCAACAAGGTTCCATCGGTGGCGAACCTCCCAACGAGGAGCGAATGGCTATCAACTCTGAAGAGTCAGCGTCGCGCAAAAGTGACGAAGAAGGCCAGACTGTCGCTGAAAATATCGCAGACGTCTCTGGTAAAATAAGTGACGATGTACAAGAAAACAGCTTTGAAAATGAAGCGTCCGAGGATAACATAGTAGAGTCACGTGGTGCTCATGTACCCATGGCTGATGTTGTTGACCTTGACGCACCGACGTCTCGAAAGGACGGACACGAGCCATCCGGTCACAAGACTTCGTTTGACGTACCGCAGGCAAACCAAACCCAAAGGGGCAACTCTGGTGATTATCCCACTCAGGAGATGGCCGTCTGTGGAACAATACCGAGTGACTTGTTTGATCCACCACTGAACCAAAGTACACAAACAGGAGAATACACCCAGCAGTACGCGGCATATTATATGATAGATACACCAAGCCCCGCCTCACAAAACCACTCCAATGTTTCTTACGATAAAACTCAAGCACAGGAGACTAAGTCATTAACATCCCTCGCATCTGCAAGTACAGAGTCCATCCACTCCGACTCTCTCGAGTCACTGGACGTTAGTCAGAGGGGCTCGGATGATAGAAGCACCATTTTGAAGTGCATCACAGACAACTCCTTCCTAGAGTTCCTTATAACCGAGGGCCTTGAGCTTGACTCCTCTAGCAAAAAGGACGTTGTGCACGTGGTCATGACGCAATACAGTAACAAGCTTAACGACATGGAGAGTACGATTCCCAAGCTCGCAGCGCAAATAAGGCGAACAGAAACGACCATTGATCAACAAAAAGAGAAAGTCGCACAACTGCAGAAGGAATTAGAGTATGTGAAAAGTGAAATTGTCAAAAACAAGAATGCACTTGAAGGGTTCACCAATGAGAAGCAGGAATTAAGCAAGCGGCGAAAAGCCTTGAAGCGCAAAGTGACACGCTGTGAACAAACCATGAAACAACTGTTGGGTAACTCGAAGAAGAGTCGATTTGATTGAGCATTTTCTTACCTCACTTAAGTTCTGACAAATTGTATGCATTTTTATATCTTGAGTTTGCAAATAAATTCTTGCTAAACGGATTAATTTACCCAAGTTCAAATACATTTCCCTTAAACAAACGTTAAAGAACTAGAAAAAGTACGCGTAAATAATTTGTTACTCGATCTCTCAGGACTCGTTCTTTGTGTTGTTTTGTATATGAAAGAATAATATTTCTAAACTGCAAAAATACTTAAAACGTTACTTCTAACTTGTGTTAATACAATGCTGTCATTGAAAACCATTAAAGGTAATTTTCTTACCTAGTCATTCCCTCAGTATGTGGAGGTCTTCCCGGCTGTGGAACTCTTTGATAAATTCATCAGAAACCGCTCTTCCTGCAATTGTGGTTTCTCCTATATATTATTACATCAATCCTCACGTAGGGCCCATTTTCATTAGGTATGATAACGTTACGCCACGCTACCATCAGATTATACCCAATTTTGATCTTTAACCGTCCCTTAGCCTCCCACGAAGACGTTCTCAGGGGTTCGTCACGCCTTGGGGCAGGAACGTGTGACGAACCCCTGAGAACGTCTTCGTGGGAGGCTAAGGGAGGGTTAAAGAACAAAATTGGGTATAATCCGATGGTACGTCACACGTTCCTGCCCCAAAGCGTGACGAACCCCTCTTCGTGGGAGGCTAACCCTCCCTGTGCCTTTAATGTATCAAAATTCAAAATTTGCGCCCCGTTTTGCTGCAAGTCTTAGTGATGAGGAGAGAACAAGAAAAATGGCAGAAACGTTTCAGGTCACATCTCTCTTGAAAGACACCTTTGTAAACAGGCACCTAAAGGTGTCACTGTCATTGGCCAGTCATTTTCGCTTGACTCTCCATACTAAAGACAAACGCACTTTGAGCCGGTCGTCCCATCTCTGTCCATCGTAGAGCTGGGGAGGTGAATGGTATCGTGTTCATCATTTTTAGTGCTGATTACTCAGAGTTCTACGAAAAGTTTTATAAACGGAGAAATCTCAAACCTGTGGACGCATTTTGTTATCTTAAAGCAATTTTGGGCGGATGCGGTTTGTGATTCGATTTACTAATCAAACTAGTAGTGGCGATTATCACGGGAAACATTAAACTTGAGTGTAACTACGTTTGCCTCGGTAGGGATCCTCGGTATGTAAAACATTACAAATGTGCGAAAGAAATGATAATTTGACATGCAGACAGAAAGAACAGAGGAGGGAAATACAGTAAAATATAATATTAGTACCGAGTGATCAAAATTAATGGGGTTTTATTACTGTTCTTTGTGGCATGAGCCTGTTCAGTTACATGTTCGTGTAAATATATTATGTACTATACAAACAGCTTACATATCATCTTACATCTCTGGGATACAACTTCTCGGATCACAATAAAGACTATCCAAAAAACGCGTTAAGTCAGTAATGAAAAAATATATCTTAGATTGGTTAAAAATAGCATTGCTGGAAAAAAAATGTTTGTTTGCAAATGTCATATCCAGGTGGAAGATTGGGGGTGTGTGGGCACCCTAATCAGATGGGAGGAGTCATTTGGTAGTTATGTGCTTATCCTGCAAATGTGGCTTTCACCGTTCCCTACCACTAAGGGCATTTAGCGACAGAGAAATTTACATTCAAAGCTAAAAAAAATTAGGGGAACATTAAAGAGCCAAAGTATGAACTTTTCTTGTATCTAATTGTAGTACTAATATATTATAAAACCTTTTTCCATATTTGTGTTTTCCTGTCACTATCGAACCACACTAAGCCCTCCATCCACCCCTCCCTGGATCCCACTCTTGAGCAGTCTTTACACGGTTAAGTAATATTATATTACTTTACTTTGTATTGGCTTGACACCCTGCCTAGAAAAACAGCCACCTCCAAGAGAGACCGCGTCACTGGTTTGGCCCAAAAACCATCAGTATGGAATCTCTGAGACCAATGTCCCTAATGTTAAGGAGTGATGAGAGGCGGCTTTATTTAAGGGATGGCTATAGTTTACCACAGCTTACCATGATTACCATGAAAAGTGGGACTGAGCCAAAAAAGAACTTTTGTTTGGCCCATTTGTAGATTGTGGATCTCAGTATTGAAAAAATAATAATAATAACAAAAACACATTACCTAACTAAAGTACTGAAACTTTCGTGAAACGTCCCTCAGCGGCGATGAGCAAGGAGAAACGTCTGCCATTTGCAGGCCACCTTAAGGACCTCAAAAGATTATATGGATTTAGAACTAGAGAGGAAGAGGCTCAATTTTCCCCTAGTCCTCATAATTATTAACAGAAATTCACTTAAAAAAGCTCCCTTGTATAGAAAGTTAAATATCATGCATTTTTAAGGTGGCTTTTTGATTTTCAGCACATATAATACATTCTTCACATGCATAAATAAAGCTAAATATATCAAAATTTGATAACCATAATAAATTACATAAAATTTATATGTTTGTTATATATATACCTAATCCATAAAAGGATCAAAATCCTTGACAGAGAAAAAATATAATTCATTCAAGTTAAATTAAAAAAAAAGTTTTTGTCATCAAGTCAAGACACAAAGCATCATGGAAAATATATCTATAATGATCTCAAAATTTCTGCCATATACCATCCCATTAAGTGAACAATTATCAATTAATATACTGCGATCAGAATAAATGTTTTTGAAGCAGTAGCAAAGTACTTGGAAGAGGAGCCTTTTATTTTTTGTAAGTTACTAGGTTTGGCGAAGGCGGCATCCTCAATACGGAATTCATTCCCTTGGTCAAGGACAAGCACTAGTGAATGTCAGTACTTTTTGCATTTCTCAAGTGTTCTATTTCTATTTTCTTTTTGAAGTGTTCCTTTTCTCAATAGATTAATAAATTCCCGGCTCCTTACATGAATCATCAGTGATCAACACAGAAATCTGCCATTTACCTCCCAAAATGCTTTAAGATTTTTGGACACTTCCAATGTTAATATACATGTACATGTCGGTTACATACCCAGGGTGTGATGGGTACTCCCATTTATTATATAAACACCAGTGAAATACCACGTGAGCTTTCGAGCGAAAACTTGATATCTTCACATGTGAAAATATCACCGTTGCTATGACTACATAATAAATCGTGCCTTTCACACCAAAAAGCTATAATATTAAAGTGAAATGGTTTGGTAGTTCATTGGTGTTTATATAATAATTAGAACATTACATGGCCGCTTGGAGATACAAAATTTCTCTTCTCGTGTTGAAAAAATATTTCACTCGTTCACTGTGCTCACTCGTCAAATATTTTTTCAACACTCAAAAATAAATTTTGTATCTCCGCGCAGCCATGTAATATCCTCTATATGTGGGCTAGATAGGTATGTGTTGCCTGATAAGGTATGGTGTTTGGGGGTCTCCATCCCTAATAAATAGGGTATCATTTTTGCCCTTGTTTGTGCTTGGATCCCAGTGTGAACATTAGAAAGAGTACTGTTACTCTTTCCTCCGCTCTCTTTTTCTTTCTCCCCAGCCTCCCCCGCAACACAACAAGGCCTCTGCAGAGAAGAGAGACTGTACTGTTATTATATCAGCTAAAATTCAAGAGTGTAAATGCCAACACGAGAAACAAAATTAATCATCTCTTTTGAACTGAACTTTACCTTAGAATATTAGGAAACCGATTTAAGGAAGATTTGTGTGTTTCCATTAAATCCTTAGTATTTTTATATCTTGAATTAGGTCTCATTTTCCCGGTTTGGACCTTAAATAGGGAATCAGTTTCCTTTGTTTTATCCTTAAAAAACGGTCAGGGTTTAAGAACCTGAGTGGTACACACTTATTATAATATGGGAGTACCCACTCCTGGGTTACAGAATTATTATCAGATGAAAAAGCAAGATTGCCCTCAATAAACTTCTTCTAATCAAACACCCTACATGGCAATAAAATGTATTATACTTTTTTTCACCTTTCCGCCAACTTGTTCATTTTAACAGCTGGACTACAAAGTCCTCTTTCAACCTCCTCACATGAGGAAATTTTCCGCTTAACAGCTTTAGATTCTTCTTTTAATTTCTTGGCTTGCTCAGCCAGCATTTTTTGTCTTTCCACTGCAACAGCAATGCTCTTTTGAAGATTGTCAATCTCAGTGAACAGTCTTAATTTCTCCTCCTCTTTCTGTTGCAATTTCATCCGGGAACTTTGAATTTCTGCTTCTAAGCGTCTTTTTTCTATCTCTGTTTGAGATAATTCTGAATCGAAGACTGCCATTTTCTTTCCATACTCACTTTTAATAAGCTCCACAATTTGAAACTTCATTGCTGGGTTAAATTCCCTCTCCTGTGTCAATAGAAAATCAAAAAAAGCACTGTCCCCTTTGGATGATGCCTTTATAATCCCTCCTTCTGCCTCTGCTTTTTCTGGATTGTTAGCGTTAGAAGTGCCACGTTCATTTTCAGTGGCACTTTCAGTTGTACACTCTGCATAGGATAGTCCATTTGACGCAGCAGCTGTAACTGTAGTTTCGTCAGTCTCATGCCTCTGTGTCCAAGAGTTTAACGTTGATGGTGACGCACTACCATGAACCTCAACCTCCACATTGTTTGGAGATGATGAAGGAACATCACTTGGGGATAGGTTTAAGTCTACTTCCTGCTTAATGTCTTCTTGTAGTGGAGATATGGTTCCATTTGCTTCTGACCCACATGTTTGAAAATTAGGCAGGAAAACAGGGTAAGGACCTTCACTTGATAAGACTGGTAACACTACACCTTCATCACTATCAGTGTGGGACTGGTCACCATTTTGCAACATTGTGGGATGTATGCAATTAATGGCAGAACATTCTGGTGATAACTGAATTCTTACAGCATCATGTGAGTGACTATCATATTCATCTGCATTTGGCGAGGACATTTCCTTGGTGCCCTTAGCTGTGTTATGAAGAGAAAGAACAACAGATTCAAGTGATTTACATGTAAGTGTTGAGCCATGCTGCATTCCCTTGGTAAGGGTTCCTTTGACTTGCCCTGCTTTACTCCATACATCTTTGCCTGTTACCCTTTGATTACAGCCGTTTCTTGACTCTGAGTAAGGTGTGCTTGAACTCTCCCCAGATACAGATACCTCAGAGTTTTGATGTAGGTCAGAGTTAAGTGGTGAAGTGACAACAGAGTCTAGAGCAAACACAAAATAGTACTATAGCTTAATATAATACCCCCCAAAACAGTGAAAAGTGTAAAATGATGGCCACCACAGAAGATGTTTGAGAGAAGAGAAATAATGAGACGTGAAGGAAAACTAGTTTGAAGAAACATTTGCTCAGATTGTCAAGATTACCGCAGTGAATTTTTCATTTTACTTGAGCCATTTGTTTAGCCCACACAGTGTATTTCCTTGCAGTGTATTAGGGTCATTTCCTATCTGTGAGGCTCTCTTAGGAGGGGTATGTATGTCCCTAGTCTGAATTTCAAATACAGTCATTTTGTGTTTTGAGGAGTAGGCCATGTCCCTGATGGTATTTAACCCATCTTTACATCATTTTTGTTGCCATTTCACCTAGACTTCTATTGCTGTTTTGAGGCCATGTCGTTTGTCGTGATTATACAAAAAAAGAATGGTTTGACCATCACAAATATCGATTGAGAAACTGTCAGGTTGCTATTTGACATGGTCTCTTTGCTACTTTGGTATTATAGGTGATAAAAGCAAATTGGATAAGTCAGACAAGTTTCATACTGGATAAAACAGTTTAACTGTGCATGCATGCATGCATATAATATTATTGTGGAGTTCTTTTTTGTACCCATGCTCCACAACAAAATAAAATATGGCTGCTGCTTTGATTTCGCACAGTTACTTTGAGAAAATCATTGATTTAATGTTTAGTAAACTGTGGCTGAGCACTAGTCCTGTTTTTAGAAAAGTAAGAAAATGCACCCTGATTTGAGAAGGATTTTGTTTTGGATTTAACTAAGTGCTTGACCGATTTTACTGGTGTGAATGGATCCATAATCCAGTAAGTGCTATGCGAAGTTCTTTTAAGAAATAAACTAATGTGTTTTTGAATAAAAATACTTAAGAAATAATTTCTTTGTCTATTCTTTTGTGTTTGCTCATTAATAACATTAATTTAAAATATGATCATGAGACTCCGACTAGAATTCAAGTTTCCAAGATTTTAAAAGCTTATTTGCATTTGTTTTGAATGGCAACTTCAAGAAGTTGCACGGTTGTTAGTTTGAAAGCAAGGCTAAGAGGCTTGGTTACATTTGAATTTGGAGCATGCTCAATATGAATTGTTGAGGCAGTCGGCAGACAATCGCGCCCCAGAGCCTCCGTTACTTTTGTCCAGCGGATGGGGTGATCCCTGTCACTGTACAAAAGGATTGCGGCATCTGGGAACGAGACTGGTCAGCAGAGGCTCCTTCCTCTTCCTATCTTATCTAGGAAGATTAAAGGATACTTTGTTTGCAGGGTACTGTTGAGGGTAAAGTTGCCGCTTGACAGTTCTTTGACAAGACATTCATAACAAAGCAAACTCAAACTTACCTCTTTTCTCTTCCATAATGCCAAAGTCGTTTGGATAGAACAACTTTCTCGCAACAGTGGTGTTTGTACTCGAGAGTATCTCAAACGCCGTTCGCGAGTGCTTGTTTTTGATGTACGGAAATTCGGTATCGCCAAAATTTGTCAATATGTACTGGATGGATTCCCAGCCAGGAAGGGATGAGCTCTTTGCTAAGATGTGTAAGATGGTGTTTCCTTCATCGTTCTGAGCTGCGATGGCTTCCATAAGTTTATCATGAGGGAGCAAAGAATTGTGTTTAAGGTCAAGAATACGTTCGAGCATAATTTCTAGACAACGCTGAAAATATTTCGCTCTTTTAAAGCGATCGCAGCGCGCTCCATCAACACGTGACTGCTTGGTTGTACACACAACGCTTTCCGCTGCAGTATGCAAAGGAGTTCTACCGTTCATATTTTCTTTCATCGAGAAAATGTTTGGCTCTCGAACACATAATGTACTTACAATAGTTTCAAAGACATCTAGTCTCTTGTCAATGGCCATAAAACCACCGCATTGCTTTAAGTTACCAACACGGTAGAAGTGGTCGACAAGCGCGTGTAAACAATTTTTGCCATCTTTTGTCACGACAGAAACATGAAACTCAAGTTTGAGTAGAGTTTCTAGAACTCGGTGCTTTCCAAATGCACAAGTTAAATACAGCAAAGGCTGCCTCAGCTCGGGAAGATCATCAGGAATTGCGCTGTTACGATCCCAGCCGTTCTGTTCGCACAACTGAATACACTGCCTGAGAAGAACATGAGACTTTGAAGAAAACCGAGAATTTTCTTTCCTGTTTTTCTCGATACACAAGGCCTTGATTAGGTTATGATGGTCAATGGTACAATCTTTAGCACAAAACGGAGTGTGACATTTTGATTCGTCGTTCATAACACTCATCAAAAGGTTAAGGTTTGAAGGCAATTCTGATGTCATAGTATGAACCTGCCGCAGTGATATTGTTGAACCGTTTTGTCGATGGAAAGGATTGACAGATCGACTCATATACATGGCGCTTACATGAAGTAAGAACCGACCTGAGGCGCCCAAGGGCGCTCCAAGCTAGAGCCTGCGGTCTTTACGGCTGATGGCGAACAAAAGGCCGAGTGTTGATCATGTACGTCGTCATGAAGTGTTCTCAAAAAAAGTGTACTGAAAATTTCAACAGTGATGAATTTTTTTTTCTCTGTCCATATAAAGTGAAATCGGAAAAGTGGATCGAGAATTGTTTGATATAGCCTGCGTAGCAGGCGCTTGCAAGACATGGGTGCAAGAAAGAACGGGATGGGACGCAGGGGCGGATCCAGGATTTTTCTTAGGAGGGGGTGCACTTGTCTCTTGCTCTACTTCAACACCAATAAACCACATAGTTTTTTTTTTTTTTGCAGAATACCAGTTGTATTAGAAAACCGCAGGTTATCTCAGGGGGGCTGGCACCCCCTGCACCCTCCCCCTAGATCCGCCCCTGGGATGCGTATCTCCCTCGAAGAGACAAAACAGTCTATTCTTATATTGTTCGTAAGTGCCACAAAACACAATTGGTATGTACAAGTGGCACAGACTCGGAGAGACCCGGGGGGGGGGGGGGTACTCCCTTACATAAGCCATAGCAAACCCATATAGGCATGTGCCGCCCTAAAGGATGGTTTTTGCCAAGAACCTAGGCTCCTGTTTTTGCGCCGTTTTGGTCTGAAAACGGGTATAGACTTTGCCCATGGTTTTCGAGGAAATAAAGGGAGTGTATGAGCGTATTTATCGTTTCAATTTCAAATGTGTAAGAAAGAAAGAGAAATACGCCAATTCGAAAATGGAGTTTAAGAAATCTTTTTTCTTGCCGTCAATCTAAAAGCAATGATGACATAATTACTTAGATGCCAGGTCTGAAAACGGGTTTAGGAAAACTGGGCTGCACACCCCTACTAAGAATTCCCAGAAGTACCCCAGGGGAGAGTGGGGTATTGGGGGTTCGTTGGCGGGAAAACGTTTTTTTGGTTTTCACGTGCCGCCAAAGCCACGCAAACTAAGCCCCCGAAGCAGTCATTTCCGGGAGGAGAAGCGCGGAAGAGACGACAATGGGAGAAAAGAAGTAGAATAATTGAAGGTTGGCTAAAAGGCTAAAAGGAGTACGCAATCAACGAAAAACCACGCATTTTTACCCATGGCAACTTTTCATTGAAAACAATCAAACTATAGATTTTCCTCTGGGATGTCAAAACACCTCAGCTTTTCTCCAGTCACTATCAGGCTGCGGTTTGTCATATAAACCTTTGATCGACCAGGCCCGGGCTAGAAGCGGCGGGAAAGTTCCTTAGATCGACTCTATTCTCGTACCCGGCTGGATATTTAAGCTTACATAGCCGCGGTAGTTTTGACTGTATTTTTTGGCATGGCTTGTAATAATATTCCTGTTAAGACTACTGAAAGATCAACTGTTAAAATTGACCAAGAGAGGAGCCGCGAACAAGCTGGTAAGTCCTCACCCGCATTGTTGTATTCTCCTTGTATGATCTTGTATTCTGGAATGTGCTTTTAATAATCCAAAGGAAACTCAATGTTAGCCTGAGTTGGAGGTGGCCTATAAAGCATCACCATTAAGTGGCTGTGAAGCAGGCTAAAAAACGTTAGACGCATTTATTTAGGAAATGTAAGGGATACAAAAGAACTTTCCACAATTCAGCGACGATTGTACCCTATTCTCGTTGATCGGGTTCATTTGAAGTTCGCATACCCATACGATCCGCGTTTTTTTAAAGATACGTCATAGGCCAAATGGTACGAAAACAAAGTTAAACCCCCTTTAAAAAATACAAGATGTATCGGCTTCCAAGCGAGCATTCGCCACCGCTTAATGCACCTATCAATGTAAACCCCGTGGGGGGGGGGGGGGGAGTGCGGGCAAGGGGTGGGGATTTGACAAATTTTAAAATTTTTTGATCAAATTCCCCAGGGTGGGAAACGAAAGGTCAATCAAAAGTGTCAAAAAAGCCCCCACTCCAGGGGAAAAAATCTAAACAAACAATGCTATAATACTTTATAAACCGAATAAAAGAACATTTCAAACACGTTTTTACTACTTTTATTTACGGTTAACTGAAGCTCCATTAAATTACTTGCTGTAATTAAGTGTTTTCTCTCTCCACTAGCATCTCTTATCTTGAACAACAAAATCACTCCAGGAAGATTGACCGTGCTATATAATATTCATAAAATGTAAAATGCTTTATAACATCTGCTCAACATGTCGGAACAGGTCGGATCAGTGACCCATGAAAAATCCTCTGACTTTCATGGTGGAATTCGATTTCAATCGAGTTTTACAATCAGATGGGAACTTGAAGATAAAAACTTCCTCAAAATAGACATTACCTGTTTAGATGACAGTTTAAATTATCGGGTTATGGTGATTAAAACAAATGAAAACTTCATACCTTTCTCCAACAACGTGACTTTCAGGAAGCCTCGAGGGACGGACTTGGCAACTACTTCTGAATTGATACCAGGCTTCTGTCGGTCAAAGTCAAATGTCCCGACCCCGGGGTCGCTTCACACGATCAAAAGCCCGACAGCGGGGATAGTCCCAGGCATCAAATCCCCTCCCCTTGCCCGCACTCCCCCCCCACGGGATTTACATTGATAGGTGCATAATCTCCGTGGATGTCACGCAACGCTGACTCCCCAAAGGAAAAGGATGTCACGCAACACGCCTTTCTTTTTGCGGCTCAAAAACGGTTCCGAAAGAGAGTACTCCCCCATTCTAGACTCCACAGGTGTTCCCTCTGATTACGAGCGTGTGGATAGTGTATCATGAGATTGTGATATCGACTGATCATTTATGTACCAGTCCATGGACCAGTCAGTTCCAAAATTGCCTTCCCCCACCCCCCCCCCCCACTCCACCCCCCGGCTGGGTTATCGCCAAACAGTGGGGAATTTGACTCAAAATGTTGAAAGGTGCTCTCTCTCATCCCATACATACATGCAAATAAAACACATATTTCCTTGGCCTTGATAAATTCAGGACCTGTTTATATGAAGTGAGCCATATAGAATTTAATATATAGGTGGTTTTCACGTTACGTCATTGCCACCATGCTGGTGGACGGTAAAAAAAAGATTGCTCATTAGCTCGTTTTGTTTGTCCACCAGCATTTGTTCATTTCACCATTGTTATTTGTGTCTCCCGAGATTGCATGAAAACCACCTATAGATTTAGCCAGGGCTAAAAGCGAAGCTCTGGTTAATAGTACTTATAAACAAAAGAAATTAAATCATGTAATGCTAAATGGGGACGGCAATGAAAATGGCATCAAAATCAATAGATCTAATTAGCAAAAAAACAAATTGCATGTGCAGCACAATTTTTTTTCTAATTAGCAAAAAAACAAATTTGCACGTGCAGCACGCTTTTTGTCTTTCTTTGCTGTAGTTTTGCACAACTACAACGCTGTTTTGTAGGACTAAATTGTCAAACTTCCTAGTTACAGATTATTTTTATGGAGGAATTATCGTATGTGCTTACCCAATATTTTGTCTCCTGTGTTCATGTTCGCTTTTATTTTTCACTGCCCCTCATAATTATTTTTCACCTTGCTCCTTGCTGGCTGCTAGCATTTCTCATTGTCTCACAGCCGCTTTGAATTTTCATGTTTTTTTCCTAGAAAATTCGTCTCTTTTGTTTTCAATCACTCATTCTAGCTCTTTCTTTGTTATCCACATGAATGGAAACGTCGAAAATAACATTGAAAAAGACACAACTTTGTTGTTGTTTTTTCTTTCTTAAAGTCCGGGCAGCCATACGATTGCTACCCAAATAAAACCTTGAGTTACATTTCGGTTGCCATACCTTTTGATTGAATTATTTTACATTGGTATGCCTGTGGTGCGGACAGACTCTCGGGCGGTCGGTCGGTCAGTGTACGGTGACGTGGTTACCAAATTTTCTCGGATGGGTAGTTTAACACATTTTCTTACCCATGGTGCTCCACTGTGTGCACTTCGCGCAAGAGCTCTGCTATAATGTGCAAAGTAGTTGAATGGTTTTACATGGTACTGAAGTATTTTTTTCTCCATTAATTTTTGTTCAGAGGGACAGAACAGAAAACATAGATTTTGCAACCCATGGGAAGAGAGCGATCTGGTACTGGTGGTGGAGCAGGAGAAGTTTCATGTCCATCGCTTAATACTTTGTATGAATTCCCCAGTATTCAAAGCCATGTTTACTGGTCAATTTAAAGAAGCAACATCCAGTGAAATTCCTTTGCCTGGGAAAAAGGCAAATGAAATTCTGGACTTTCTGCAGCACATTTACTATCAGCACATCCAAGAACCAGTAGAAATTACTAGTAAGTTTCTTTTCAGCAGGAGTATTAATTTATTATTACTTTAATTTTGACTTTTGTAACAACTCTAGTGTAAGGTTTGGCTGAGGTGGAAGTCCTCATAACTATTAACCTGGGAAGTAAATATTTTTAGGCCTTGAATTTTATTGTTAATAGTTTTATTGATTGTTTTATCAAAGCACCCAGGCTTGTCCTACCCAGTTCCCATATTTTGAAATGGGTTCTTTCGTTTATTTAAGGGGCCTTTTGCAATTGGTAGGTTTATTGCATTTCACAGTACATGCATTATTTACTAATTAGCTGTCACCCATTTAACCCCTTGCCTACCAGAGCAAAATACACCCAGCAACCAGCTACCTTTCTCAAAGACCAGAGTTCCTTTTTTCAAGGCAACTCAATCAACTGGACTTTTAGTGATAATATTTCATTTGTCTGAGGAAGCATATTATAAGTCCTGGGTCTTGGAGTGACCTCACACAGGACGTATATATACGTCCTTGGTGGGCAAGTTGTTAAAGGTGGTTTGTTTTTTTCAGTGCACAATGTGGAGTACCTTCTCAAGTTAGGTGATGAGTACCAAGTCAAGCTTATCTTCAAACCATGTGTCAAGTTCCTTACTGATGTGCAAAAAACAAAAGAAAATGTGATGAAGTTATTGCTGTTGGCAGACCGTTATCACCTAGATAATATCCGCCAGGGATGTTGTGATAACCTCCTCAAAAATATGAAACTGAAGACAATGCTGGAAGCTGTAGATTTTTGAGATCTTGAAAAAGATACCCTTCAGTATGTCTTGTCAGAAAGAATCATACGGCTAGAAGTCTTCCTTGATTCCCTGTACCCTCAGTTCCTGGGATTAGTCGAGTGTTTGCTGTCAGCTTTTAGTGAACCGGAGAAGCACTATGATCAAGTAGATTGGTGCACGCGTCATTTTGATGATATTACTGGTAACTTTCTAAAAAAATTCAAAATCGATGATGCAGAGATAAGAAGGTGCCCTGGTTGTAGGAAAATGCTTTGTTCATTAGTTCAAGCCACCTCCAGTGAGGTAAGACCTACCCGATCAGGCCGATCTCGAGTGTACTGCTATGGTTCAGGAATTGACAGTCATCACTTTGATGAAAGCTTGCTGGCCATCATAAATGATTTTGTCAAGCTGAAGCATGCAAGTTTAATAACCACTGACAAAGAACATCAATGAGTAGCCTTTGCTTGGCCTTGAATGGAGGTTATTTCAACTCAACGCAATGTTATGGCTGTTTTTGTCACCATAACATTATAACCAGTGAATAGGTAAATAACTCGTTATTTCAAAGATGATCTTTTGAGTACTTAAGTATTATTATTGGCAGACGTTTTGAAATGTATCAGAGCTGTTTAGAATTTCATTTTATATGGTCAACTTAAGAAACAATATTTTAGGTTCCTTTGAATTTGTATTAAAGAAAATAAAGTTTGTGTTTGCTCTAAACAAGAACATCAAACAAACCTTGGTTCATACTAACAGATGAGTGACACTTTACTTTGATTCTTAAGTGTTATGCTGTTGGATATCAATTTTGAAATATTTTATCACAATATTTATTATAGAAGTGATAACAGGAGGGGGGTACTCCCATATAATTTTTTCGAATATAATTATGAGCAAGAGGAGTATTTTCCACTCAACATGGTATGCTTTTTCCTCTCTGATTCAGGAACAGGGTATAAAAACCACTCTTTTACTTTATCTCTGGAAGAGGGGTATATTTCACTTCATAATTTTCACTCTGTAGTAGGGTCGATTTTTCCCCCATAATCCCAGCCTGCGTAGCTGGCGGTATTGTGTACTACTAGAGTGAGATTTCAAACACCTCATCCCCACTCCTTTTTTGAATCACGGCTCCACCGTCAAAACTTTAATCGTGCACCAACACAATAACACCAGCTACACAAGCTATATCCATAATCCCTGATTATTCCAATTCAACCCTAGATGCAAAACTACGTTCCCCTCATTGTTTTATCATTGAGCTGGCGCACAGGATCAGGATTCCTATTTTTTGAGGAGCTCTCCAGCAGAGCACCATGTGAACCTTATGTGTACTAAAAGTAGAAGTAATGTAAAAATATATATTTTATACTAAGGTCATGGAGGGCAATAACAAACACAAAAAAACTTCAATACAGTGGTAAGGCCTTTAATGATCACAAGGTTTTTTGTTGCTATAAATGTCTCAGTCTTTCAAACTTCACATTTATTAATGAACAAAATTAACATTAAGACAGACATTTCTTTTGTTACCCAACAAGTTCATTTATGTTTCAAGGACTGTGCTTCAGTCATAAAAATAAAAAATGAATTAGACTCACTTATAAGGTAAAGTAGTTAAAAAAAATCATTGAGTTGTCACTAAAAGCTAATCAACAACATTACTGAGACCCAGTTCCAGAACAGCCAATTAGCACTAACCCAGGATTAGAGTCAATTTCTAGTAACGACTACATTAACTATTTTATGTTCCTGCATGATTGGTTGGAAAAATCACTTTGTTATCATAGTTGGATCTTGGAGTCAAGACTCAACACTATTAATAAAGGTCAAGTTAGATTTTACTGCACAAGAGAGCTTTGTGAAAATTTATCTTAACCCTGGGTTCAATCATCTCAGTTTCATAAAAGCAGGTCCTGCAGTAAAAAAAATTACACAGTAATAAGCTAGATAGTTAGGAAAGATAAACTGCCGCGCAGAACAAATTTCCAGGTAAGAGCACAGTTAAGACGTCTCAAACACCCATTCATAGTAGTATGTAAAAGAGGGTCTCTAATAACACGGACATGATTATTAATAGATGTAATATATTTTCATTAAACTCTATAATAAACCTTGATCAATAATTTATTTATTTATTATATGGCTACAATAGTATGCACACTCTGACTGGCTGCTGAGCAGGCAAGGTTTTCTTGTAATGGCCGGGTATTACGAAAATTTTTCTTGACTCGGCTCTGTTGAATTGTGAGTAAAAGCTACAAGCGCAGGGAGGAAAAAAAAAAATATTGGCATACCGACCCTTCTTTAGCACAAGTGATGAACAGAGCCACAGCAACAGTACAATTTTTTTATCGTACAGTGAAACCCCGCCTCACGGCAACCTCGGTAATACAGTCACCTCATTATTGTGGCCACTTTTTTTGGCCGCCTAGCAAAACAGCTATACATCTTCTTGTAAAAAACCGTCGTTAATACGGTCAAATTTCTTGGGCCTGTTGGTGACCATATTAACAGGGTTCTACTGTATTATTTTTTAAGAGTAGCATCTAAAAGGCCGCCATATAATAAATAAATTGATAACCTCATCTGTTTGGTCATTGCAGCAAAATCTCAAACCTTGGCCTTGGTGTATTGACCTCACAAGGCCTCAGTCTGAGATTTCCCTGTAATGACCTCACTCTCGTTAATAAATGGTATGTGACATACCTTTACATTATCATTATTTTGAGTATGGTATGTAGTTTTAACTAAAAGTGTTTTGCTTGGTTTAAAAACAAAACAATGCAGCCTCTTCATTATATAAAATAAGAAATGGACATCATGATACATTAAACAAAAATTTACAGTATTTTCTCAAAACCTTTGTTATAAGCTCTTTACAACTTAAGAAAGCTTTTGAAAATTCAAGGAATCCAGTTTTTGAGCAGGTCACAAATTTTGAAGTAAGTGTAAACTATGCCTGTTACATAAAGCCTCCCATAAACTTTGGAGAGATGTGCACTTTAGCATTGAGGGAGGTTGAAAATGTTACTAGGCCCATGAATAAGTGTTTTGAAAATTAAACTGATTTTTGACTGTGTTCTTGTTCATCAAGTTGGAAGTGAATTTTCTGTTACTATGAATTGAAAGTGGGTCCTCTTTCATCAACTATTTACATATACGTCGCAAGAGAGGCCAACATCAATTTTGTCCTCAAAATATTCATACATAGAAAAAGAGAAAAGGTTATCAGAATCAACAAAATGATCACCTAAGGAAATTGCTTTCATCTTTTATCAAATTCTTTCTCAACGTATTAATTAAGCGAATGCAAGGAGGCATCAATCTGGATCTAACTTATAACTAAGATGATTCTGCCCGGTACACATTTGCAAAATAATGTAGTAAAAAGCACTTTATGATTGGCCAAGAAAATTCAGTCACCATCAGCCAATCAGAAAGTTGGAAAGTAGCAGGTTACTAAGAATCAGGGATGGTGCTCCATGATTGGTGGGTTGGGATGCCCATTACTATGTGTTTAAAGCTTTTGGGGGTTTGGAGTTTAAAGTGAAATCTACCTATAGGAAACTGAGAGAAAGTGGGCAGTGCTGATTTAAGGGCGGAACACGCAAAGTGACAAGTTGCAGCAACAAATTGCCGTGGGGTACTGGAGAACTTTTGTGAAAATCTGTCTCGGCAACATGTCACCTAATGTGTTCCGAGCTTTAAGTTATACCCTGGCCGTTATGAACCCCAGATCAGAGAACTAACTCATAAGGCATAAGCCATCTTTAACTTCTATTCCTTAAGCATAAGTTTTTATATTATTTTTTATCAAAGATGGGAATACAATGCTCCTCCAAGTATCTAGCTGTCATAACTGTTCATCAGTGGGACGCCAAACATTTGTTCAATATTCAGACTACAACTTGTTTCAGCTCCACTGGTTTTGGCACAAGGAATCCCCATACAAACAGTCCTTAAAAATATGATAAAACAACCCTGTTTCTAACATCTGTATAAAAATGCACCTTTTTCAGAGGGTACTTTCTTGATCAGAGCTTTTGCTTTGTTTGGCTGCTGGTTCGGGATCAACACCTTGTAGAACAGCCAGGTTTTTCTGCATTTCATCCTCTTCTTTGGTGAACTGCTCCAAACTATTTTCCAAAGCTTGAACAGCCTGGTTCTCATGCCATATTTCTTTCTGCAATTCTTGGAGCTCTCTCTCCATCTTTCGCATGACCTCCCTCTTCTTTGACATTATTTCTGTTAACTCCCTGGTCTTCTTTTTGTGTTTGAGGATATCTTCTTCAACCTCATTCCTTCCCTTTACAGCCAATTCTAACCTCTCAGAGTAATCCTCTTTTAACGCGTCAATGATCTTGCGTTTAGTGTTCGGTCGCAGTGTTGCCTGTGATGGATTTGCTAACACTGGAGAAAGCATGGCATCAAGAGGGCTAACCGATCCAAGTTCTTCCTTGTGTAAAGGTGTGGCTGAAAGGGGTGTAGAATAGGACCATGGAGCACTATCCATTGCAGAATCTACTGTGGATGTAGTTGGTGAAGGCTGTGTCATTCTTGCATCTGAAGACCACCTTGGTGACTCTGGCTTTGAAGGCTGGGCATCTATAACAAAATCCTCAGTCAAAATATGTGACAAAGTAAAGCACTGAATGAATCTATGACAAGTTTTTGTGTAATCAATGATTGATTGCTTGGGTTAATCCAATTATTTTGGTGATCAATTGCAAAATTTGAGCTGATTCCTGATACCACTGATTCTAGGCCAGCATGTTGATGAAATCTTTAAGTGTGACTATGAGACATTTTCAGCAGCAAATTGACAAGGTGTTTTCTGAGTCTGACATCTTCAGTCGTGTTTGGGTGTTTTCTGAGTCTGTTAATACAACCCCTCTCATTGCTCTCTACCATGTATGTGTCGTGGTTCAATTTTATCCTTGGTTTAAATTTTACTTCCCTTTGTTTTAAACTCATTTTCATATATTACCATGCCCCAAAACAAAGGCAAATAAAATTTAAACCAAGGATAAAATTGAACCACAACATATGCATTTGTTTATTTATTACAACTTAAATATCTACTTACTATTTAAATGTTTTTTTTTCCCTCTTGGCTCAGCCACTTAGCACGATTAGCTTTTGCTATTTCTGAGTGGCTGTGCTCTCTTTTTTTGAAATTATTTCCTTTAAATTACTTTACTCCTTCTTTTGTATCAAGAACACAATAAAGATTGTTGTTGTTGAAAAAAATGTCCCCAGCAGCAGAGAGTAATGAAAACAGGCTGTATTGCAGGCTGGTGTTTTCTAAGTTGTAATTTAAGGCACTCTTGGGAGCAAAAAGGTTAAAATCCAGGAAACAGGAATACAATTTAGCCTGAGAAAACAGCTGACATGCTGCGACGCCACCACTGGTTTCCCCATAAAATGACACCTGAGAAACAACTGCAGAAATTCTGTACTAATAACACATCACTACCCATATGGTTAGTGTTTCTTATTGGTTGAAGCAAATTTTCAGCCAATCAGAAGCAATACCCAGATCTGGGTACATGCGTTATCAGTATGAAATATCTGCACTTGTTTCCCAGACATCATTTCGTTGGAAAACCAGTAGTGGCGTCACAACATGTCAGCTGTTTTCTCTGGCTAAAATGCAAAAGCAACTGAGAAGAACTGTACCTTCTTTTCTCTTTGAAGTTGGAGTGGTTTCCAGAGCAGAGTGGACAGTTCCACTTGTGTAAGCAACATTTGCAATTTCCCTTTGCTTGACTGAACGTCGTTGAGAACGAACGCAATCTGGCCAACAAGACTCAGGAATACATTCCTTTGCACAGTCAATTAAAATGCCCAGTGGAAATTTGGACAGTACCTTGGAGATACAAGCTGCTGCAATGTGATGCTCTTTGCACAAAACTTGTAGAAATGTTTCTCCACAGTTGTTCTTTACCATCAGAACCTTCTTTGCAATAGTTAGGTCTACTTTGTGATTTACTATACTGGACTCGTGAAGTTTTTGAATCATGACTCCAATACAACCCATGTGAAAATCAGCTCGGTGTTGTTGTTTGTTCACTTTCATAGCATTGCAGACTCCTGAAGAGTTGTTCAATGATTTGCCCATCTGAGAATTGCTCCCACCACATTCCTGAGTAGAATCAGGAATTTCTGATGCTGTAATGACCTGTTGCATAGTGTCATGAACAGATGTGTCAATCACACACTTGGCTGCGACTAGGAAGGGTGTGTCACCATTTCGGTCTTGTTGTGACAGTACCTCGACAGCATTAAGCCCATTTGTGAGAGAATTCAACACCTTCGTAAATACCTTCTCTCCATAGGTAGTGTTCATGAAGGTTGTACCCTTGTAGACCTTCATACCTTCATAGTTATGTCTCAAAACTGAATGCAAGGGAAAATCACCAGTTTTTTGTGAAAGCACATTCAAATCAAAACCAAAATATGACAAGGTTTCTATGGCACAATACTTGAAAAAAATGCCAGCAAGGTGAACAAGGGGTAATTGCAATTTCTCTAATCCATCTAAAACATCAGCATTCTTGCTGAAACCCTCAATAAGGTTCTTCCTTATGCAGTGGGCAAAATTGGATCGGGTGTACTGGGATTGATGAAATCTATTTTTTCTGAAGTTGGTTCTGTTTGAGTGACCACACAGTGTTAGGACAAGATGATGGTGTTCAATGATGCACTTTGAACTGCACATGGGAGTGTGCCATTTATCTGAAAGGAAAGAGATCATCTGCCATTAAGTGTGAATTTGCATTGCATTTTTTTGACATAAAAAAACCCTGTTAAACACCATTATATTAAAATGGTTAAGATAATGGGGTCAAGAAGGCCCTGATTACTAGAATTTATGTTGGTTGCTGAAGAGTGAACAGAACATTTCATACATTTAAGATTTGAATTGCACTTTCTTGTTGATCAGAGAGTCTTGAATCCAACAACACTGGAGTTTTACTTCTGAAGATCTGTGAACGTTTTGAAGTTACCAATTTTGATCACCTGAGTTACAGTCTGTATCATGTTACTTTGCGACATTAATTTGCATTGCATGGCCCACAAGATTTTGGGACAACTAATTAATTTTTGTTCAACTTGAGTGGTACACACTACCCCAGTGTTGGTGACTTAGTGCATATTAAATTATTTACATCCACTTCAGTAGAGGTAAAAAGGTAAAGGTAAAGCAACCATATTTTACATCAATAACTCGTGACAGTAATAATAACTGATACACTACACATACACAGGTCGACAGGGCGCTCATTTTACACCACCCCCCCCCCCCCCAAGATGGACTAAGATGAGGCAAGTTTTTTTGAATTGTTTCCGTTCCCATACGAGCCCTATAAATCACCTCATTACACAAAATTGCCACATGCAACGGCGCCCGGTCGCCTGAGGCGACTAACATTTAGCTTTGGGCAACTGAAAAAAAGTTCCCAGTCGCCCGGCCGGGCACTCTTGCTTCTGATGCAGTGTTCAGTTAATCGGGCAGAAAAATTTAACATACTAGAGTTGGCTTGTTGAGTCAGAGTTTACTAAACCCTACAGAAAATGTCTTTACAAATGTTGTACGAAAGAAACGGGCGCGCGTCGATGTTCAAAGGTCGTTTTGCATGATTTCACAAGTAACATAATCCATCACTTTGAACGTGACAAGCGGCACGGATTTCGATTTGTACCATCTCTAAAGTAGTTTTAAAATTTTTTGTTTCAGATGGAATGGTTCATTAGGTACAGTTTTTGGAGAAACTGTCAATACTTTTCTGACAGACGTAGAGCGCGGCTGGCGACGTGGAGCAATTTATTTTTGTATAAAATGGCAATAAAAGGTGCTGTATTGACCAGTATGCAAATGTCATGTTTTTACAGTTTTTGGCTGCTGTGTCTGCTTGGCTAAACATAACTTATGATTGTTTTCTTTCCTTTACATAAAAATAACGAAATATAAAAAGAAAAGATGTGATTGTTCTAATCATTTTTATTGTTTTTTAGAAACAGGGCAGTTCTACCTTGTCTTGGCATTTTACGTATCAAAAACTAAATTCGCATGCATGCATATATAGGCTGAATTTAGCGGCTAAAGAATAAATAAATAAAAACATGGAAAGAAAAGCTGGTTTACGCTTCCACCGTACCCACGAAAAGCTTAAAATAATTATCCTTAAAGATTCACTGATAAAATAGAAAAGAAAATTAAAGAGGACTCATTTTTTATTAAAACGATAGGTTTAGGGCCGCGGCAGTTTCACTGTTTCATGGAATTTTTCACGGGAACTTGAGTTTGATCTGCCAAGTATAAAACTCCATTACCGGTACATTATATTTCATGCCACATTGATTCTCCTTTTGAAAATTTATTTTCAAGTATAGTATTACTGATAAAAAGCACAGTTTTCCTATGTTTGACCCAAAGATCTTAATGAAGTTTACGTAAACCTGCTGAAGTTTTTTACTTTTCCCTCTTTAAAACCTAAACAAATCAGCGGCATTGCTCACGTTTCTGGTTTTAAATCTGAATGGCACAAAAACTTTGATAGGTTTCATAAGACAACATGCGGGTTTTTGTCGAATCGAAAAGCTAAAACTACCGAGTTTGGTGATCACCAGGCCAGTAAGATTCATGTGCGTACAAGATACTTCCTCATCAGATGTACTCGGGTGACCAACTTGAGAGGCCTGGGCACATCAGCTGGAATGCTTGGGAGCCTGAAGGGCTCCCCGAAATTTTTATTCGGGCGACCAACTTTGGGGTCTGAGTGCCTTAACTAAAATGCTTGGGAGCCCGAAGGGCTCTCTGAAATTTTCCTTAGAGCACAGCCTTACAGATGTATTAATTTTTAACATGCCTGTGGTTCTACGCTTATTAAACATGACAGGATCAGATTTTGGTGAAATACTGTAAGCAGTATACTGTTTCTCAAAACTTGCAAAGCAAATTAAGTTTTAGATTTGATTCTGTCGGATGTTGCATTTCAAGCACCTTTGACTATCCAGGGCTGCAAATAATATTTTTCTCTTGAAAGGACATATGTCCTATTAAGACACAATGTTGGTGGACAAAACAAAATTTTGGTCAGACATCACAAAAAAAAGGTTGCACAAAAGACATAAATTAAAAGACATATAGTAGACAAAAGACAAAAGACATAAAACAAAAGACACATAGTAGAACCTCGATACCTTAAACTCAGATAACTTGAACTTCCCCCTAACTCAAAATAAATGTCCTTTCCTTTGATCAAAATTTGACTGAAATTTGCCTCGAGGACTTGAATTCCCTGCTAACTCGACCTGTTTTTTGTTTCCCTTCAGAGTTTGAGTTACTGGGTTCTACTGTACTATGCTAATGTACAACAAAACTTTGTTAGCCAAGTCAATGTTATTTTAGGACATTGAGATCATCCAAAGACAGAGCAACATTTACTCAAGGTAGAGTTTTATTCTTCCTTACCATAAAATGATTCACCATGTGGTTCCAGAAAATATCCATAACCCCCCCTCCCACAGAAGACTCTTTGATTTGCACCCCCCCCCCCCTCCTAGCCTCTCCCCAGGAATTTCTAGAATTCTTAAATGGGTACTCCTTACCACCCTCGAAAATTCAAAGTGGTTTTTGTGAATACTAACTCAGTTACAAAAATATGGTAGAATTTTATTACAATAGTGTAAACTTTTGTTAAGCTCATTATTCAGCTAAATGTTACGCTTCTTTACCATCAAGTTTGCAAATCATGTCTGTGTGTTTTTATGTAAGCTTATAAGCTTAAACATTAGAGTTGCAAAGCTTGAAATGTTAATTGTTCTACCTTTTTTTGCTTACTCTGAAGTGAATGTTATGAAGAAAACTTAAGGTTTACTCACTTAATTAAACAACTTTGCAAACAATAGCAAAAAAACCCCAGAAACTTACAAGGTTCCTTTTTTGGCTGTTTATTTGTCAATACATTTTGTCAGTTTCTTCAGGCTGATTCTTACTTAAGGATCGAATTTAAACTTAACTAACACATGCCGCAACGTGCTAGATTACATGAACACTGTCACGATTGCAGAAGTAATTTTATACTAGCGAGGTAGCCGGGCCTTCTGAAGGTTGAGCAAGAAATGGGAACGAAAGTACTCTTGTCTCATCACATTTTTTATGAGTTACTACCCCCTATAAACACTGATAAAACATGAAACCTTTAAAAAACATGTTTCCTGCATGTGAAGGTTTCGAAAAGTGATACTCAGCGAACGGAAGTGTAGGTCAGACGAAAACGAGACAAAGCTGAATGTCTGGGGACAAGACTCCAGTTAAGTCTGCCATTTTAAATCGTTTTGACTTTGTTCCTAAGATTGTAGAGCTAGTTAACTATAAGAAAAACATAAACATTAAAGCTAATGATGTTAATCTCATCTCAATGGCCAGGAATACTGACTTTTGTTTCAAAACAACATACATAAGTATGTTTTTGTAATTGGTTCATCACCCTTCAGAAAAGTAGTTTCCCCATGGACCCCCCCCCCCCACCCCTCGGAAATTACTGCCTTTGAACCACTCCCCTCCCCCTTGGAATTTCTAATGAACTTCTGAGGGGCAGGGGGTATGGATATTTTCTGGAACCACACAATTTAAAATAGGGAGGAATCAGTTTGGCTAGAACCCAGGTCAGAGAAACTAACCTATGGTATAAGATGTGCTTGTGTCTGCATTTAGTTGAAGTGATTCTTCAATGGTTGAGTTTTCTATCCTATTCCTATCCATTGATTGTAGCAGAAAGTGATCTCTGGAGGCATCATTGATACTCCCTCTTAAATTCTGTGAAGTACTGTCTACAGATTGTGTATTTTGCAATAATCCTGATCCTGTAGAGTGGGTGGGGCCAGGAGTCTGGTGTGCATTGACTATTTCCACGGGAGTTACTCTAAAAGACTGGGCAACCAATGGGAGCATTTGCTGACCGACACCTCTTCCAGTTGCTTGCACTGATAAACGGTTGGTACCTATGGTTGTAACAGTAGAGGCAGGATGAAAGATGGACCTCTTCTGTCCCTGTGGGAAGCCAACAACCTGGTTGTTGACAGAATAAAAGCATTGGGCATCAGGCTGCAAATCAAGGGGCTCGTCCTTGATGAAGATCACTGGTATGTGCTGTGCAGGAGGTGCAACAGCGGAGATTTGCTGGGAAGGGTTACCTGTCAAGATGGAGGAGTCCATGAGTTTGCATTGAGCTTAACCCTTTGCAGCCAAGAACATCAAATAACAAAATTCCAGAAAAAAAAAATTAATTCCAAACTTCATTTTGCAAAATGTTCTCTAGGAGTGATCAATTGGAGATAGTTTGTGATGAGAATAAGGTTTAACTATGACATAATATTCATAGCTTTGCAGCTCAAAATATGACTTAAAGTTCAACAAATCCCCAGGGAATGGAGGGTGAGGGTTGGATGGGGAACACTGTGGATTCCAAGTGATGGGAATTGAGACCTTTAAAAACTCTTGAAAAAAAACCTAAATAGCGATAATAAAATTAATAAATAGATAACAAAAAATAATAATCAACTTTTTTTTAAAAAAAAAAAATGAAACTTGTGCTAAAGGTACTAGTTAAAATAATATTATGTGACTAAATGTAATTTAGGTGAAGTTAACCTCGAAGCAATGCTGGTCAGCAGTTCAACATCTTGTCTAACATCTCGCCTCACTTTGCCAAATTTGTGGGGATAAAATTAAAGATCATAAGCTGAACTCCAAGGTAGATACTAATTGCCTTGTTTCTGAAATTCACCG
This sequence comes from Porites rus, assembly GCA_964035705.1. Lineage (NCBI taxonomy): Eukaryota > Metazoa > Cnidaria > Anthozoa > Scleractinia > Poritidae > Porites > Porites rus. The sequence continues at coordinate 15,640,228 of OZ038002.1, forward strand.
AATCTGAAAAGATTTATTTACTGTTGGATTCTCCAAATGTTCATCCACAGTTTAAAAAAAATCAAAGAAAGAAGGCAAATTTCAACTGTAAAAGATGTATTTCGCTACTTATAGAACAAAATAATCTGGGTTGGATTTTAACCTTGCAGGTACCACAACAAGCAAAGAAAGCACCAGATGCATGAACTCCATGTGTGCTGGCAACATGAAACAAGAAAAATTATTAAGTTTGAACTACTTTTTAATTCTTGTTATGATGACTTGATCTTTGATTCTCATGGTACCATTCCTGTTTTGTACGATTTTTTGTACCATTTTTTGTACAATTCTCTACGGCTATTTTTACTCGGGACCAGTTTGCTTCTATCAAAAATCTTGCAAGCCATGCCACTGAAGCCATGACCTCTGCGATCAGTCTGGAATATTCAAACACCCAAATGATTCCTAGCAATGAATAATACTCTTATTCTCTTACATCAAATGGTTTCTTTGAAATAATGTGAAACCTAGACGAGTACTGTCAGCATCTCTTAAAAGGAAGACAAAATAACAATGCTCTGTCTGCCTCCCTCCGCCATTGTGAAAAATTTTTGAGCACCTGGTTGATGTTTTGGTAAACAAAAATGCGCCTTCTCATTGGTTGAACAGTGTCGCATGACGAGTTCGCCCCGTCCCTAACATTAGGGATATTCTGGGCTGAAGATCAGTTTTAAAATGTCATATACACTTTCAATCTGCACTAGCCCCGCCCTCACACTCAAACAACACATGTGATAGATATATTCTGTGTATGTATCTGTCTACAACATACCTGTCAATGCAGGTTGTCCTGAAAACTGAACGCTTTGGACCTGAGCTTGTGGTCGTGTAGGTGACATAGGGTTGTGTACCACACCAGTAAGGGGAGGAGACTCAACTGGAATCACTTGAGGTGGAACAGGCTGATATTGCAGTATATTGGTGTTCCTGACCTCCATAGCTGAAGGCAGACTTGATGGTGATGAGACAAGACCTTGCACAGGACAACCACCTTCTGAAAGGTGACAACATAATAATATTAATAGATGGATAAATTGCACACTTCTTTTCCTGCCAGGTTCTTCACTTAGACATGAGACAGTAGGGAGATTTATACATTGTTTGATAAATTTGTAAAAACAAAAGCAACACATTCCCCTCATTTAAACAATTGGGAAAATGTCTCAAACAATGGACTGAATGACTAATGATCAGAAAAATGAAAGGCAAATGATGTGCAACAAAAGTTCATGTATTTTATTGTTATTTTTGTTGTTAAAAGAGAAACATAATGAACAAAAAAAAACTTTAATAGTCCATGTGCGGTATATTAAATTCTAACATGACTCTGAGGCTTTCTGGTCATTTTTCTATATTTGGTTTGGTTTTCTTTGTGCTCAAGTCTTTTCTGGGAATTGCAAGACAATAAAGCCATGAAAAATTTGCAATTTTGCCCTGAAAGCCTCGGAGTCATGTTGGAATTTTAATATATCAAACATGGCTGGGCTATTCCAGCTTACCTTTGGGTAGGCAGCCCTCATATTTTGCTTGCCCAGGGCTATTGCTTGCTAGACTTAGGTAACAATTTAATTTCAAGATATCTTTCCTAGAGCCCTGCACATTGGGCAACTTCTCACGGACAATCAGATTTACAAAGTGCTGTAATGTAAAAGACCAGTAAAGAAGATGCTCTGAACAGGAAGGATACTAAATCTTGAATTGCTGGCTTGAAAGCCATAACTCTCATTACATGTCAAGAAGAATAAATAATATTTTTCCCACATTTACTCATAGCAACTCAACAGAGAGCTTCCTTTTGTTCTACAAAACTACATGTATTAGTAAAAGGAGGAAAATAAAGTGCCAGATCTTGTTTTAGAACAATATAACCTTACTGCTCAATACAAAGAATAACATTCCTCTAAGGATAGGTGCAATACACTTTACTCAAACCATGGTTGAAATATGAGCTCTCCCACTAACCAGATGCAAGTACAACCTCATCTCATTGTTGAGTAAGCTCTTATTTTACAGTTTGTCCTTGCTGAGTTTTGGGATGTAAAAACTATTCTGGCCAGAGGTTATGGAAGTTCCCACACCTGTCAGGGGAAGTGGTGGGTGTACATGTACTGTACACTTAAAAAAAAAAGCTTAATTAACTGGCTGTGATCATTTTGCACACTTCACATTGAAGTCAACACTTGCGAAAGCAACAAACCTTCTGTCTCAAAAGACTGTATTTGACAGCTGCGGCTTTGTGATTTAGATTGTTCAAAACAAAATGGCAGCAGCTCCCTGGCTTGGAGACTGAAAACCTGAAGCATCACTTTGTCAGGACATGCATCTAGAAGATCCAAGAATGTTCTAGAGTTGTTATTTTTGTCATAGACAAATTTTCCAATCACCTCCTTGGAAACTTTTTCTCTCACTATGAGATCAGCAATTGTCTCTAAGAAAAGCTTAATGGCTTCAAAATAGCAGCGTTTCTGTGTAACCAAAGTCTTCCGATGGCTTCCACTTAAGCCACGGCTTCCACTGATAAGAGCTGATGTTGTACAGAAGCAATCAGCCAATACGTGCAGCACTGTATCTCCATTAGCATCAGCCATGAATAACATGTCATTGTTGTTATTAGTAAATAAGTCAAGGATGCCCTGAAACTTAGCAATTATCTTGTGGGAACTTGTGAATTTGCCATCTGAGTAGGCAACCGGAAAATACCGAGCAGCAACATGGAGAGGTGTCTCTTTACTTTGATGAGACACAGAATAACTGAACTTCATTTCCTCAATGACTTTGGCAGCAGCAATGCAGTCTCCACTTAGGCAGATTAAGTGCAACAATGGGTACTGCAAGCAACTCAGTGGATCTGGAACAATCATGTCACGTTCCCACCCTGCATTTAAACAAGCTTGAATGCACAGCTTAAAGGTCACTGGCACACAGTGGTCACTGTATGCACGGAACATGACCGAGGGACTGAAGACAGCACTTGTTAACAAATGATGGCGCAGATCACAGCCAGTTGGACAAAGAGGTGTATGGGTATTTACAAGGGTGCCAACGGCATCCATGGTTTCACAGCAATCAGCAGAGCACAAACCTGGGAACAACTGTGTGTGTATTGCGCATCTGTTGACACAGCTATTAGCAGTGGCTGTTTCAACACCAACTACACTCTTTGTCGCTGAATTACTTGATGTAACATTTGGGCCGCTTGTATGAAGAACCTCTAAAAGATTCATTTGCTTGCCTGCCGTGTTCTGATAACTTTTGCTGACAACTTTATAAGCTCTTTTCTTCACTAAAACAGAGAGAGAAACACAAACAAGATGAAAATATAGTAGACTGTCCATGATACCATCATAACAATCTCTTTTTATGGGGAGAAAACAGTCTTGTGCAGACTGAGCATGACCTCAAGTGTAAACAGACTTTGACAAGTAAACAAATTCCAGAATCCATTCAGCTTCAAGAGAGTCCAGAAAAGGGTGCTTCAGTAGCTCGACTAACAGTGTTCTTTAATCTCATAGTCTGGTCCAAACTAACGCTAAACCATAAAATCACAAAGTCCTGTGCATAATTATTTATATTGCTATCCTGAACCTTGCTTTCCTTTAATCTGAAATCCAGAACCCTAGCCAAGTAAATGCCAGATTCTGAAAGAGCCTATTAGGAACCCGCTCTATCACCAACCACAACCCCAACACACAACAACAATTTCTACTCCTTTTTAGTTATGCAATCAACATTGCTCTTATCGATCTAGTTCTATCTTATCACTTTTATTTATTAAATTTTAAGCTGTGGTTATTGTTTTAATTTGTAAACTCTTAGCAATGTTGTAGCTGTTTGGTTCTCTGAGACCCACAATTACAGAAGCACCATTAATCTATCAATCCTTTAAAATCAATAATTCACTCAATACAACTGCTGGTAGATACTTTGGTCAGTGGTTGCCGATAATATTGCGTGTAGGTCAGTCGTGTTTGTTCCTGTTGCGGATGTAAGGTCAGTACCAGGGGCAGACAGGGGATTTTGTGATAGACGAGGGCCTAGAGATACAGTGGCAATATGGGCATGATAGCACCCATCAGGACTGCGACTGGTGCCCTTTCCTAGGGAGTTTCGGGCGCATGCTCCTCCGGGAAAATTTTTGCGATTGAAGTTCTCTGAGGTGCAATCTAGTGCTTTCTGGATGCTTAATTTAGCAAATGCCTGGATTCCTATTGAACATGTAATGCTGAAATATTTAATAAACCACAAAAAAGGGGAGAGGGGGCAGGGCCCATCCCTAAATCTGCCCTTGAGTACTGGCCTCTAGACTTACATGTATGTGCCATAGTACAAGGGAGAAATGTCCCTTACCACCAGGAAACTACAAGATGCTTACAGCCAAAATTCACTGTACTATGCTGCATGTTTTGCAATCTTTGATGGGATTTTTGGTTTTTCTTTTGTGTCAAGGTTTTTGTAAATCACCCCCCGCCCCTGCACTTACCTAACTTTGCCTGCCTGCGATTGCTATAAGATGGGGTGTTTTCTTTCAAACCCCACTCAACTTGCTTGCCTTCAACAAGCTTTCAGCAACTTCAGCATAGTTTTATGATCCGTTTGAAATAGAAATGTTAATACTGTAAACCTAGGAATTAGGAGCAGTACACCTACCTTCCTCATCAATAAGCAAGTCTTTTTCATGGCCAGGGTAAACTTGATTAACAATATCAATTGCTGAAAGCCCACTTGAATTTTTGATTTTCAGCAGGTCATTGTTACCTAAGGACTTGACCAAGAATCTAAGCACCAGAAACCCATGTCTAAATGCCTGAGCCAGGTAATGCAAAGCAGTATTACCCTCCGAGTTTTTTATGCTTAGAGCGTGTTTTACATCTCTTCTGTTTAGCCTTGTTTTCTCCTCGGCCAGCATAAGTTTCAGGGTCACATCAAGACTGTTTGAAAAAAATGACAAACATAGATCCTCCTTTTCCAGTTCCCCGTCGACAAAGCCTGAGGAAGCTTGCAGTAGTTGCTTGGCTAAAATGTGAAAAGGGGTTTCACGGTTCACTTCATCCTTGGCCCAGAAAAGGCTTACTTCTTTCTCGATCAAGAGGGAAACAACTCTCTCAAAATTAGCCACTTTGGCAGTGATGCTCATGTTTTCAAGGCGAGATCCAGAAGGAGACAATGCCGTGTAAAGGTGGCGAGCAACAAGATGCAAAGCCGTTTCGCCTGAAATAGACGCTTGAAGTTTTGCATCGTAACCTTCTTCATTCAATAACCATTCCACAACCTCGTGCTTTCCAAACATACTCGCTAAGTGCAGAAGAGGAAGCTTTAAAAGTTGAAATGGTTCAGGAACTTCCTTATCTTTGGACCATCCTTCAGAAACAAGCTTTTGGACATGTTTTTTGAAGTCCTCCTTGTTGTTTCCACGCGTGGCCCGAACAGGGCCGGGAAAAGAGTCATTCGAGCCAGACGAGTTAAATCTGGGGGCGACAGCTTGAAGCGAGGTAACAACATCGTGGTGTTTGATATTACAATCTTTCGAGCACAACGGCGTATGGCTCATTTTTTAATTTAACAACGGCAAAATTTTTGATGTAACAATATAGTTCAATCTTCCAGGCCACTGTCCATTTCAACGATCTCCAGTTTCGCAATTCCCCGACACGGGTGCCCGCTTGTCTGTTCCAAAAATCGAAATGATTTTCACCACACCTCAACTAAATAATCCGCAAACGACTGAGAAAAAAACGCGTCAAACTCACGAGGGATTTTGACATTAAGAAACGATCTTCAGTTGATTCCACGGAGAACGAAAGCCACTTTACCCGCAAGGTACTACGGGAATGTACCCCGCCCGCGCGCGGGAAACGACTCATAGACAAAGAAATAAGAATCGAACGGGATTTCTGGGGGGATTTCTGTCGTCAAAACTTACCATCTTTACGCACTGCGGGGAGAAAAAAATGAAATAAGATGACTAATAACTGCGTCCTCGATTTTATTCCTGAACGTTGAGTTTTAGACACGAAGTGGAGACCATAAATATCAGACTCGAGCGGTGGCGCGCGGTCAAAATTGACAGTGCTTTCCCTTCCATTTGCCGACAATTTTCGATCCCTTCACTGTCCTTTCAAGTTCAGTCTCATTACCCTTAATTGAAAAATGAATGCACATTGTCTCGCTGTTAGCCAAAACCCAACAATGCATTTTTGTGGACGATTCCAAACCTAAAAATGCTGAATATTCCTGTCAAATTATACATGCGACAAAACTGCGCTGCTTCGCGAAAAGTATAAAGCTTGAGATGAAATTACACAGAGGGGTCTAAGAGGGACGAAATAAAGTGTCATCATACACTTACCTTCGTTAAACTCTAACTACTCTCGTGTGAGAGACAGACAAAATATTTCGCCTTCAATCAGGTCGCTCTCAAAACAAGTAGTCACGCTCGAACGCCGGATAGGGCAGAAAATTGATCGGTTTATAGGTCAACTTCGGGTGATCTCGGAGACCTATCGACAGCTGATCGGGAGGGGGGATCTTCTGATAAGTTATTAAATGATAGACTTTTCGGCGCAACATGGCAACCCAGATCCTTTGCAATAATAAACGATGAGAGGTGGTAAATATTTAATAAACACACCAAGGTTTTCCTTGAGCAAACTGAAACTTTATCTTGGTAGGATATGTGCGTGAAAAACTATTATGTACGACCAGGCGTTCCTTTTTTTCGGGGGACCATGGGGGAAAGGCAGAGAAGGACCTCCTGCTTGCAGGTTAATGAAACTGTAACATTACAACTACAGCTTATGAGGCTTATCACCTTGTCGTGAGTAGCTGTTCTTTGTTTCGTCACGCAACGCTCCTCCATGGAGAAAAGAAGCGCTGCGTGACGAGACGATTATCTGTCTGCTTCGCGGCATTTACAAAAAGAGCAAATTGTGCATGAAGAAAGAACCGTACAAGCACAGGGAATCCAACGTAGACTTTTTCAGCGTGTCTTCACGCGAAACTGTTTTCTGGGAGCTCAGGAGATCACCCAGCGTTTTTGTAAAATGAAGGAAATGGAAGGCGCTCTGCAAACCATCAGAAATGAGCCGGTCACTCGCCGGTCTTTGAAAACAATCGGTTTTTTTCTCTCACGCGCGCGACCCTCACGCCTGTGTCGGTCGTTGCGCCCGTGTGAGGCGAGAGCACTCTCCAGTCTCTCTCTCAGTTTTCAGCCTCGCTCGACGCCTCACCAGGGGCCCGTTTCTCGAAGCTCCCGTTAATTACCGGGCCCGTTAAGCTGTTTTGTTTTCCATTTTAGAAGGGAGTTTTAATAGTTTTGAAAATTATACAGTAGAGTTATTAGCTAACGAAACAAAATGGACTTCATTAGAGGTCAGAACACACCCTACTTTTCTTGAGACTTTCATTTAAAAATATGATTCCGGGCCCGTTAAGTTACCGGGACTTTCGAGAAACGGGCCCCAGGGCCGGTGTCACAGTGAAATGTGTATCCCCATACACATATCCCTAGTGATATGTGTATCCCGGGTGGGGATACAATAAACACTGATGCTCATCCACGACGCAATAAGGAAATATCTTCCCTTGCTAAAGGAAATGTCGCCGATATCATCTAACATAACTAGTAACACAATTAGGCTTAAGACAGGAATCAAACAACATGCAAAAGTGGAATATGTGGCGCTCGCAGAAGGGATACACATATCACTGACCCGGCGCAGAGATATGTGTATCCCCTGTTTTTTCTTCTCTTGCTAAGGAAACATCGTCCATATAATCTATCAGAACAACTAGTAATACAACTAGGTTTACAGGAATCAAACAACTTAAAAGGTGGATTATTATGGTGCTTGCACGGGGGGATACACATATCACGGGACCAGCGCAGAGATATGTGTATCCTCTCTCTATTTTTTGACTTTTCGAGTTATCCCTTGCTGAATGAATTTTTGTCAGTTATACTTATTTATCGCGACTAGTGACATATAAATTATAATCATGTTGGATAAGGAGAGGAGCGAGAACGAATGTTTACATCAACATTGCGGCCCACGAAGAAGTAAACTCGCCATAGACAGCTTTGCGATTATTTTGTCTCGAATCGTTGCTCTTTTTTCGATTGGGTTGCTCGTAATCTTGAATCATTTGTAGTCCCTTTGACGATGATTCGAAAAATTCACAAAAACAACAGAAATAAAACCGACAGTTGTTTGGAGGGGTGGGGGGTAGGGGATACATATTTCACTGGCAGCCATATTGGCGGGATACACATATCACTAGGGATATGTGTACGGGGATACACATATCACGGGGATACACATATCACTGTGACACCGGAGCTCAAAACGTGGAGCGAGCAACTTCCATGTACTCGTGTCAAGGGCGTTTTTACAGTTTTACAGTTGCTCAAAGCATGGTTAGCTTTAACCATTGGTTAAGCAGTATCAAAACCAATACGTTTTCAAGGTATTAAACGCTGGTTAACGCTAACCATGCTTCGAGCAACTGGGCCCAGTTTATTTTTAGGACGGTTTTGGCGCGAATTTAGAATATCTTCAACGTGCCAAAAACCAGTCAGCAAAACCTACAGACCTACAAATGATAATTTTTACCTTTTAATGACGTTACGTTTTCCTTTTTGATATCTTATACTTCGAATGCGTGCATACACGTGACAGAGATTCCATTTTCGAGGGAAAAAAATAAACCGGTCCGTAAAAACGCCGTGGGTTATGGGTTCTTGGCCTCGCTCCAGTCCACCTTTCGTTTGACTGTTTGTGCGTACTTGAATACGCAAAAATACGGACTGTTGTCGCAGTCTGTTGAAATCATACTATTCTGACCTGTTCTTCTACAAGGACCCACAAGTAGGTCTTTGCCAAAAAGCGAAAAAAAAACAACAGAAAACAGACTGCAAAATTCTTAAGGCACGAAACTAAAGAAGGGTGGCAAAGGTGGCGGGGGTAGGAGAATACCTATCCGCGCATCACAGAAGATTGTAACTTTAAATTATTTGGAAAACAGTCAATGTACCAGGTCGTATATAGATCCAAATAAATATTATCTTGTCTTATCTTGTCACACTGACTGTTTTTTAGGCCATCACGCATCTACGGGGGAAAGAATTAGCCATCACGCATTAAGTTTGACATGGCAGTATTTCAACCCCTTTGAATGAATTAGCTCTAATAAATTGTTTTTAGTGTCCTTTATAGCAATTTTGGGTAGTCTGTACACTGGCTACCTAAAAAGAGAAGTGAGAGGAAAAAGAAATGTCTTCCTAGTGATATTATTGAGAGAACTTCCATATCAAAGAAAGCCGCCACGTGGACGAGGTTTCGTTGCTCAGGTGTTTTAGTAGAGCTAGAGAACATGGCACAAAGTTTCACATGTTTTGAAAAGAAACAATTGCCGAACTAGTAGAACTACTACTTAGAGAAGCAAAAATACAAATCGATGGATGACAACAGCTATATGCTAGACTAAACATTCTTTAATTTAGTCTTGAATTTGCCAAGAAACGGGCTGAGTTCCCTGCATCCCCCTTCTCCTACCCTGCGTGGCAGCCGTTAAAAGGGGACGGCGAAGGAGGAATTTGGGCGCGCGAGGGAGAAAGGAAAGGAACCCTCCTCCCTCCTCCCTCGCTCGCGGTCTCGCGCCCTAATTCCCTTCCCCTTCCCTTTCGAACGCCTGCACCGCAGGCTACCTCTCTCCAAGGTGACGAAATACCTTCAAAAACTTTCATGTAGACCTGTTCTTTATTATACTACAGTAATGTCAAACAAACTATTTTAGGGGACTTCAATGCTTCCCTTGTCAGAGGAACAAACATGGTGATATCAGAAAAAGACTACATTTTTTTCATTTTCATGTGGGGTCACTAATTACTCCCGTTTCGTTAATTAGACTACGAGCAGTCTCTCTTTTTTCTTAGTCTGTCGAGCGAAACGTGGGAGACACGGAAATGACTACGCTCATGATGGAAAGCGCTTTACGGGAGAGGCGGGCTACAACCCTCGTTTCTCGCGTCGTGACGCTTGCGCGTGCTTGCACTCCCCTTACTAAATTGGAAGAAAAAGAGAAACTGCTGGAAGTCTACCACCTTGGGGACAGAAGAAAGAGGCCGTTGTAGACAAGTTTAAACAATAGTCAATGTATGGACTGTCCGCTAAGAAAAGAGGCCGCTGTAGAGAGGTGGCTGTTGTATGGACTGTCCGCCAACAAAAGTGGCCTGCTTTAGAGAGGGTGGGCGTTATAATTAGTGGAGTTTCAACTGTATTGTGTTGCTGTCACTAATGAACACAACACTAGCCTCAGGCTACATTTTGTAAGATAATATGAGCTTCAACTGAACACAACACTAGTCTCCGGCTATATTTTGTAAAATAATATGAGCCTCAACTGAACACAACATTAGCCTCAGGCTACATTTTGTAAAATATAATGAGCTTCAACGTCGTTACTTTTCATTGCGATAATTCCCACTGCTCAATATCCTGTTTTAGTTTTTCAAGTAACTCCAACCTGCGACCATAAAAGGAAACCTGCTGCCTCTGCCTGTTCCTCTTTTCTATAACTGACTGCATTCTCGCCTTGTTCCAGTCAATTGATGACTTAATTATGGACTCACTTTTGCGAACATTGTTGGCGATGTTTGCTTCCTCCTTTTTGGCTTCTTTCAGTTCCTTTCTCAAGTTCAAAACCTTGCCTTGAAGAGATTGTAGCTTCATTTGATATTCTTTGTGGTAACCTTCCACACACTTTTTGTGTTCAAAGCATTTAACCATATTGTCACCCTGTGAAATGATGAAGTCAATAAGGCTTTCAGGTTCATCAGCATCGGCAGGCACGGGCTGATCACAGTCATCTGATGATAAACAATGCACAGAGTAAGATGATGATAGGGCTGCAATGATACAGTTAACTTGAAAACTAATTTTACCTACTTTACTCCGGCAGTTTGTTTCCTCGTTAAGATTATTTTTAAAAAATGCAGTTCCAAGTATTACCCAGCTGACGTACCCTGTGGTGCTACTTTCGCTTATACGAGGTTTTCCATGACATAGATACGCTAGCCTGCGAGCAAGCTCTCCTATTTGGGCGAGCGAAGCGAGGCGCGCGAGAACGCGCGAGCGAGCGGCGAAGCCGCGAGGGGCCCCTCGCTCGCGCGTTCTCGCGAGGCTCGCGTCGCTTGCCCAAATAGGAGAGCTTGCTCGCACGCTATAGATACGCGCATCAGAGATGCACTGTTTGGCGGAGAAATGCAAAGGGGGCGTAAAATTGCGATGAAAACAAGTCCTCTCAAAAAAAGGACCGTTCTTCCACAAATATTAAATGTTCTGTTTCTCCAAGGAATTTTCCACAGGAATTTCCAAAAAGTTGAGTTTCATTTTGTTTCATTTTGTTTGATTACTGGAGAAGTTTTTACAAATGGTTATCAAACAGAAAAGTCAATCATGTCGCAATCTAGGGCTGCAACAATACACACATGTACATGTTGTAGTTAACATTTTACCTCAGGTAATTTTTAATTTTTCTTTTGGTTTTGGGTATGGTGATGTATGTTAATGAAGTGGAAACAAAAGAAAAACAAAAATTACCTAAGATAAAAAATTAACTACAACATATACATAATTTTGTGAACCACGATATTTCTTCCCACACTACAGTAATTTCAATATTTGAACATGTATCATAATACAATACAGTATAAATAGGCTACATTGACAAATTTGTGAATTTATAGCCTTTAATATTCCTTGCCCAAACTCTATTTTGATGGTGAATAAGATGACGACCAAAGGTGTATGCATACTTATTTCTCAACAATATTTCACAATTACACGTCCACAAGCAAAACACGAGGTCACTACAGCTTTGTAAGAGCGGCTTAAACAAAAGTTTTCACCACTTTGAAATGGTTCAAAATGAAGAAAATATTTGGAAAAAACCCCACATTCATATAGGTAAGTCAGAAGTTCAGAAATTGCTTTGTCTTCACAGATTTGCATGTGGAAAAGGTTTAGAATACAGTGATAAATTGTTTCTTGTATCACATTCTGACCCATCCTCGGAGACCCAGGGGTAGATAGTGGGGGCAAGGGAAAGTCTAAATGGGCGGAAAAATATGGCACGAAGAAAAGTAAAGAACAGCGAGAAGAGCCCCTCGGGACAATGTCTTACCAGACCAGTTCCAAACGATCGCCGCTGTTCTGCCTTCTGATCGGTGCCAGAAAACTTTGTGTTTTTCTGCCCAATCAGAAGGCAGAATGGCGGCAACTGCCTGGGTGGGGGGGGGGGGGGGGGAGGAATTTTTAGTCCAAGGGTTTTTGGGGGTTTTGTTCAAAGCCCTGGGGATTTTTGTGGGTTTGATATTTGCATCCATTCAATCATCCTTGTCACTTGGAATTAAGAGTACTCCTCTGGGCAGCAGGTGCGTCATAAACACTCACCATTTGAGGCACCTACTGAGGCTTCCCTTCCTTCCATAAGACCTGCGAGATACTTCCATAGTTGTTCACCAACTACTGTGTTTTGCAATAGAACCTCCACACTTTCTCCAGCTTTGTTGTAATCCTTTAAAGAGTTTGACAGAATCTGTTGGGTTACAGCTGGAGAGGAGTGTTGCCCCCTTAGCAAGAAGTGCACAAAAACTCTGAACAGGTACACAATGGTTGTGGTTTCAGAACATGATTTGGTTGGAGAGAGCATCTTGGCCAATGAATGAAGGACAGTATTCCCTCTGTAGTCCTTTGCTGAGAATAATGATATGGCATGGCTGTGTCTATTCAGTGTCTTTACGATGTTCACAATGGCATTGCACAAAAAGAGGCTTCCCAATGGCTGGTGTTGGAGCAGACGCAATGCCATATGTAACGGCGTTTCCTCGGTAATGGATGTGCGAATAAGAGGACGGAAGCCAAAGTCTGAGAGCACTTCTAAAGCTTTATACTTTCCCAACAAGCAAGCAAGATGGATGATGGAATAACACAGTTTTGGCAGTTGATCAGGAACAATTGCGTTAAGATCCCAAGCAGTTTCTTGGAGATAGGCTCTGAAGTTTGAGCAGGATTCATTTTCAACAGCTGGAGTAATTAGGCTGCCATGATCAGGTGTAGCACAAAGAAGCTGGATTAATTCATGATGTTGCACATTGCATTTGAGCGTGCACAAAAAAGTGTGAAACTTCCCTGGAAACAAGAGAGAACCTATTGATTTATGAGTTCTTTTTTACCCTTTTGCAACAACGCAACACAATCTCTTAACAAATCACTTGGTTTTCATCTCCAAACTATCCTCAAGGGGGCTTATACAAATGAAAAGGGTATCTCTACAGGCCAAAATAATTTTTCACTAGCCACAATAAACATCAAGTTTGTGGTGATGCTTGTGGTGTTTACCTCTTCTCCAATGTTGATTTGCATTTCGAAATCATCATACTGCTTGAAAAATATGGATATGTAGGGCTTAATATTGGGAGGGAGAGAAGCAAACAAGATAGAGAAAAAAGTGATGAAGTGGGAGCAATGCACTGATATGAAACGTGTATTGCTTGTGGGAGAACAGGAGGGTGGAAACCTGGAATAATAGGGGGTAGGAGGGGTTTGGCGTGTAATCTAAGGAAAAACTGAACGGAGCCCAGGACAATGCACTGACAAAAAAAGTTTATTGCTTGTGGGGAGGACAGGGGGGGTGGGAACCTGGGATAATAGGGGGTAGGAGGGGTTTAGTGCGTGCTCTAAGGAAAAACTGAAGGAAGCCCAGTACAATGCACAGACATAAAAAGTTTATTGCTTGTGGGGAGGACAGGGGGGAGGGAACCTGGGATAATAGGGGGTAGGAGGGGTTTAGTGCGTGCTCTAAGGAAAAACTGAAGGAAGCCCAGTGCAATGCACTGACATGAAAAGTTAGGCCCGGTTCAAACGTCGAACTTTTCATGAGCCGAACTTAATACCTGTTTGGGTCGACCCAAATGATTAGGTTCGACGGTTGATTCAGACGTCGAACTTAATTCGTCGTACTTAATTTACGAGCTCTACAATAGCCAGCGGTCAGTCAGCGGTTAAATACCCAAACAAACATGGCGGAGGTTCCAGAAGGTTGTGATTTGCGAGGTGATTTGCGAAGAAGAGCTTTTATTTTTCGTGCCATCCGGGAGGGGAGGAAACGGAGAAAAACGCTACGAAGTTTCTTGCATGCTGTCATCACAAGAAGGCAATTTATGATAAATATATATGTTATCGGTCTGCTGTTAAGTGTGTCACGAAAAAGTGCAACACCAGTCTACAATCGTTCGTGTAGGAGGCTCCCGAGAAATATGGGATGGTTTAACCTAGTTTGGAGCACGTATTCCGATGAAAGATTCAAGAAAACGTTTAGGATCTCACGCACAACATTCCAGTTTATACTGCAACGAATCAGACATGTTCTAGATAGAGATACTGTGACCGAAGAGCCGATATCCCCAGAATTCAGGTTGGCCATTGCTCTGTATCGTTTATCAAGGGGAGATTACTATTATACGATAGCGGAAATGACAGGACTGGGGGTGTCAACCGTGTGTACGATCGTCAATGAAGTCACACGCGCAATTGTGGACAACTTGTGGGACGAATGTGTTGGCCAGCAACTGCCAAAGAGTGAGGAACAATTTAAGGAGAAGATAGTTGATATGGAGGAACAGTGGCAATTTTGTTGTTGTTGGGCTTCAGTTGATGGATGCCATTTACCTATCAAATGCCCGCCTGGGAATTTTTCTTGTAAGGAATACCACAACTTCAAAAACTTCTATTCAATAGTGTTAATGGCAATGGTGGACTCCAACTACAGATTTGTTTGGGGAACCTGTGGTTTTCCAGGCAATTCTCATGACGCTGTAATATTTCAATCAACAAAGCTGTACTCTGATATAAAAGAAGGCACCTTTATTCCTCAGATAAGTAAGGATGTCAATGGAGTACAAGTACCTCCAGTTGTACTTGGAGATTCTGCTTTTCCTTTATCTTCTTGGCTTATGAAGCCATACACAAATGCAGTCCCAACACCAAAACAGTACAACTTTAATTACAGACTGAGTCGGGCAAGGATGGTCACTGAAGGGGCCTTTGGGCAACTCAAAGGTAGATGGCGCATACTGCTGAGGAAATGTGAAAGTAGCACAAGTGAACTGAAAATAGCAGCCCTTGCATGTTTAATACTTCACAACATTTGTATTGATCTTGGAGATACATTGCCAAGAAAATTGGACTTGACAATTGACCCGGTCACCAATCAGAGACGCAGTAGGGCGAAGGTAAGGGAACTGCTTCAAATGAGGAAATGTGAGAAGATCAGAGACACTTGCTATCACGGTTTACTTGTTCGAGATGCTCTTGCTGAGAAATTTTGGTTAGAGAAAGAAACTGGTATCATCAAGTAAACAGACCTAAACTGGGTTTTAAGTTTATTCATCTATCATACAGTACTTCTACCAAAGTAGATGTAACAGTGATTACACTTCATGAAAGAAGTGTGTTGAGTTATGACATGTAGGAATCACAGAGGATGTAAGATGAGGCACCAGGATTGTCAAAAAATTTGTTTCATTATATGTAAGCTATTAATTTTGATAGGTAGGAAGACTTCCCCTCCTGTATCACAACCTTCATTTTTACCTTCTCACTTTTAAAAGTGGGCAAAGAGAATTTGTAATCAGGTCAATGAATAGAAAAAGGTGAACCAAGGCACTAGCCTGGGTAGGAAGTTTAAATTTCTGTAGTTTTGTGTGGTTCCTGTTAGTTTAGGAGACTCTTTTATGAATAAAAAAATATATGAGAGTTTTTTTTCCTGATATTGCATCTGAGAAAAATAATCACCATAATACAAATCACCAGACTTAGTCAAATGATTTTATTATGCAACTGAAGGTTATAACACAACAATACTACCAAACTTACAGTGATTACCAGCTGCAGAGAAACGTAAAGCTGTAAAAACTGACATAACGTTTCCTTTCTTGGCCCTTGGACTACAAGGCCCATCTATTTCTTAGTACCACTAATTTCAACTACACAACTTGTTTGGTCACTTTTCATTTTAACAATAATAAACATTTGCATGGTTCATTTTGAAGTTTTGGTTAAGCGTTTGAATCAAAAGAACCTTTATGAGCATAGAAATTCCGCTGCTGGAAGTCAGAATTCAGTACAACATAATTTTTCTCATTCCTTTCAGAAATCCTCTTAGTTTCTCTTAAAAGTCCTGATTACATTTCCCATGCAGATCAATCAGAATTCAGCTTTGTTTCTAAGTTTTAGCCTTACTTAAGTTGATGTTATAGACTACAATTACCTTGAGTGAGATATTACATAGAATGATAAAAGGGGCTTGCATTCCCTTCTCTCAAACTTATGGGAGAACCTCTTGGGTTACTTGAATCTGTGGACAAAGAGGGGGAAGGTGCCATGGGGGGTACTGATATTGGTTGAAATGACCTGTGGTTTCCCTCCCACAAGGTGTAATCAGACTGAAGAGCAAAATTTGAGGCAGGCATAGAAAGACCTTGGTTAATGCCACTTGGGGAAACATAACCCCCCTGATGATGACTAGCTAATCCATACTGTGTCTGTGGGTTAGGGTTGGAATGTGTTAAAAGCAATTGGAAAAGTTTGACCTCATGCTCTCTTGATTTCTCAATATCTGATTTTAAGAATTGGATGAGCTGTTTTGTGGGGTCATTTTCAATTGCACTCCTCATTAAGTGAATAGCTTCAACCAATGGGTCTTCTTTTTTCAGTTTCTTGGTTGTAGCTGATTTCACAGGCACAAAGTGCTTACCAACACAGTCTTGAGAAGCTTCACTATTGCCCTCATCTTCTGTTGACTGAGTTACCTCCTCTCTTGATGCTGATGGCTCTACAGCCAGTTCTGGTCTGCAAGAGTCACGTGTTTTGATAACTTCAAACAACTGATTGAACCAGTTACTGTAACCCTTGTCATCTTGGAATCGTTTCACCCCAGTGGACGTTTTGGTGGTCAAAGCTACACGCTTACATTCTGCAACAAGCTTTTTAAATTTTGATCTAAGTTGTGGTACAGTAAAGGAAACATTTTCATTCCTAGACTTGCATCTCTTCTTAAGTTCAGCAAGTACCTCGGCATAGATCTGTCCATTTTTCTGAGTTTTAACATTGGTGAATATAAGTTTTTTCTTGAAATTATCACTACTTATTATGATATCTATAGTATCATCTAACAGGGACTGAGACCATTTTGCTTTTCTGCCTGCTTTCTTTGCCTTTTTGTCAGTTTTCTTAGAAACAGAGTCCTCCCCATCTCCATCCTCATCCCCATTTTCATCTTCTTCGCCATCACTCTCATAGGACATGTCTTCTGGCTCCTGATGAGCTGCACTATGTGATCAAGAAGCAAAAAATTATTATTAAACTATTAGCAAAAGTAACTGTCATTATTGGCCTTATCAAACAGATAGGTCTTTCTCTCAATGATATAACAAACCTATGGCACATAATTTCTTCTAATTTATACTTGTATTCATATCCATAAACAGTTTTTTTAGTGGGTGCCAATCTTTACAACATAATATTTAGATGCAAGATTTCAACAAAATCAAAACAATGATATTTACTTATGATTTCAGTGATAAACAATCTTATTTATACATAGGTCCCCAAAGACAACACTATTAACAAGAAATAGTGTTTGTCATTGATCAATAATTAGTTATGCCTGGTCCCAGGGTGAGGGGGGTACTCCAAGAAAAATTGGGTGGGGGTGTGTATCACGCTTCCCAAAACCCTTACCCTATTTATGACAAAAGTCTGCGATTTTCCCTACTCTATTTATGATCTGACAAAAAAAACTGGATCCCCAATTTATGACCATTGCCACTGGGACAGTTGAAGGGCTTTTGTTAATGGTCTTATCGATAGAGATGTAAAAGGAGCTTCTTCTAAAAGAAAATACCTAGTTCAAAATCGATACCCTATTTATGATCAAAACTGCTGAAAAACCATACCCTTTGGGGCCGCACATGCCTATGTAGCCCATATAAGGGAGTTATCCCCCAGTTCCAGGCATATGACAGGCTTTGTATCAACAGAATCACAGGGTAACGTCAGGGCTATGTTAACATCCGTTACCAGTCCATTCCAACCCCCTTTCCCCTCTTTTGGAATACCCTTCATTTTGCTTTTTATTTTAGCCCTTCACTTTTTCAAAGTAATAAGTTAAATTGCATCGTACAAACATCAATTTAATCAAATCAATAAAATTTAATCAAATCAATAAAATTTAATCAAATCAATAAACGGTCAAAAACACTACTCACCAACTCGTGGCCTCCTCACGTTTGTCTTCTCCGTTGTTGTCCATTTTCTCTCCTCGTCCACTGCTTGTTTTCTCTCTTTGCCCACTGCTTCTTGTCTCTCCTAGTCCGCTTTTTGTTTTCATTCCTTGTCCGCAGTTTGCTTTCTCTTCTTGTCCGTTGTTTGTACTGGCTCCTTCTTCCTTCTCACAAGAGATGCAATATCCCACGGACTTTCCGGCTACCCAGCCAGGGGTTCCCTCGTCGTCTTTAAACACCGAGCAACGGTTACAAACAGAGTGACCACATTTTATGCAGGAATATTTTGTCGTGGCAAAACACGAATAACACATGTCTTCGTCCGGCACGACCGTAAACTTTTGCCGCCAAGCCGCCATCGTTTTTCACCTCTGTTGCCTCTGATGCGCATGCTTCATGCGACAGAAGGGGGTTGTGGGATCAAAAAATGTATTATAATAATTTATGCATTAGGTTCGGTACATGAAAAATTCGACGTTTGAATCGGAGTCGCTCCGTAGTCGAACTGACCGACTGGCCATGTCGAACTTAATTCTCGGGTCGACCCAAATAACATCTGTTGAACTTAATTGATTCAAACGTCGATCTCGTCATGTACTTAATTGGGGCTATTAGGTTCGGCTCATGAAAAGTTCGACGTTTGAACCGGGCCTTAATTGCTTGTGGGGAGGACAGGGGGGAGGGAACCTGGGATAATAGGGGGTAGGAGGGGTTAAGCATGTGCTCTAAGGAAAAACTGAAGGGAGCCCAGTGCAATGCACTGAAATGAAAAGTTTATTGCTTGTGGGGAGGACAGGGGGGGTGGGAACCTGGGATAATAGGGGGTAGGAGGGGTTTAGTGTGTGCTCTAAGGAAAAACTGAAGGGAGCCCAGTGCAATGCACTGACATGAAAAGTTTATTGCTTGTGGTGAGGACAGGGGGTTGGGAACCTGGGATAATAGGGGGTAGGAGGGGTTTAGCTTGTGCTTTAAGGAAAAACTGAAGGGAGCCCAGCGCAATGCACTGACATAAGAAGTTTATTGGTTGTGTGGAGGACAGGGGGGTGGGAACCTGGGATAATAGGGGGTAGGAGGGGTTTAGCATGTGCTCTAAGGAAAAAACTGAAGGGAGCCCAGCGCAATGCACTGACATAAGAAGTTTATTGGTTGTGTGGAGGACAGGGGGGTGGGAACCTGAGATAATAGGGGGTAGGAGGGGTTTAGCATGTGCTCTAAGGAAAAACGGAAGGGAGCCTAGTGCAATGTACTGATATGAAAAGTTTATATCTTGTGGGGGAGGACAGGAGAGAGGAAACCTGGGATACTAGGGAGTAGGAAGGGGTTTAGGAGGCAGGAGACGAAAGGGTGGGAGGTGGGACATTACAATCGATGTAAGGTGCATCTCATTCTTTCTTACACAGCGAAACGGTAAAATACAAAACCCCTTTGGAACAAACACATTAATGTAAAACATAATATTTTTGGCTCTGATGCTGTTACATTGACCCCAGCAAAATGCATCCTCATTGAAAGGAATGCATTTGCCAACCCCTTTCTCATTTTTAAAACACTCTATTAGAGTTCTATTGTACAGGTAAGCAATCAAATGCAAAAAATACCACTGCATATTTGATCAGAGCTGAAAAGCCAAAATTTTGGATCATATGCATGATACTGCTTCCATAAAGAAAGAATGGAGATCTCATAGCATGGGACAAGAAATTTATAACATGCAGTGACCTACAAGTGCAAAAGCAAAATAAAATAATTTGCCACAAAACAAACTTATGCTGATGACCAAAAATAAAATGTTGCGGCAAAATAAAATCAACTCTTGCTGTTGTACTTGTGGGCCACTGTAATAATGTGCCCTACCTCCCACCGGCAACTTTGGAACATGAATATGAAATTCTTCCTCCTCTTGACTTAGTGACTGCCCTTCATCTAAAAATAATGAAAGGTGGAAACATTTAAAAAAATAACAACTTAAATCAACACCTTACAACAAAATGTTTAACATATATAAATATACATGTTACAGGTCAAATTTGATTTCAGGTTAATTTTGATTTAACCTAGGTTGATTCTCAATTTCCAATGTCTCCTAGCCCTAGAAGACAAAGGAAATTGAGAATCAACCTAGCTTAAAAAAATTTAACGTGAATTCAAATTTTACCCGTAACATACACAAATGTTTCAACAGATAAATATACAGATTTAAACCCATTTGCCCCTGAGCCACCCATAACTGCCCACCAAAAATAATGAAGCCTACTAAGTACCCAGCAAAAGAAAAAAAATGAGTCAAGAAAAGCGAAAAAAGAGGGGAGGAGAGAAAGCAAAAAGTAAAAAAAACGAGTCAAGAAAAGCGAAAAAAGAGGGGAGGAGAGAAAGCAAAAAGTAAAAAAAATGAGTCAAGAAAAGCGAAAAAAGAGGGGAGGAGAGAAAGCAAAAAGTAAAAAAAATGAGTCAAGAAAAGCGAAAAAAGAGGGGAGGAGAGAAAGTGAAAAGTAAAAGTCAAGACTGCTCTGTCACTTTTACACACAAAAACTATCTCAAAATTTTGCTTTCTATGTAACTAATATTTTGCATCTGGATCAGAATGTCGCAGAGTGTTTGACCTGTAAAATTAATGGGTTTATGGTAAGTTTTAGCTCTTAATAGCATGACAGTGACCAGAAAACCACTTGCCTGGCTTCAAATCAGTGAAGAAGTTAGGAAACTTTCTCTGAAGAGAGATACACTGAGAAACAAGGCAATATTATTGCATATAAAGTAGTATAGCTCCCATCAGTGACTGGTTTTTAGTTTGAAATTAGAACTCATTATATCTTTGGTACAATGCTCAAATCATTTCATAACCACAAAACAATACAAGAATTTCAGTAATCCAGAGATTTAGAGTAAAGTTTCTGGCAAATGGCAATCACATGAATTTGTACCACTTTAGCAAGTTTCCCTTCACTTGTCACTTACTGTTCATTACATGCACTTCTCCACAAAAATAAGTAGTTTCACACCAGTTTTATCAATAATCATTGTATGGCTACTATAGTATCCGCACTCTAATTATTGGCTGTTTTCTTGTAATGACTAGGCATTACTAGCTAGGTGTCCAAGGCATATATAATGTGTGGTTCCAGAAAATATCCATACCCCCCCCCCCCCCCCCCCACGGAAGGGATTTGCTGTATGACTCCCCTCCCCTCCGGAATGTCCAAAATTTTTGCACACCCCCTGGAAATATTGCTTTCTTTAATTGAAGTGAACAAAGAAGTAGTTTTGTTCACTAGGATGCAAAATTTGGTGAGTTTCATGTATTTTCTGTTGAATTGTATAACAGATAAGCGAATTCCTTATGCGAACTCCTCATGTGCTCAAGTCACAGACAAATTTTGTGCATTTCATGTAATTTCTGTTGAATTCTACAATTCTGCAAATGAAATACAAGGTCGCGTAGCAAACATAACTGTACTTTTCTCACACTGCGTCAAGAAGAAAGCAACACTTGAAGCGGAAGAATTTTAAAAGAGATCAGGACCTTGTCGCGCGATAAGACAGTGTGAGTATCGACTTTCGTTCTACCAAATTTGCATATTTGAGTTTGCGGTAAAATTTCATTGATAAGTAAATTGTCACGCAAAGTTTAACATGCTGGAAAAGACTTGTGTAACTTAATTCTTTGTGATAGAGAAACAGTCAAGAGAAAAAGAAATGCAACCGTTTAAAAAAATTATTTTCCGTGTTTTGTGTTCTCGACATGCAAGGAAAATGAAGTTTTGTTCCACTGGGTCATAAACTACAAAAGAGTAAAAGATAAAAAATATTATTTTTGGGAAACTTGTTGAAAAAAAATGTAAGTATTGACTAAAACGTATGTGGATACTGTCGATAATAGATTGATAATATGAAAGCGAAGATGGCTACAAAGGAGCAGAGATGCGTAACTATTCATATATGATACGTTTGTAAACAAAATTCGTAACGTACCTGACCTGGAGAATAAAAGATTGTTCGATGCGAGTGGCTAGCGACCAAATGGTTTTGGGATGGACACTCGGCTAAAATTTATCTTTGAACAGATAGCCTCAGTCGCTCGAACGGTCAACAAATTCTTTTTCGAATGGATAATCCAAGCCGTTCGAACGGATAACAATTTTTTCAAACAGATATCCCAAGCCGTTTGAACGGATGACCACTTTTTTCAAACGGACAGCCCAAGCAATTCGAACGGATGACAACTTTTTTCAAACGGATAGCCCAAGTCGTTCAAACAGATGACAATTTTTTTTGAATGGATAGCCCAAGCCGTTCCAACAGATACCAAATCTGTTCAAAAACGGCAAACCGTAAGGAACATTTTCGCGTGAGAGGTCACGCAACTGACAAAATATGCTTGTTATGTCCATTAATCCACAGTTTTAGTAGCTCTTTAACTTTCGTCGCGTTTTATATCTTCGCAAATAGATTGTCGCCGTAAATTTTTGTGTTTTTTCTTTGTTACTCTCTTACGCGTCACGAGAACCCTCTGAAAATATTTCCCTATGGTGACCCCCCCTCCCCACTGGAAAATTAGGCAAATTGACCCCCTCCCCTCCCCCCTTCTGTGGGGGGGGGGGGGGGTATGGATATTTTCTGGAACCACACAATCTGTGTTTAACTTCATGATAGTGGACATCCATGTTATGGTCAGCGGATACCCTTTTTGACAGGTGTCAAAAGGGGTATCTGCTGACTAGTGTCACCTGACTGTATTGCAGGCTTAAGTGTACAACTTATTGAGGTGACATGTTTTTAAAAGTTATCTGCTGACCAATTAATTTATTGCAGGCTCAGATCCATAATGAAAAGGCCATATGATAAACAACTTATTAACCTCGTCCATTTGGTCATTATAGGGAAATCTCAGACCTCAGCCTTGATGTATTGACCTCACTCCTGGTTAATAAGTAGTATGAATTGTTTTGAGCTGTTTCTACCAGCTCATTCTCTATTTTGAGAAATTCTCAACTTAAATCTGACATTTGCATGACTCTAGATCTCTCTAATATTAGAGACCTTTAGATTCTAAGACAAGTATGACTACGAGTATGAAATTTTCCCAATACCAAGTGGTGCTTGCGCATGAACAAGTGTCATTTTGGCAGAAAAACATGATAGCCATTGTCATTCTATTACAAGTTTTAGCAAGAATGTCAAAACAATTATTGTTAGAATTTTAATCATTTTGCCATTGGGAGAGGGCTTAAGCTCCTTCAATAAAGATGACAGTGCTAACTTTTCTGGTGAAAAAAAGTACAACGGAGCTTTCTAAGGTCTCTGTTTTTTGACAATATGCAAAAAGACTTCAAGTCAAATCTTGTACTTGTAGTCACTATTGTCCTTGAATCTAAAGGTCTCTATTGACTGACAAGAGATACCTGCTGAGTCAGTTTCACTTCCTGCCGAGGTTTCTGTACTAATTTGCAAGGTTGAATGATGTGTTGACACTTGTTGCACTGTTGCAGATTGAACTGATGACATGGAGGTTGACAATGTAGAAGGCATGGATTCACCTTCACATCCAGTGGAGATTTGAGGGGAAGAACAGTTAGTTGATGAGGCAGTGGTGCCAGATAATTGAACAACATTCACGGACATGCTGGCACTTTGGCCTATTGAATCACCTTGGAAATCATTTGTCTGCAACACAGGCCCTGTTTGAGCACCAATAATTACCTCTTCCACCATTTTACCCTGTGCAATATGCTCTTCTTCATTTGTGACCTGTTCCACAGCATTACCAGTATTTCCACTTTCTGCAGCAGGTGGGGAGGAGTCGCTTGTACCATCATTACATCCCATTCTTTTCAATTTTTCTTCTTGAAGAATCTCAAAAATTGTCTCTCCAGCTTTGTTTCTGACATCAAAAAAGTTTAGCACTTGGCTGTGATGCAGTGGTCCTTCAACAGCAAGCTTTTGAAGCACATGAATCAATTCTTCACAAAATCGATCATATAATTCTCTCTGATCAAGCAACTGTTGAAGTTCTGGACTATCAGGAGCAAAAGATTCTTTAGCTTTGATTTTACAGGTGAGCTCCCTGATTTTTTTAGCACACACATGAAGAACAGTGTCATCATTGAGTTCATCTTGCAACAGAAGAATATCACCATCATACTTGGCAAAAAGCTTCAACACCTTTTTGAATACAGTAACCTTCTCATCAAAATTAGAAGAAGGCTTGAAACGATGCAAGTTTTTAAAGAGCAGTATGATGGGCAAGTCTTTGGCAGAATGAGCAAAGTACTGTGAGTGACTTAGCTCTGCTTTTAACATGGATTCTAACAAGTCAAGTTTACCAAACAATATAGCCGTGAGAATGACAAGCTGGCGAAGCTGTGAGCAGGGGTCTTTAATGCCTATGGATGATTTCCAGCCATTTTTTAAAGATAATTTTAAGTGGTTCTCCAGACAGGTTCTCAGTTTGCAATCATCTGCAACACCGGCTGCCAGTACAAATGGATTGTGTTTTGATGTGCAGCTACTTTCACACAATCTAGTATGCAAGCCATCAAGCAGATCCTTTAGCGGGATGTTAACACACTTACTCAGTTTTATTTTCTTTCTCGATGGTTGGCTCAGATCTTCAGTTAAACATAGGTCTTGAAACCTGCCTTTTGAGACTGGACTATTCAAAGCCCTGACTGAGGCATCAATCACATGAAGAGATTCATCTGACTGCTCCATTACTACACACGAGCAAGCTGTTTCAACTATCATATCACAGAGGACAGCTTCTGGATCTTTAATGCCTGCTTCAGAAGCATCAGAGATGCAATTGAGGGTAGATTCTATTTCCCCTAGGGTAACACATGAAACAGATGACTCATTTCCTTCTGACAATGGCATGACGTCAGTTACAGTTGACACTGCTTCATCTGTCATACTGCAGTTTGAAGTTACAGTGGAATCACTTGGTTCATCACAATTTGCCAGTGGTGTGTTAGAAATGCTCTCTAGAGTGGTTGCTGTTTTCTCTAACATTCTCTTCTCCGTGCTTACAGATACATCAGTTTTCTCTTCCTGGTCTATCAGACCAGAATGCCTTGTTTGGTTGTCTTCAGTATTGTCCAGGTTTACAGAGGAAGTATGCATCTCTTGTGTACTGAATACTTTGTCTTCCTCAGAATTATTAGTTCCAGGTTCATTTTCAGGATCATCAAAATTACTGCGACTTTTACCTGAAAGATCCTCCATTACTGAGGTATTCTCAGAGGTAATGTTCACACTGCTAGATTGGCTTTGATTGGTAAGATCATTCTTTGAGATAGCTGACTCTTCTAATGTAGCAGTTTCCTCGGTTTCCATGTCCAAATTATGACCTTGTATCTCACTGCCATTATTTTCGACACTGTTCAGATGAAAAGGTTGTGTTTCATTTGACGATATATTCGAGTTTGAGACCGTTATATTTGACACAGAAGCATTCTCAGTCACATTGCTCACACAAGAAGATTGCAATTCAGTGCCAATATCATCCACTCTGTTCACATCAGAAGCTTGGATCTGATTTAATGAATTCTGAGCAGATGTCCTTTCACTTTGAGCCATTTCCTTCAAACTACAAGATTGTAATTCAATGGCATTATAACCCACTACATTTTGATGAATACATGTAGATGGTTGTATTTCATTTAAAAACTGTTTTGGTATTGCTGTTTCTCCTAATACAGTGGTATTTTCAACTATCTTGTTCACATGGGAGGATTCTGTTTCAGTGCCATTGTTATCTACACTGTATACAAAAGAAGGCTGTATTTCATTTCTTGAAACCCTTGGCGCAAAAGTCATTTCATCTGGAACGGTGGTAATCGTCTTATCTGCACTACAGGATTGAATTTTATTGCTATTATCATCCACTATGTTTATACCAGATGGCTCTGCATCTGTTGATGAATCATTCAACATGGTTGTTTTTCCATCTAGTACAGTGGTACTCTCAATCATCTTATCTGCACTAGAACATTGAACGACATTGCTATTATCATCCACCATGTTTACATCAGATGTCTTTGCTTCTATTAACGAATCACTCAGACTGGTTGTTTTTCCATTTGGTATGGTGGCAGTGTTCACTTCCTGGTCTTCAACAGAAAATAATTGAATTATGTTATGGCCAACATCATCCAATCTCTTCACACTAGAAGACTCTGCTTTACTTGATGGAGAAATTAACATGGTTGTTTTTTCACCTGTTGCAGTGGAATTCTCGACCATCTTTTCTGTATCAGAACATTGAATTTCATTGCTATGGTCATCCAACGTGTTTACACCAGAAGGCCGTGCCTCATTTGATGAATCGATCACCATGGTTGTTTCTTCATCTGATACAAATTGTATGGTAGCATTTTTAACCACTGTGTTCACACTACAAGATTGCATTTCCATATCATGGTCAACATGTGCTCTGATTGCACCAGAAGGTTGTGTTTCATTAGATAATTCCTTCGGTGTGGAAGCACTCTCGTCAGCTGTTTGTAAAGTGGTATTCGTCAACATCTCATTTCCATCAAAAGACTGAATTCCAGAAATATTCTGAACTGTTCCGCTCCGAGCAGAAGATTGAGCCTGTGGTTCCTTCGCTGAATCATCCAGGGAGGAAATCCATCTTCCTAGAACATTGGCCTCAGATGTTTTGTTCGAGCTTGCATCGACGTCGGCATATTTTGAAATGTTTCTGCTCAAATCAGGTGACTGCATTTGATCTAAAAGTTCATCGAGCTTGGAAGACAAATTGTTTTTTCTTCTCTTTCCTTCGCTCATGAAAAAATAAAGTTCTTTACTCGTGAAATGACGCAGAAAGGTTGGCAGACTATGTCTGGTATGAACTGCTCGACCTCGTGAGTATTTGGGTTTGGTGATTGGCTTACACAACGTGCTCCCTTTCATCAATATAAGTTGACCCCCACTCGATCCAGTTCTCGTCACGATCAAATTTGGTAAAAATGGTGTCTTGTAGGGGAATTTGTGAAACAGTTCTCTCAGCCGTTTTGGAGTATGATACAGCAAAGATAGTGCATATCAAAAGCAAAAAGGTTGGACTGATCAATCGACTAATACAGTTAGCGATCATTGTTTACATTATAGGGTGAGTAGTCCCAAGTTTCAGTTTCGAAATTAACCGCAAACATACAGAAGGTAACGCAACAAGCTACCTTTCTTGACCTTCAACTGGATGTAAAGTGTAAGTCAGTCCAGTCCTTGCAAAAGCAGATAAAAGACCGCATAGAACTGCTGACGTTTTAAGGTATTCGATGAGCTGTAGCTGTAGGATCAGCTGCAGGTATTCAATCAGCTGCTTCAAGTGTTTATGCAAATGCCACACGAATTGCAGTGGAACACCTTTGAAAAAAGACGAAAGAAGAAGTAGCCTAGCCATGTTCTATAAAATTTACAATGACCAAACTAGGATAGACACTGGGAAATATCTGAAGCCACTGAGTCGAGTTAGCCGTCATGTTAATAGCTAAGCTTATGATCAGGTGCCAGTTGCATATTTGCTATTTTGATCCAAGAACAATAAGCCAGGCCTAGCTACCGGTAATCGAATGTTCGGTAATCGAACTCCAGTCATTCGATTGACTTCAATTGGGTTCGGTAATCGAACTTAACCCAACTCACCTAAAAGGTTTGCCAATCAAATGCTTAAAAACAATCGGACATAAAACCAGTTTCTTCTGGTTTCAAACAAGGTGTTGTGTTCAAGTAGTTTGGCTTCAATTTCAAATACGAGCAGGGTGCAAAGAAAGTCAGTTTTACAGCTTGCCATTCCGGCAAGCTGAAGCTGGTATTTATTAGCCCAAATGTCACTTCAACTAGCCCCAAAAACTTTTTGATACGGAGAACTGATTTTACAGTTCTTCTGTATTTAAATTCCTCAAAAAACTTCACTTGCCTGTTGGGCAAGTTAAGAACAAAATTCATTAACCGGATAGCAAAATCCCACTAGCCCCGGGCTATCAGACACAACTTTCTTTGCACACTGACGAGTATGCAAAGATGCCACAGCAATGGTTAAAGGCTACCATGAGTGCTCTTTTGCCGTCGGTGTCTGAGAAAAGTTTGTTATTAAGAAAAAAGGAGGAGATAGTAACAGGGGTCCTGCTCTGAAGGTAAATGACTAAACTTGGACATTTGCAATATGAACTGGTGCCTGTACATGTACTTTGGCCATTGACCGACAAAGTTGAAGTGTAAGGCCCTGTTTATACATCGCACAATCATCGAATTTAATTCAGATGAATTCAATTCAAAGCCTCCCATGCAACCAATGTAATAAAATTTGATGATTATGTGACATAAGATGAATTAAATTCGTCTGAGGAATAATCAAACTCACCGAAAAGTTCTAAATCTGACCGATTAGGTTCGATTGATTTTGGTTCAGTTTCATTCGATAAGAGAGTTGAACATTTTGCCAAATAGGTCATGTAATGCCTTTCTTTGATGGCATTTACAAACTGCCTTTATTTTATAAATATTACATGACTACTTTTATTTATTTCTTTTATATTTCTTTTTTAATATTGACCGCTGGCCAATTTGCAAGAATCATCAACTATTTTTGTTGGAGGCAAGATAGTTACCCATAATATGTGACATTTACAACAATTCATGCAGCATGTAGGAAATGATTCGATCTTTGATGTTAGTAATTTCTTTTGTTTGGTTTTAATAGACCTTCAGGTATTTAATCCTTGCAGTAATTTTGTTTTTAAGGTATGTGATTGTTTATAAAAAAGGATATCAAGAATTTCAGGAACCATACAGTTCTGTAACTACCAAAGTGAAAGGCTTATCACTCACCGACTTAACAAGGAGTGGCCCAGAATTTCCACTGTATGGAGGTGTTCATGTGTGGGACTCATCAGATTTTGTTGTCCCTCCTGAGGTACAAACTTTTAGCTCTAACCGTAACAACTGAATTGCAATGAATGGAAGATGAGTGCCTGGGATGTTTGGGACCTCCCCTGTGACCAACTGACCCCTAGAAAGAGACCCACTCCTATGGCTTCCAATCCCCAGAACCCAGCCCATCACCACCATACAGTGTACCTCACCAAGTCATCTCAGCTCCCATCACACTGTGTTTCGGTGGAAAATAAGGGAAGGATTAGGCTGGGAGGGGCAGAAATGACAAAGAAGAAAACACTCCACAGAAAAAAGCCGTTATGCTTGAACACACTGAAATGTGCTTTAAGGCTATGCCAGAGAGTGTGACAGAGCATGCGTCAAACTCTGCTGTTCCTGACGGCCATCAGCACATCGGCTACTCTTCGTTGTTAACTCAGTTAAATTGCATTTAATGGTAACTGCATTTAAGTTCCATGAGTAGCAACAATATATAAAACAATATTGCTAAGTAATCAAGAGAAAACATTTTATTGGTCCTAAATGCCAAAATCTTTAAGGGTATAAAGTCTGAACATGAACTGGAATAAATATTCAAAAGGGTGGTGTGCTCAACCCAATAACCCTTGGATAATGGCGAAGTACTGATAATAAATTTTAAAAGCACCACATTGCAGTAAATGATAGAAACAAAAGTAGATTATCATCTGTTTCAAGTGTTTGCTGGGGGCTGACAAGAATAATATTTCACTAGGAGGTATTTTTTTTATTATTTTATGAAAAATATTGTTTACGAAATATGGAAGATGGTAGTGTGGGGAATTCCTTAAGGGCAAGGGTGGGAGATACTAGTTTTAGTCCTGATATGTATATATTACTTGCCTTAGTTTATTGATACTTTACCCGTTTGTTTACCTTTTTTGCTGCTAATTTGTGCCAACAGGAGAATAATGCAGTATTTGTAATGACAAATATGATCATCACGCCAAATCAAACACAGAACACTTGTCCAGAGAACTCAAAGTTGCCAGGGGTGCAGTGTACAAGTGACAGTGATTGTAAACCACTAGAACCTGTGAAAAATGGCAATGGTATGCACTTATAATAATTATACAATATATTGATAAAATATTGAACAGTTATTCCTCGAGCCCGAATGAGCTCTGAGTCAATAGCCCATGAGGCCGAGGGCCAAATGGGCTATTGACTCAGAGGCCATGAGGGCGAGAGGAATAATTTTATTGTTTTAGTAAAATCCAACTAATTGGTCAAAAATATCGAGACAAAACAACTTTAGCCAGTTAAAGCTAGACTTTAGGCTTTTTTTTGCCACCAAAATGCTGGTGCTTTGTGCTACTAGTGGGCTATAACATAATATTAGCCTAGTAGTAGCTCAACCAATTGATCAGAACGCAGCATTGATAATAGACCACTAGTCGGATTTGACCAATAGCATATATCTTTAATTTTAGCATTTTGTGATCCAAACGTCTAAATTGAGCCAAGAGTTGGTTTTATGTGGTAAATGAAATGTGTTGTGAACTTATTAGTTACTAAAATTAATATGCACTAGTTACCAGTGAATTGATATAATATATTGTTAGTGAAATGGCTCCTTGTGGGCAGTTAGTCTATGATGGCTCTCGGTTCTTCTGTATTTTTGGTGGAGATAGAAACTCAGTCCATGACAACATGATTATCTCCAAATTAAAAAAGGCGGTATCGCTCTAGTGTTAGTTGTTCTGGAAAAAAAACCCCAAGTAACCTATCATAAACCACTTGATTCTTAAAAGGCATAATTTGACATGAGTCTATTGCATGGGACCCTTTTTTTTTCAATTATCGCCTTATGTTTTTTTATGTGTTTTGTTCTGTGATGGAGTAGTGTCAAAGATATGTATGTAGCCTTTAATACAGTGTAGGATGGCTGATTTTGTTGCTAAGGCAGGCCAGCACACATCATTATTTTTAGAGTTTTACTTATTAAGAGCTGGTAAACTCTGTGCCAAACATAACATGTATGACTGTAGTACTATATGTGTTGGTCATGGTCAAAATTTTTTCTTCTTCTCTTTGCTTATTCAAGCTCAAACCAGACCTTATTCCAGGTATATAAAGAACTCTGACTCTTTTAAAACTCTTAAAATGAAAGCTTTGAAATTCTTGTTAACAATTACAAGGTTTCAAGACAGGAAAATGTGTAAAAAATGAAAAAGGAGAGAAAGTTTGTGAGATTTATTCCTGGTGCCCAGTGGAGATTGATGAACTTCCAATGCCAGGCTTTAATTTAAGGTAAGCCTTGCGTTTTCTCAAACAAATATGTAAAATATAATATATATATTTAGCCACAGCTAAAAGCGAAGCTCCCATTGATAAATTTATAACTTAAATCAAACAATAATTTTGTATTCCACAAATCAGTTAACGTAAGGGCACATTCATGTGACTTTTGAGGGAAAAGCTAAGTGATTTTGGAGTGAAACAAATTTTGTATCGAGTTGATATAGCCTTATATGTACACCCAAAAAATAGTCTTCGGTCACATTTAACAGCAATGATGGCTCTTGATCACAGTAGATAAGGCGTGCAAAACAAATTCTTGGAAAACAAATCAGACCGAATTTTTTGCGTTCGACAAGTTTACAAATTCTTGCAAATAAATCTGGGTGCGTGCAAACCAATCTTTTATTTTTTTTATACACCACATCTGAGGAGAAAAAGTACTATGAGGCGCTGTTTTTATCATACAGACCTCGTACAAAATGCAGTATTTCACAATACTTCAAGACAAATTGCATTCATTCAATATTCAGGACCACAGAGGCACGCGTGGACTTTTAATTAGCGAAACCGTTCAAAGAATTTCCAAAATCACCTATACGGCCAGCCGGTTCTAACTTTTGACAAGCGCCAAATTTGCGAAGAAATTTTAAAAGAGTTACGCTTCAACGTGATAAAGAATTTATTGAGTCTATTTTTTATTAACGGTTTTATAACGATGTGTAATCTTAAAAAGCGTTTGATACGCTTGGCATTTTGAGTACTCCTGCGAGCGATGTTTATGAACGCCTGAAAACAAACGGCAAAGCGATGAAAATTACACTTTTGAGACTACCAAAAATCAATAAAGAAAAATAATTCGATAGAACATTTTTAGAGACAACAATTTTCATTCACGAAAACAAATGAGTATTTAAGTGTGTCTAAGAATCCTCAAGTCTTTACTAGTAAGCTTAATGTTTGTGTTTTAAGCCGCCGGTTTTCCGGTGTTGGCTGTTTTCAAAGATGAACTCACGAAAAGAAAATCGTTCAAAGCTTTCTTTCTACAGCCAAAATTATAACTAAATATTCTTCGGAAAGTTTTTCCTTTCTATTTAAGGTGAATTAATATCGACTAAAGGCTTTTTAAAGTTCTGTAAGCTTAAGCCTATATCAAACTTCATACGAGGTCAGATCAGTGTCTCAGTCAAATCTTACTACAAACGTGCATAAACTAGCTTCATAAACGGAGCAGCTGGACTCCATGAAATTAGATTAAATACAATAATTACTCAGGCTTACCATATTTCGAGATGCAGCTCCTGAAAGCTATCAAATAAGGCAAGGATCGCTTGAGCCTTTATAATTCTCGTACGCATCCAGCAAGGTGAAAAACAAAAACGATGCCATCCGAAATCGGATTATCGGCTTTGACAAGCGACGCATTTTTCAACCAAAAACCCAATAAACAAACCAGCCATGAATAAGAGAACACTCTTGATAGCAGCTGTATTTCATTTCGTACATCCAGTGGAAAAAGACAGCTAAAAACATCACAAGTTGACTCAAAACTTTGTCAGCTTCAGCTGTCAAAGTAAACAACTTTCAAGATGCTGCATAAATTTTACGCATGAACTCACCTGTCAAATTTTAACCAATCAGAGCATAAAAATTGGACGTGGAGCGTGACCAACACGTGACCATGGTAAGAAAAGGTCTTCCCCGCCTGTATTTTAAAAAAACTGGCTGAATTTTTGCGTCTGAAGTCAGTTTGAAATCAAAATCATAATAGTGCGGGGCGATACTGACATAAACACAACATATTTGATATGAATTTAAAACAAAAGTAAACGTGAACCTGCGATCATTTGAAAACCAGTAAATTGTCAGCGGATAAGTTCAAAAAAATACTCAACCTCGATGGGTCGACACCTGAGCCCGCGATTCGGTCAGGTGATAGTGGTCAGCGGATACCCTGTTTTGACAGCTGTCAATTGATGACAACATTGATGTGCAATCAGCTTTCTCCTGGGCTCCCAAAGTACCTAGAAAGTGTGAGAGTAAACATTGGTATGCCTGTGGTGCGGACGGACGGTCGGTCGCTCGGTCGCTCGGTCATGTGATTACCAAATTTTCTGGGATGGGTAGATTTCCTTAGCTATGGGACTTCGAATTGAGCCCGTGATCAAATAAAATATCAGCGCAAAACTTTAAACACTACGTGACCTCAATAGATAGAAAAATGAGCCCGCGATCCACTCAGGTGATGATGGTCAGCGTGTACTTTAGTTTGACAGCTGTCAATTAACCTTCATTAGAATGGCGAATATTCGAATTAACAGACTACTAGTGTGAGTAGGACATTTCCGTCCGGCATGTAGTGGAAAATGCCAGATCGTGTACCTGACCGAACCTGAGCCCTCGTTATTAGTTTTCTGATAGAGGTCTGCACATGTCCTATTTGGACAGCTGTCAATTGACCTTAATTTGGCCTGCCAATGTAACTTTAAACTACTGTCAGCCAACTGACAGCCTTGCCCGGCGTAGTTTCCTTTTTATGTTGAATTGGTAAGTGTGACATATTATATCAGCTTATATATAGGGGCAAAACGACTGGTCTTTTATCTGAGCCCGCGAGACGGTCATGTGATAATTGTCAGCGGATGTCTGATTTTGACAGCTGTCAATCTAATCGTACTCATACGGATGGGTTACATAACTAGGAGGCTAGTCAAGTTGTGCAAGATCTATTGTGACATTTGACATCGGCTTACATGAAGTGTGTGTACGGACGGGCGTACGCTACGTCATAACCAAATTTTCTGGGATGGATAGTTTACCAAATTTTCTTACCCATGGTGCTCCGCTGCGCGCGCGCTTCGCGCGCGCGGGAGCTCCGCTATTAATGTAGCTTTTTTCCATCTTTTCAGTTTTGTCCGTATCTTACCACTATCAATGGATTGTCCTGTCATTAAATGCCATAGCAGTATTTATTTTTAATAATTGGGGTGGATTTCAACAAGTTTCAAGTTTATTTCAAAATTTTACAGGATAATTTACAAACTGCTCCACCCACCAATAGCAGGTTAACCAAGGCAGGAAGAGCAAATCAGATCGTTTTAATACCTTGAAAATCTAAATACATAAATAAATATTAAACCCATTCACCTGCCATTGCAGTTTCATAATGGGAGTAGGTTCTGGTTCCCCATGGACCAACACTTGGTGGAAAAATCAGTCGGAGAGTTTGCTAGTGTGCTTGAAATTTCATCCTGTATCTATGAGAAATTATAAACCTAATGCTAAATGTCTATGATCACCAGTGTGAGATGTTGTTTTTTTCCTATTGCACTAGTTATAATGTTCCTCTTCTTGACGCTGCCAAGAATTTCACCTTACTTGTTAAAAACAATGTGCAGTTTCCCAAGTTTGGTGAATCAAAGTAAGTAATAATATTTACAGTTTGATTTATACTTCTTTTTTTGAGCTTACTGGCTTATAGCTAGAACGCTTTATGGCGGCATCAGCGTAAGAATGATGGTAAGGTCATTGCTGTTGTTCTTGTGTGTGCAGTGAATCGTAACCTTAGGGGCCAAAGGAACTGGGTTTGATACCTGCTACCTCCCATTCTCTGTTTTATACAGCGTTGTTATGACAAGGAGGAATTTGACACCGATCATTCTTAGGGCTTTTTAATAAGGTTAAATAGGATATTATGCTCCTTTATTTTAAAAACATTAAGTGTTTGAGTTTGTGAGGAATGGCCTTTCAAATATGTTACAAATAACATGTTCTGTCATGATAATTCTCGAATTGAGTTTAACCAGAGTAATTTCTTTGCTATTTGTATCCATTCTTAATGTATTAATTTATATATATATATATTTTTATTATTGCTTTTTTTGTTTACTTTGAGAAACCATCTCTTTAAATGAGAGTGTTATCACATTGGTGACAGAAATTTGTACTGTCAAACAAATTGCATCCCCTGTTATGCAGCATGCATCCCTGAATCACAAGAATCGGCTTAAACATTTTGGCAAGCAAGTTTAATTTACCTGTTAGAGGTTTCAATAGCAGTTGCAGGTGACTGGCTTTTACCTTTAAAAGTATATTATTTTTGTTTTTTCAAACAGGAGAAACATCCAGTCCAATAACAAAACATACTTGACTATCTGTAATTATGATCCTGAAACAGACCCTCTGTGTCCAATATTCCAGCTTGGAAAGATTGTTGAGTTGGCAGGTGTCAAATTTGATGAAATAGCTTATAAGGTAAGTTCAGGCTTGAATTAATGACAGAAAAAAGCAGAATTTGACTTTTTCCATGAATGTCAGTATCAATGACCTGACCAGTGGCCACGGCAAAAAACTCTTATACAATCTAGCCAATCAGTGTGTGTGAAGTTACTGCCAACTTTGGACATTCTTCCTTTTACATAAAAAACAACTGGAAACTTACATGGTTTAGAGAAACACATTTTTTGTATAATTTAAAGTGAACAGAGTAGACCATCACACTTGAAATATTTATTTCAGTTTAAAATTATAATTAATTAATTTACTTTTTCAATAATCTTTTTTTTCTGTTGTCGTTTTCATGTCATTTTAGGGTGGAGTCATGGCCATTGTTATAACATGGAATTGTAACTTTGACTCTCTTGCATATTCTTGTGAACCCAAGTACTCATTTAGAAGGTGATTACAGATCTCCTGGTTCAATAATATTTATTATAGTTGGGCTGTAATATTAGGATGCAGTCTGAACAATTTTCACTGCTGAAACTTAGCTATCCCAAAATTTCTTTTTCAATCACACCCAAAATCTATCAAGTGATTTTTTAAAATAATGTAAAATTTATAAAAATGTAGTTTGTTTCATAAAATAATGTACATATGTAATGTAGTTTTGTTTGGAACAATGATGTCTCCTGACCATTAATGAATGTATCAAGAATGCCATTCTTCTAAAATAAAAATTCTCCCCCACTAAGTAGCTGGTAGGAGTAAGCAAGGATATGTATAATGAACATAATGCAGTCATGTAACTGATAAAGTTCATTGTGTTGCTGTGAATGGATGTCTCCTTGTGTTAATTAACACAACGCGTGGCCAGTCATGTGCATGGGGCAAAGAAAAAGTCTGAGTCCCTGACAGGATTTGAACCTATGGCGTCCCAAACACCCAGCAGGCGCTCTATCCACTGAGCTACGGAGAACTCATGGAGAGCCAGGCCATATACTTAAGGTTCATATTTGACATGCGTCCTGCATACTGCTAGGATCAGCAATGTCAAGATCGTACTGTTTGGTGAAAGAATTAAAGACGGTTAAATTTACCATCTTTCATTCTTTCACCAATCACTATATGATTTTTTAATAAATAATCATGTTTTCTCCTCAGATTGGATGACTCCAAAGCACTGATTGCCGAAGGTTATAATTTCAGGTAACATTAGTTCCATATCATATCATTATCATCATACTGATCCCGCTGACAATGTTTTTTATATTCTAACCATGGACGATAGCCTTTTCCAGACTGAAAGATACTTATAGTAATGAGCAGAAGTCATGAAATCTGATGCATAAAACACGCATCCCCTTTCCCAGATCATACACATCTTATTCTCTCATGGCTTGTTCAGTTTGGGACATTCATACTATCTGAAAGCCTGGCACAGGCTAAACATGAGTGTTTAAATTTCTTTATTTTATTTTTCAATACTTTTGCAGATATGCTAATTATTATGTACAAGACAATGTTCTTTACAGGACACTGTTCAAAGCTTATGGTATTCGATTTATGATCCTGGTATATGGACAGGTAAAAATAATTGTTGCATGTTCTGTTCACCATGAAGTCATATCTTTTACAGAAAATGTCCTAACCCCATGGCTACAGACTATTTTTAGTCTAAGCCCTTGATCATCTCTTTTATATGGCCTTTCATTTTAATTAAGTATTTCCCTCGACACTTTGCTTGTATCTGGAACAAATAATATCAATAAAAGGGCACTTGATATGTTAAGTTCTTACTTTGTTTTACAAGCAAACACATAGCAATTTGGAATCTAAACGTTTCCCTTACCCTATCACATTGGCTTTTTTCTTTCGCCTCATTTAAATAAAGATATTCGCAGAGTTCAGAGAAGTATGTTATAATTATTAAAAGGAAGGTCCGTGCGCTTGTGATAACACTTCGTTTTTGATAGATCCAAAAAATTTGAGTAGCTATAAAGAGCTATAAAAATAAAGAAAAAAATGTTTGATTTTCTGTATTCCTAGGGAGGAAAATTTAGTGTCATCCCATTGTTTCTCAACCTGGGATCTGGTCTTGCCCTTCTTGGTATCGTAAGTATTCAAATTGACATTGATACTTTATTTTATTGTTGTATTTACAGTACAATATGTTCTTGTACCTTTCACCTGCGATCAGACGTTCTTTTCAGGGGAGCATGAAATTTACAATAACTCATTTCTTTCGTAGGCCACAGTTCTTTGTGACATTGTGGTTCTCTATGTACTTCAGAAGAAGTATTTTTACAGGGAGAAAAAATATCTCTTGGTTGATGATACTGAAAGTGAAACTGATGATTACCAGGTATGTTGAAGTGGCCTTGTCCTGCTTTTTTTTCAGTTACATGACCAAGTTTGAATGTTATTGATACAGACCCATCTTCTCTGGTGAATAACCATCGTTAACCATTAAAAATTTTGAACAGCTTGGGCCTGCCGAGCTAATCTATTAACCAGTGAAAGAAATGTTAAACTAAACGCCAGCACACTATGAACAGTAATAATATTATTATTCTTAAATGTAGCAGCTCTAACACCAGAATAGAAGCTTCTGATACTTAAATAGGGTTATCATTCATTTAGTCTTTATACCAACAATAGCGTTTTTGTTGATTTATATATATGTGACTACAACAGCAACTTGTAGAACAAGAAACCACAGATGACAACTAACAACGCCGGATGAAGTATAATACCTGGAAAGGTATTCATTGGCATAGCATAGGGAAGGCTTTTAACAACTGCTTCATAAATTTTGCTTAATAAGTAAACTACGCCCGTCGGTGAAGCTAGAGTAATGGAAACTTAGGTTGTAACATCCGTCATGCTTGCTTTTTGTTGTAAACCTGCTTTATGTTTGAGAGGTTGCTCTTTTCTCAGTAACTTGCATTGATAACACAAACCTAGTAAACAATAGTATGTAGATAGTTTGCTAGCATGAGCACCATCGGCTTTTTACCGTAAACTCTTATTTAAAATACCGCGTTTTAGTAGCCTGTCCACAGACGTTTTTTCTCTTTTTTTTTTGGACAATTCGACACCGCGGATTTTATGTCCATACGCGCTCGAGGATCCTTACTGCGCTTTTCAAAAACACGTGAACTCTGAAGTTCAAAAGCCGCCTTAACAAGTGCGTTTTTCGCTGCCGTCAATCATAACTACGATCACAAGCAACGATCCTTGAAACACAGAAACACACAAAACGGATCGAAATCCACAAATCACAGACCATGACCTTTTGAACCCGTTGAAGTAAACTTCTGTTTTCTAGGTCCGCTAAGACGATGGACGGCAGGGAAAAACGCAAATGTCAGTTGGCTTTGGAACTTCAGAATTCGCGTGCTTATGAAAACGAAAAAGGGTCTGTGAATAGGCTACATTTTATTTGAAGAACAGTAGTTATAAAAATTCTCAAATAGTACAAAATCTATCTTTTTGTGGACCGCATTCCCCTTAATTCGACAGTTTCAACTCTTTTTTCCCAATAGAAAACAAGAGCTCGTGTCATGAACAGCACTGGTAGTATGGATCGTAACAGTAAACAGTATTCACCCATAAATAACGAAGA
This sequence comes from Porites rus, assembly GCA_964035705.1. Classification (NCBI taxonomy): domain Eukaryota; kingdom Metazoa; phylum Cnidaria; class Anthozoa; order Scleractinia; family Poritidae; genus Porites; species Porites rus. The sequence continues at coordinate 15,679,605 of OZ038002.1, forward strand.
AGATATTCAAGAGGATTCCACAACTTCCCAAAATGGTGATACTACATCTACACAAAGTAAAAGATAGCACTGATCGTAAGGATCAAGGCATCGCAGTATATTAACCACGACATTCCCCTATCTTGCACGATCCTTTGGGGGGTTATCTCACAAGGATAGAGATGTTTTAGGTGCTGAATTCAGTGCTGAAGTCATTGCTTAGTTCCTTCACCTTTTCTTGCGAAAAAATGCCACGTAGAGTTCAGAAGAAAGCATCAAACAAATTTCATCAACGACCACCAATCGTAATTATAGTTTTTTGGGTGATTTTTGAAGGCATACATATAGCATTAACATCGGTCCAATATAGCATTAACATCGGTCCAATTTTTTCACTTTTCAATCCATGTCCATCCTTGCCTAACAACAGATGACAGGAGATAGGTTCAATGCCTAAACTTCGTCAAAAGTGGAACATTATTTTTGGAATGCAACTGATGCGAATACACGTTTCAGCTTTTAAGTTACCTGGAGAATTCTTGAATTCTTAACTGAATTACTACATTCATCTTTAAATAATCCGGCACTTTTAAGAACACGTCGTAGTATAAACGAAATAGCGTCGTCTTGGCTTAAACTGACAATATCTTCAGTTATTAAAACCGATGAAAAACATAGGGTTTTTTATAATTAAATTAAGCTGATAACTATACTGTAGTTAAAATGCGTTAAAAGAAGTTTATTGATAGAGATAAATTTGAATCGGTCTGTGGTAATCCTAGGCGTTAAGAAAGTCAGCCATAGCAATGTGGTAATTTCTTAAGAATGCTTAATACATCAGTGGTCTGTGGATTTACAAAAGTCTTATCAATGAACCATTGCTCAGTTTTCTTCATGTCATCATTTTAGATCCACTAAAAAGGACACGCCCCGTCGACACGAGGGGTATGTCCAGGCAGCAACAGCATACATTTGCTGATGAGCTATGTAATGAGCTAACAGAACTGCCTCGTTCCCAGGGAATCTTTGTTACATTCACGGCGCGCGTTGTATCGTGCAAGGGTTCAGCATGTATCAGATGAGGAGGGGGCCACGTGGAGACGTTTTCCGTCTTCCCAAGATAACTTGCGCTCCATGATTCCACGCTTTAGTGGGGCCCGGCCGGGGACAACGAGCCGGATTGAAAATATCTTGGTCCATTCGACTGGATATCCAGATCGTGTACTATAGTTTCGAATTTGAATTACTATAGGAATGACCTGCCGTTCAATTACTCATACTGTACAATCCTCTCTTGTACTGTACTAAAAAAGGAGAAACTCTCAGGTAAAATGGAAGCATTTCTGAATAATGAAGTTTCAATTTTACGGAGGGTTTTACGGAGTATATAAAATTTTACGGAGTATATAAAATTAAAGAAACTGCAGCTGCCCACTATCCTTCTAGTTTGCCAGGTTTTAAACCTATAGGTCGAAAAGAACTGAACTAATACTCCACTAATTAGCTATAAATGTGCAGTTGAATTTGAATACGTCTGAATAAAAGGATAAGTACTAGTACTGTAGTTTATTTAGATACGGTTATAGAATATTTTCATGCATAGTAACACTACATGTAAAGGAAAATAGTGTGAAAATAGGACAAAGTCCAGAATCGTCACATTAACCCTTTAAGCCCCAATATCCACATATAAATTCTCCATACTGATCTTCATACATTTCCTTAAAGAATTAGTTGAGAGAGTTTGTGAACAGATCAAAGCATTTTCTCTTTAGTGATCATTTTATTTACTCTCAGAACCATTTCTCTTCGAAACATGGATATTGGTAGGAGAAAATTGATGTAGGTCACTGTGGGGAGTTAAAGGGTTAAGAATAAAACACTAAGAACTATTCTTGTGTAGCGTTTGTTTTCGTATACATTGTAGATTTTGTAATAATAAGATATATTTTGTATCCTTAATTATTTACTAGGGAACTGATACATAGAGAAGAAATCTCAGGGATAGTAAGTTTTCGAATATTAGAATAATTTTTAATCGTTCACTTTAGGAACAAGTTTATCTAGTCAAAAGAATGGTAATTAAATATTTATTCTATTAATTAAACAAATTGTTCAAATTAACCCACAGGTAATCCAATCAATCAGCAAAATAGTCTTGGAAAATTGTGAAATAACTGATCCTAAAGCAATAGCTAATGCATTCAATAATTATTTTGCCAACATAGGTGGTAATCTTGCAAGTTCCGTTCCCAGTGCTTCAAAAACTGCTAATGAGCTTATTCCACCTCCCATATGTGATAGTTTATTTCTGTGCCCAGTCACTGCAGATGAAATTCAATTAGAAATAGCTAAACTTCAAACTGGTCAAGCTGTGGGGCCTTGTAGTATTCCTATTTCAATTCTAAAAATCCTTAAGTCTGAATTAGCAGGTCCCTTACTGGTAATATTTAATACATCTTTTCTTACTGGAATTGTCCCAAATAACTTCAAGTTGGCTAGAGTAATACCAGTCTTTAAGAAGGGCTCTGGGACAAACCTTAATAATTATAGGCCTATTTCTCTTTTATCAGTATTTGATAAGTTGCTAGAAAACCTCATGTTCAGTCGGTTAGCAGTCTTATTAGAAAACACAGGCACGTTAAACGTGCATGAGCGATTTTGAATGCTTCAGTGTAACTTTAATGCTTCAGTGAAACATTACCAAGGGTGATGAATCTACCTCTTTCATCCTAAATGTAGATTGGGTTTTCATGCGAAATTGCGTATTGCGATACATAAATGAAAACGCGAAACGCTCAGCTGAGTCGATCCTCAAGCTATATATTCACTTTCCTCTGTCTTTCCCTGTTACATCATGCAAGTTAAACAAATCATTAAAGTGAAATAAATTTCTACTCACCAAACGTTGATTAGAAGGAAAACTCTAAGGTTTCCTCGGAGTTTCTTAAGCCAAACTGTGACTCATTGAATACTGAATAGTTACGAAATACCAGGATTTTTATCATTGTGGTAGATGGTTGCATCATCATAATTCACGAGGTTTTCACGTGCGATTCTACTCAGTGAAACAGTCTTTAACTCCGACAACTTATTTCGTCATGTTTTAAAAGCCACTGCTTCTTAAAAGACAAGAGCCTTTTTTAAGGCATTGGTTACTAAACGAAACAGGTCTTCATACGTCCAAGTTATTATTATTATTGTGGAGAGCCAATCTGCATGACATGTACAGTCACACAGCTGGCACGTGAAAGTGTTGGACTTTGCCTCCTTTCGTGGTTCGTACGTGAGGGAATTCGAGTTATCACACAGTAATCTAGTAAACAGAATTATAAAAATAACTGATGCACACAATTTGCATGTGAAGATGTTGGTCTTTGGCCCTTTCACAATTCGTACGTAAAAAAGAGGCACATTGTTTTACTTCAAAATTTTCTCAAACGATTTTAAGAAATCACCTCGGCTTTATTACAACATCTGCAATTAAATTATGAGGCCTTCCAAGGGGTAAAAGCGACATGCGACACGGCCCTGAAAACTGGCGACATGGGAATTTTTGAAAAGCGAGAAGTGACATGCCTACGCTGCTAAAATGCGACAGCGACATACTAAACAGTGAAAAACGACGGTGACATTGGAAAGTTGTGCATTTTATCAATAAAAGTGACTCAGAATACAGGAAATTGCATTTCTGAGGGTTCAGATTTTCCAAATTTTCCCGCGGGAGCCTACCCTTAAAGAAGAAGAAGAAGCGTTCATCCTTCGCCGCTCACAAAGTTTTGCCAACTGACCACCATGAAAATCCTGTTATAGCCCTGTTGCGAAACAGTTTCTCGCAAAACAAAAATGACTGGTACAGTTACGTACACTTCAAAAAACGACAGCGACATTTGCAGCTGTAGATTAGGCGACAACGGTCTCCTAAAGCAAGCGACATTGCGACACAGCTACCCCCCTTGGAAGGCCTCAATTATGTTTCATGCAATGTCAAGGTTGATAGCCTAACATTTATTAACTTCCAAGAAAATTATCAAACTGCTGAAACATATTTCTACTTATATCATGTTGCTCCACTCAATATAACAGTATCTAATTATTGTGTCAACTAGCTTCTTCCAATTTTATTCCCTAACGCTACTGTTTCTACTGAAGTTACGCATCTTTACTAAATAGAACGAAAAAGGTCGGTTGAACTTTGTAAGCGAGAGAATGATATTTTTAAAGCTTGTTTACAGGATTAACAATACTCGATACAGCTTTCAAAAATATAAGCTGCCTTTTAAATTTCTAAAACCACATTTTATAGGGCGCATACTTTCGAATTAAAGTCTATATCTAAATATCAATTATTGCTTCGTTGGAAGAGATTTGAAAATATATGATCTTTTATACTCTACCCAGTTGTAGCAGGTGAAACAGAACTCATACTGAAGTGCGTTGTACCGATAGCCGAATTAGGTCAGAAATGCCTCGAAGCAGCATCCACACTTAAATATGAACCCTTAAACAGCTGCATCACTGTTCACAGCATTTGAATCATGAAGATATTTTATGTAATGCTTCCAAACACCTGTACCCGTAATAAAAGACGAAAAAATTGTGAAGGATTAAGATGACGGTCTCAAAGTGCCCTTGTTCGACCTTTACCAATGCCATGTTTAAATAGATGCCAAGATCTCATTGGTTCCTAAGCATCAACTCATAGTACCTTCAACCTTATTGGCTCTTGCAACAAACATCCCAACATACAAAGATACAAAGCCACAAAGATACATACGTTCACACCACTGACACATGAGCTATTTTTTCAAAATAGCTCAAAAAAGCACCTAATCTATAAGAAGCAATTTGGTTTTCGTTCATTTATCGACCAGGTGCAAAAAGCTATTGAAGATCACGATTACTCTTGTGGAATATTCCTAGATTTCAGCGAAGCATTTGATACTGTTAATCACAACATTTTACTTTCAAAGCTTGAATTCTATGGTATGTTGTTGTTAAAGACAGGTTTACCTCATATCTGAGAAACAGAATGCAAACGGTGTCACTTGGCTCTGTAAATTCTGATATACAAACTGTCTGCCGTGGGGTACCTCAAGGATCAGTATTTGGGCCTCTCCTTTTCTTAATTTATATTAGTGACTTTCACAATTGCTCAGAGCTACTGGATTTTCACCTTTTTGCAGATGATGCAAATTTATCCTTTAAGCATAAGGACATTAACATTCTTGAAAGTGAAATTAACAGTGAACTTGCTAATGTACATATATGGCTATCTGCAAATAAGCTTTCACTGAATGTTGAAAAGTCAAATTGTGTCATTTTTCATCTAATGCGAAAACGAATTCCCAAAAAGGTTATACTATTTGTAAATAATCAATTATTTACTGAAGAAAATTGCATTAAATACCATGGAGTTTATACAGACTCAAATATTAGTTGGAAGAGCTACATTAACTATATTGCCAAAAAAATCAAAAGAAGTATAGGTATTCTCTCTAAGCTTCGCTATTTCCTGAACACAAAAACCTTACTTAGCTTGTATTATACCTTAATAGAGCCGTTCTTTAATTTCTGTGTAACTGCTTGGGGTAATGCATATCAGTCAACTTTGCAACCTTTATCTAATTTGGAAAAGAAAGCTATAAGAATAATCACCTTCTCCAGTTTCACCGAACACTCAAGACCTTTATTTAAAGACCCGAATATTGCAAAGCTGTCTGATATCATTACCCTCCAACTTGCAGTGTTTACGTATAAGTTCCATAACCAACTTTCACCTTCTGTTTTTGATGCTTTTTTTAATCCTGTTAGGAACATACATAGTTATAACACTAGGTAAACAAATTATGGAATTTTAAACATAAGGTTCCAGGGTGTTAAAGTTTGGAATAATATAACTGATGACATCAAGCTCCTTCCTCTCAAACGTTTTAAGAATAAGCTTAAGTCACTTCTTATTGATAAATATTGATTGCAAATTTATCGTCAACATATTTTTCTCTCTTTCTGCTGCTTAATACTGGTACACTTAGTTTTTTTGTTTGCTGTCTAAATTTTTTTCTTTTATTTACGAGTCTTTTTTTTCTGTGTAGCTGTGTGTCGTGTGTACCTGACCCTTAACAAAGTCATTTATTGATAACTTAATTAAATAAGGCTGTCCAATCTCTTTAGCCCTCAATGGTTATTATGGGCAACCTGTACTCTCTGTATTTTTAATAGTATTTCTCATATACATATATAATTCAATGTGAAGTACAAATAAAGTTGTGTTGTTGTTGTAATCTTACCAGTGTTTTGTTGCGTATCTTGGTTGGGCTTTTGAGCCCAAGCTGAGCCTATAAGTGTACCTTATCACGAAGAAAGCAAGACAAACAAGATAACTCAAAGTTTAACGTAAAAATCTGGGTTTATTTGAGTCAATTGACCACCACAAGGAGATTGATTCAAAAGCTGATTGTACGCTATAATACGAATTCCTGAATATTCGACAATTTTTACTGGTTGCCCCTATCCTGGGCTTTGAAATCCAGAATACAGCTCAAGAAATCTAGAATCCAAGTTCCATTGTCAACGAATCCTGTACCTGGAATCCGGAAATCCAGAATCCGTATTGAATTATCTTACAATGGGTCGCGGTGACATTAGAAACATTGACGCAGCGTTTTTGAGCGATGGACATCAACCGGAAGTGGACTTTTTGCATCATTGGGCAGTGGTTTGGTTGAAACTCTCGGGGTTAATCGTCTTTGAGAGAAAAGAAACTTAGCAATATAATTTTGTTAGCGTCAAGGCATATAAAAAGGGAGAAGGGCTCGCTTACAGTTGACGTACGTCGCTCAAAAGCGTCTTTGCTCAAGCTCACTGTCAGTGAACACCAAGTTCGTTTTTTCGAACGAGGAAAGGTAATCCTATAGTTTGCTTCCTGGGAAAGGTCAATAAGCTCTCTTTGAAAAATAGCAGACAAGAAGTATAAAGTGACATCATGAAACGACTACGACCGCAATTTTATCTTATGATACACTTACGACCAGCGACAAAAGACGATAAAGGGGAGAAAAATGAAGTTTCCCCGAAGATCTGGATATCCCCTAGAAAAGGGTGGAGGACACAAATGTCTTCGCAGTGTTTCAAGGTTTCCTCGCCTTTGATAATTGGCTAGTATATTTTGTCGAGAGAGTTGTCGAAAATTGCGACTTTATTATTTAAGGGTTGATGGGTGAATTTGATCACGTCTCTTATACTATGTAGGAAAGATGAAGGAGACTATTTTTCCCGAAACTTCGTGTGCATATTATGGACAAAACGGTAAGTTTCATCGATGTTTATTTCCATTTTCTAACAAATTTCCAGACCTAAACTTCGCTCAATATGTCCTCTATCGATTCTCTATACTTACTCATATTATATGAAACCCTTTCGTGACACAAATAGTGAGCCTGGGTCACCTGTGGTCAACTTCCTGAAAATAGACGAACGGTAAACCGTCGGTTCGGTATCAGATAACCCAACAGACTTTTCAAGTTGGATCCAGCATGGGAATTAACCGATTGCTTACCTGTTAACTCTGAACTCACATTGTCATCATAAGAAGTTTTAAAGGCAGCAGATTTGAAACTCATCGTCGACAACGTCTTAGAGAAAAGTGGTGAGTGTGACCGATTCAGGTTAAGTTTTTACATCAAACAGTGGTCAACAGCCGTGAGATTATAACCTGAAATATGTCCCATCTGGGGTAATTCATTGTAGCCAGTTCTTGTTAACGGGTGTGTGCAGCCTGCAAGTCATTGTGCATTTAAACTTTATAGTAATGCTGCAGCTATTCGTATTTACGCAAACCCACATGGAATCGCGCATTTTTTCGCCCGCTTGGGACTTGTTGAGCGATGTTAACGGATGGCTCTCCCTTATCGCTAAGCTTTAGGTTGCTAAGGTAATAAGGACGCCTCTTCCTCTACTGAGTGCTAAGTGGTTTGTATTTTAAGCCCATAAACTGCCACGAACATTTCACATTGCATATTTGAAAGTTTAACATTTATTTTACACATGATAGGCTAACGTGACTGACGCTTTCACGAGGAGCCGCAAGCAGTAAAAATCAAAGCGACCGCTCGGTTACCCATTACACCTTCAGTGCGAAGACTGTCACAAAAACAAAATACCTTCGGCATAATTGCTTACCATAACAGTGGTAGGTCGCGCGCGTCTGGTTAAAGAACTTGATCGTGACCGTTGTTTTCATTCAGTGGCTGTGTGCGTTGATATGCTAACGTTTAAACCAGACTGGAACATAAAATTTTTTGTTATAAAAGCAATGAGGCCGCTGAGTAGAAACTAAAGTGTCCCAAAGTCTTCCGTTTCATTCGCACGTTCATTTTGATGGGGCCTGTATGATGAATTTACTACACGTACGTAAACAAGATCGAGATTTAAAACATTTCATTTTGCTTTTGTGGAGTAAATTTATTTTTAAAAAGTCTAACTGATAAACCACTTTATTCGTGTAAAAATGAGCATTTAATATGTCGCGTTAAGGTGATAAAATTTTCTTGTCGTGTATTAGGGCTTCTAAAAAAATCACAAGGTTTGTCCTCCTTCTAGTCCACCTTCTGGAGATACGCCGGCTTGGTAGCTGGAATACATTACCGAGGCGAAGATCTGACATTTTTTTCCTCCTCGTCGTTTTTTTCCCAAGACATTTGTTTATATTTGTAGCGAGAATGCACTGCATATCAGTGGATTTTTCTTCATGCGGGTTCAGCTCATGCGGCTTGCTACTTGTGAAAGAAGAGTGCCCGATTCCCGGGCCCGATTCGCTTTGTTCGCCTTTAATTCGTTGTCGAATGCAAGGTAAAAGAACGGACTATTGTAAGGTAAGAATAGAAGTTTTAACTTTGTTTCTCGGCGAAAATAGTGCACAGATTTCGTGAAACCCGTGAGTATTACCTCTGTTTAATATACCTAATGTGATGACTTGTCACTTTTTCGATGGGCAACACGTAGACAAACAACAATTTCTTTCGCAAATTTAAGTATAATTTACTTATCGAGACCATTTAAGGACGATTTTCCAGTTCGTTATATGCTTTATTCCTTGGCGGCTTATTTCGGCTACGTGTGAGGAGTTAGATGACAACGTTTGTGTGCTATAATTAGGCTGATAATTTCTTGCATTTTTTACTGAAACACATGGAAGCCATACTTGTTTAACCCTAGCATTAAGAACTCTCCTATTATGGAGAAACTTTTCCTGATGGTTGCACTAAAATCTACTGCACTGCATTTGCTCTCTGCAACCTCGTGGAAATAACCTGATGGTTACACTAAAATCTAATAATCACTGCATGTCGGCTCTCTGTAACCTCGTGGGTAGAACTTGCCTGATGGTTACACCAAAATCTAATAATAACTGCATTTCGGCTTTCTGTAACCTCGTGGGTAGAATATACCTGATGGTTACGCTAAATTCTAATAATCACTGCGTTTTCTCCTTGTAACCTCGTGGGTAAAAAATTGAATGCCTCTCTCCTGGAAATTTTGTCCTCTCCTTTGATAAAGCGGTAAAAGTTATCTTTATGAAATGCGCCATGAAGATGTCAAAGAACAAAATAAGCTAGCTAGCCCGAAGAAAACCTATTCCTGAAAAGCACCTCTGATTCCTTTCTCTTAAAAAAGAAAATACATACCCCCGTGTACCAGATTTTTACCAGCAGCAATTCGTCGATCTTTTGCTACACTGAGTGAGAACGTGACAATCACTTCAGATGCTTTCATTGACATGAGTTGCTATTTCGATATGTCTAATTTAAGCTTCGCCGCGTGATAGCTCTTCATTAGCGAAAAGTGATATTTTGATTGACATGTTGCTTAGGATCCCGAGGTTTTTAAACACCACCTCTTTGGGGACCTCTGGCTTAACTGGTGAAGGTATTCTAGGAATTTGCCAGGCCTGGGAATTTGCCCTTCACTTCCAAATTCTTTCATGTGCCGCCAGATGCCGTGCAAAAATATCACCGCCTGCGGCTCCTCGTGAGCCTTTCATCCCCCCCCCCCCCCCCCCAAAACGAGCATCTTCTGACCTACTGCATGCGCCAAGCCATGTCACAAAACTTAAAAGAACTGATTTTGAGCTATAGTGGATTCTAAGGTCTAACGTCCTTTCTTTTCATCATATGTGAAAATTCCGTTTGGTTCACAAAAGTCTAGATTAGGTCAGAGTTGGTCTTGATGGACGTTTAGCGGGGAGGGGGGTAAGGCAGTGGACGTTAGTGCGGGGCATTTTTACACAAAGCAAACTGATGCATTTTCATAAATTTTACGTCATGTATGGAGCAGCGCTCGTGACATTATAGCAGGACCACTTAAGGAAGTGAATGTAAATTGTGATATTTTATAAAACTCTGCTCTTACACGCGCGCTGCACCAGCAAATTGTATATTTTACAATGCGATTTATCAAAATCTACCCTATTAAATCACCAATAAATTTTGGTTCGTTTGCTGATATTGTAAATACTTTTGTCAGAACACAACTGGAATCTTTTTTAATACTTACTTTTAACTTCAGCGTTCCTTTTTAACAGCTAGCCTGAAATTCATCCGATTGCTTCGAGTCGTTTTCTCCTCTCAACAGAGGGAGTAATAACGACTCGAAGTAATCGGATGAAATTCAGGCTATTTAACAGCCTCATCGGACAAAATCCGAGGCAATCATTCTCACTTCAGTCTAACAACAAATGACAATATTTTGACTTAAACTGAAACATAGGCACGTTAAACGTGCATGAGCTATTTTGAATGCTTCAGTGTAACTTAAATGCTTCGGTGTAACCTTACCAAGAGTGACCAATCTACCTCTTTCATCCTAAATGTAGATTAGGCTTTTGTGCGAAATTGCGTATTGCAATACAAAATGAAAACGCGAAACGCTCAGCTGAGTCGATCCTCAAGCTATATATTCACTTTCCTCTGTCTTTCCCTGTTACATCTGGTGCAAGTTAAACAAATCGTTAAAGTGAAATAAATTTCTACTCACCAAACGTTGATTAGAAGGAAAACTCTAAGGTTTCCTCGGAGTTTCTTAAGCCAAAATGTAGTACGGTGGCCCATAGAGGACACGCTACTTACATTTTTATATCGCGCGATAATTTATCGCGCGATAAATTGAGAATTATCGCGCGATAAATCGAAAATATCGCGCGATAAATCCAAATTATCGCGCGATAAATCAAAAATATCGCGCGATAAATCCAAGTTATCGCGCGATAAATTGAAAATTATCGCGCGATAAATCCAAATTATCGCGCGATAATAAGTCACGCCAAAAACTGACAAACTTTTTTTTCACTCAGTTGTTTACGGCGTTGTTGCCAAGATGGCGGTCCATTTAAGGTCTGCTATCGAACTGTTGATACTTTTTGTCGTATGTCAAGTATCCAGCGCTGTATTACCCTCTTACATTGGTAACAGGTTGATCGGAGTTGTGGAGAGGACCGACCTCACTAAACATTACTTTAGCCTTGGTCTTCAGTACTCCGAGATATTGGCTTTTCTGCTCTCTTTTCATGGAATTCAACTGAGCTTGCGTCAGCTCAGACGAATTTTGAGACGTGAGGGTCTACGTAGAAGGAAAGACCACAGTGATACCGAACAAGTTATTAATGCCATAGAAACTGAAATTGAGGGAAGTAGAAATCGAATTGGATACCGTCAAATGCACCAGCGATTGAGGAACGACTACGGTCTTGTTGTCCAAAAGGAGATCGTTCGAGAAATAATCAAAGAATTGGACCCTGTTGGAGTACAAGCACGATCGTCAAAGAGATTGAGGAGAAGAGAATACCGTGCAAAAGGACCTAACTATATTTGGCACATAGACGGCTATGATAAACTTAAACCGTTTGGGTTTTGTATACATGGAGGCATAGATGGTTATAGCAGACGGATTCTTTGGTTAGAAGTTGGTTGCACAAACAACAATCCAAAAATAATTGCCAATTATTTTACTGACTGTGTTCGCCAAATAGGTGGAGTTCCGAGGATAGTGGGAGCCGATGCGGGAACAGAAAATATATCTGTGGCAGGTATACAACGATTTCTGCGGTCAGGAACTGAAGATGCATTCTTTGGAGAAAAAAGTTTCCTTTACGGAAGGTCTGTAAGCAATCAGAGAATAGAGGCTTGGTGGTCATTTCTGAAGAAAAGTAACGCTAGCTGGTGGATCGATTTTTTTAAGGACATGAGAGATGAAGGTGTGTTCTGCGACCATGACCCAATTCACGTTGATTGCTTGAGATTTTGTTTTATGCCCCTAATACAACAGGAGCTTCACACAGTAGCAAAACAATGGAACCTGCACAATATTAGACCTTCCCACAATGTAGAATCTCCTTCTGGCCGACCAGATATACTCTATTTCGTGCCATCATGGACAGATACAAGGGATTACATGACAGAGGTCGATCTTGATGATATTGACATGATTGAAGATGTATGCTGTGACAGAACAAGCCCAACTCATTGCTCAGACGAGTGTAGAGAATTAGTGGACATAATAATGCAAGAGCAACATTTACAAATTCCTACAAATGCTCAAGAAGCACGTGACCTTTTTGTGGATCTTGTTTACCATATTGAAAATACTTGATTAAGTAGACTCTCGCTAAAAGACGGAGGATAACCGGGGAAAATAGCGGAAAATCGAGGTCCAGATATATCTCAGAAGGAGAGTGATTCAGCAGTTTTTCAATGGTTAATTATCTGATTTGAGAGAAGACGTTAAGTATCATGGAAAAACTTTTAACTCTGTTTATTATGAGAAATCCTTAACTTTGTGTAAGGAAAAGAGTATACACGCGGAATTCAAACCTACATGTACTACAATCCATGTGACATTTCCGGCAGAATAGGAACAAATAGTTCACGCAGTCATTCCTTGTTATCGTGAACTGAGTCTTGTCACTGACAAAACAGTAAAAGGGGATTATAACCATTAACCAAAGTAACTGATTCAAACTGCAAGCAAACATCAACTATGAAAGTGCACCTAAACTTAAATGTTTTTCGTTGTTGAGACTAATCCCTTCACCTTTTGCAAACTTATGTTTACCAATTTTGCTTTTTAAATATCCCACAAGTTATTTAAGGTTAGGAAAAACTTGCACTCATTTGACTAAGTCTGAGTTGTGAGAGACATGGTCTATTCCTAATTTGACGCCACAAACTGTTTTGCAAAGCACAAATTCTCTGAAATCAGAAATGAAAAGCAGTTCGGGACGCTAAATCACAAGAATAGACCCGTGACACTAAAAAGCTCGGTCGTGGATGAAATGACTGCTAGTTGTCTTCAGTTTTCAGAACCTTCGAATTCGCGGCATTTAAATGGGAAATATCGAGGTAAAACTGATACAATATGTGCTCTATAGGTGGTGAAATTTATCTCAACAACGAAACCTTTTGAAACATTTAGAGCATTGTTCGCTTCTTCTGAATGTTATAACAAAACGTACAAGAATAATTACTTTAAAATAACACAACGAGTGGTATTAGTCAGTGTGCACACTATTAAAGAAACAGGCGGTGCAGTTTACTGTTCTAAAGGAAATCTATGTCCCAATACTCAGACGACAGGACACTGTTCCACTCTTCGCGGAACAAAGGAAAGGATGGATATGTAGTAGGGAGATCCAGCACTGCTCCGCAAGTGTGTGCCACAGGTCGTCTAACAGCACCCTCCAAAGTGTTGAATGAGATGGTGATCTTCTCCACGCACATCATATTGGAACCGGTGCAAAATCGGAGGAACTTCGTTAATTTCTCACTCTCCAGTCCACGTACATATTGCTTCAGGTAGGACATGGTCTCCCTTTGAGCATTGGTTTCAGCATTTGCATCTAAAAGTGCTATCACCTTCTTAGTGGTCGGTTTTCCTCTTTCAAACAACTGCTGAAGCAGATCTGGTGACTGAAATTCTTGCTGAAGCACAAGTAACGGTGTGCTCCAGCTGTCGATGATGTATCTTGGCGTTTGGACCAACTCCTTATCGGCTATCTCCAAGACGATATCTCCGACTTGCTCCGCATTGGGAATGGTCTTGCACCCAAACCGATCCAACAGTTCCAGCCATTCCTCCTCGTGTTCCTTATCCAATCCCTTATTCAGAGCGAGCTTGACCAACTCTCTTTCATCTTTACTGAGATAGGCCAGGAATGAGTCTATCAACAGTTCATTGGTTATGGCGCTTTCGCCGAAGAGACTGGCTGTCATAAAGGCTCTGTTTAATCTGACAGGGAAAAATTTCACTTGCTTGTAACCTTTGACAATTATTCTTCCTATTGACTCCCACTCTGAAACTTGGAAGTCGTGTCTTATGACGGGAGCTCTCTCCTCTTCCCCATTTGTACAAGATTCATAGAAGGCGGCCCAAAATGAGGAAAGAGCGTCAAGGAAAACACCATTGTTATCCACGCCGTCCTCTTCTTTCCCAAAAGCATTAATCATGACCACGTTGAGTGGGGTATCCATTACAGTTTCATCTTTAAAGAGACTAATCATATCCGCCATAACTTGAACTCTTCTTATCTTTACAACCCTGCAATGAAACCAAAACAAAAAGACAGACATTCAGGGTTATTTCATTACCGTAACCTAATTTATGACATTCTGATAAGGTTATATGCTGTCAATGGTTCGGTTGTACTAAGATATCAGATAACTAGCAGTAACCGCTATTGTTCAACTCTAAATAATATAGCCTGCACAACAGGCAGCACTCAGATGGGTTTTGGGGCAGTGCGTGAAGCGCGAGACACGCGAGGGAAGGGAAAAGAAAAACAATAACCATAACTACTTTCTTCCCCTCACCTCGCGTGTCTCGCGCATCGCGCGCGCGCCGGAAATTCCACCTGAGCTCCCCGGCCCAATAACGCCTGTTGTACAGGCTATTAATAATACTCTTACAGCATGAATTAGTTGGCTCACAGGAGCCTTTGATTAATTAAATCCATTTACAATCAAGCCTTAGGTAGGACCTTACCTGCGAGTTGTTTGCTGTGATTCTAAGCTGTGGCTTACTTCCGTTTCGACACTTGAATCATTCCTGGGGGGTATAACGTCCGCAACCGCTGGCCTAGAGCAATCATCTTCAATGATCACCACGTTATCAGTGGAGCCCTGATTGTTGGTAATTCCCATGCAGGTAAGGGGTTCATTGTTGCTCTCCGCCAACTCCTCATCACCTGGATCTCCAATGACGGTCTAAAAAGAAAAAAGTAATATGTCATTTTCTTAAAGCGAGAAGGCTTCCTTGTGTTCCTGCGTGTACAACAGTTGTATGAAGTGGGCGGAGTTTATATTTCCAAAAAATCAAATCACGTCGCATAGAAGATTACCCCACGGCGAGAATATATATATATAAGGACACTCCTCTATTATTTTATCATACTGCGCACGTACATTTTTCAGTTGTTCCCTGGCCCAATTTTATTGTACTATATTTTCTGTCAACGTCATATAGCTAGGATGTAAATGTTGTAAAAAGTGCAAAAAATAAAGAAAGTCAAAAGTTAAGTTCCCCTGACCTTTTCTTCCAAATACTTTGGGAGGTAGTACTGACGAAAATTTCGCGCTCTGTCTTCCATTGACCTCTTTCTGCTTCTCCTTGTGCAAGTAGCGCTCTGCTCCTGCAAATTGGGTAGATTGCATGCATAAGTATCCTAAGCGTCATCCCACCAAGAACTGTCGTGTGACAGCATAGTAGTACAAGCTAGTTCAACAAAAACTCTTGCCTCTAAAATACCATAGAGTGTTCTTAATTAAGAGACTTTCAATTAATTTTGGTTGACTAAACATGCAGGAGTGGAGGTGTAAACCGATAACGAAGCTTCAACACTGAAATATAACAGCAATGTAAACTGCACTGACCTTTTTGTCGTCATCTTGGTCACAAAAATACCACGGCAAAATGTCACTGCTGCAAATTAAGGTAAATGGAAAGGTTCGCAGTCACCAAATGGGAGTCATACTATTTATCATTATTATTATTATTATTGAGAAGAGTTTAATAAAATATTTATTAATTTTATAAAAAAAAAAATTATTATTATTATTATTATTATTATTATTATTATTATTATCATCATCATTATTATTATTATTATAACATGAATGGTAAACTTTGAGATATTGGTAAGTGAGACAAATTAAAGGGTTTTCTTACACTGCTTAAAAGTCAGTATATACCCATCAGCATGTAAATTTGCCAACCTTTTTCACTTTACTTACAACGGTGCATGAATCATTCTGACCTACACTGAAGTCAATCTTGTTCCCAAAGTCCGCAGTTTTTGAATTGTATTTGGTTGGTGAATAAAATGGTTAATGTTCCAGCATGCTCTATCATATCCTTAACTTGATGGAGTTTATTTTACAATATCCCTAACTACGGACTTACGCTGAACATCCTTCTTCATCGGTATCAATATCCCATGCCATAATACGACTTGGTGGGGTCATTCCAATCTCTCCAATTTCGCCAAACCCTTTAAAGGAAACTTCGTCGTCATCTGCTGACAATGGTATGGGATCATCCCTCTGCTCCATAAACAACACTTTGTCAGCTGAGTAGTCTATAGACACAGACGGGTCTATCACATTGCCTGGTGTGCTGGATAACGAGAAGTACAGCGGAATAAGCTGCAGCGAGCCAATCCAATCGTACACTGCCGCCATCTTCTGGTTGGGTTTGAAGGCACGATTGACCAAGCCCAAGTCGATGTGGCGGACACGAACAACCACACGCGGTTCATCTACCGTTGGTTCGTCTAACACTCTTGACAAGCGAGCGGCGTGAATTTCTTCGACCTTTCTTGCTTTATTTAGTTCTTCCTTAAGGGCTTGTTCCCTACGCTCCGTTTTCGCGCGGTCCGCGCGCAGGCTTTCCGCATACTCTCCGTCTTGTTCCTCTCTCAGTTTGGCCCTTTCACGCGAGCTTCCTTTAAGCACTCCAAGAGTGTCCGACTCGGCTTCCGGTTCCCCCTCCTCAACTGAGATGGATGATGTTCCTCTTTGTCGCGTCCTCAGATACAGGCGGACACGAGTGAGCTTGTGGAGTTCGAAGTATGATTGAAGAGAGAAGTCCATTACATTACCTTCATGGGAGGTTAGGCTTGTTTTCACTTCACCCTTAAAGTTTGCTAACTCGCAATCCATGTCCATCCAATTACCATATACTGATTTTCCTTGAGGGAAAAACAGGTTCCGAGCTTCCTCTAGAATGTCGGAAATGGTACTGTTGCCTGACATCGATACAGACCTAGTCCCCCCTCCTCTGGACTGTCGAACAGCAACAAACCTTTTCTGGACTTCTGAGAAATGCTGCTAGCCTAACTCAAATTTTCGCGGTTTACCATAGGAGCTAGAGGGCGTATTTTTCTTCTGCGACTCAGGGCCACTTGAGTGCTTTACTTTCTTGCACCTTATTTTATCAATTAAGGACTGCTTTCGTTCTTCAGCATCTTTGCTTTTTGTCTGCTTTTCTTTTCGTTCACAAAATGAACGTAGAGCGTACAGGTCGCCCCTCGTCTCTAGTCCAAGTTCAACTAGATAGTATTCGGGAGAATAAAGCACTGCAGACCCGTCCATCTAGGAAAAGAAAATTTTAAAACATCGTCAGTGCTGGCGTTGCTAGTGTCCACTGAAACATTGATAATGGTTACCCATGATTCTATTCTACCTTTAACCCACTCCCCCCCCCCCCCCACATCCCTCCTCGCATCCCACTTCCAAGGGATTTGCATTTATTCTTACTTGTCGGTCAATTTCCCACAACCCCGGGTGCACAGAAAGAGACAATTACCCATCCCCAGGTGGACTTGTCCCGGGTGTCCGTTAGTAGCTGGGCTCAATTACTTACGAGCAGATACCTTTATTTGTAAGAGTGAAAACTAACCTTCACTATTTTTATTTATATGGTCAAACAAATAATAGCATTTCCAAACAAACAGCTTTTGCGTGCGTGGATACCACAGTATAATTACGTAAACACCAATAAAATTGAGCTTTCACGAGAAAACATGATATCTTCACAGCTGAAAAAAACATGTTATCTTCACACGTGAAAAGATCACCATTTCTATTGTTCCGTGGGATCCCTGTGGCACTCCCACGGTAAAAAATCCGGTTCGGTTGTACCCAAAATTGCAAAGCCAGCCAATAGGATTGCGTAAAATCTTTATCGATTATCTCTTCTTCCAAGCCGACCAATCAGATTGTACAAAATCTGTATCGATTTTTAATCGATTTGCTTCCTCTGAAGAACGTTGAAATCAGAACGTTCCTTGCCAAATTTGTCGCGCTTGAGTTTTCCCAATCGTGGTTTAGGGTGGCTTGTTAACCAGCAAAATCCTTCGGGATACTGGCAAGTCACGAAAGGCGACCTAAGCCAAATTATTGCTTTCCTTCATGAATCTTTTTTCTTTAGGTCTAGCTTTTTCATAAGGTTTTACTAGCGTCTGGTTGCGGGCCGTGATTTCCGATAGATTTTTCTATTCGGAGTTCCTGGGAGTTCGCCAGTTTTTGCCGAGCACAGCAAGAGTTCAGTTTTTTTTCTTTTCTTATCGACAACACCTTGACGATGGGAGGTTAAATCGCGTAAATTTCAACTCGCACCCTTGACGATTGGCGTTGAAATCGCGAAAATGTTGTCCTAGTCGATCGACGACTCGCTTTCGGCATGGATTGGACTTCTGGATGGGACACGGATCAGGACATGAGTAAACTTATTATACCTTGGAATCAGGAATAATCATTGGAACTATGTTAACTTTGAGACCTTGGAAACACATTGCAATTAATTTTTAACCGTATCAAGAGCATCTTGGAATATTAAACTTTCATCTTGTATTAAAACATTGGAACTTTATCGAACTTTGTAACCCTGGGTTCGACCCTGGATAAAGCAAGCGGATGTTTTGTTTTGTTTTGTTCCATTACCTAGATAGAACGCCATTATGCTTCCATAGACCAACGCATCCCACGGAAACGACCTTAGGCGTCTTGTTACATAATAAATCCCGCTTTCGCAGTGAAAGTGAAGTGGTTTGGTATTTCATTAGTGTTTATATGATACCTGTAAATAGCTGAATTGTCTCCAGCCATCTCCAAGTTGTTTACTCATTAATTATTTACTAGGGAAGCGCCTGGGTTATTGTAAATAGAACATTACATGGCCGCTTAGAGATGCTAATTTTCTCTTTGAGTGAAATTTCATATCTCCGCACGGCCATGTAATATCCTGTATTTCTTACCTTTTGTTCTCGAAACCTGGAGATAACATTTCCGTTTACAAATCTTTCCTCCAGAAATTTACAAACCTGTAATTAGACAGTAAAGTTTGTTCGGAGTCAGAGAAACCGATGCATCAGACAACTTCTGCTCGTTCAATCGCAGGCATTAGTAAATTGACTGTTTTTCTCATTCAGTCACAAGGACGTAAGATTAATGGGGAAAAACACAAATTATTTCCCAGGAACCTCTTTCAATGGAGAAGAAATCTAACCTGACACATACCTCGTCAACAGTCGCAGCCATAACTCAAGCGATCATCCCGGGCATCGTGCAGAGCTGTGTAACCGTGCCTTTGAAATTTATCGCGCGATAATTTTCAATTTATCGCGCGATAATTCTCAATTTATCGCGCGATAATTCTCAATTTATCGCGCGATATAAAAATGTAAGTAGCGTGTCCTCTATGGGCCACCGTAAAAAATGTGACTCATCGAATACTGAATAGTTACGAAATACCAGGATTTTTATCATTGTGGTAGATGGTTGCATCATCATAATTCACGAGGTTTTGACGTGCGATTCTACTCAGTGAAACAGTCTTTAACTCCGACGACTTATTTCTTCATGTTTTAAAAGCTATTGCTTCTCAAAAGACAAGAGCCTTTTTTAAGGCATTGGTTACAAAACGAAACAGGTCTTCATACGTCCAAGTTACTATTTATCATTGTGAAAAGCCAATCTGCATGAGATGTACAGTCACACAGCTGGCTCGTGAAAGTGTTGGACTTTGCCTCCTTTCGTGGTTCGTACGTGAGGGAATTCGAGTTATCACACAGTAAACTAGCTGAGTAAACAGAATTATAAAAATAACTCACGCACACAATTTGCACGTGAAGTTGTTGGTCTTTGGCCCTTGTACAATTCGTACGTTAAAAAAAGGCTAATTCTTCACTACAAAATTTTCTCAAACGATTTTAATAAATCACCTCGGCTTCATTATAACATCTGCAATTAAATTATGTTTCATGCAACGTCAAGGTTGATAACCTAACATTTATTAACAAAATTTTGTGAAACGGTCTTTAACTCCGACAACTTATTTCGTCATGTTTTAAAAGCTATTGCTTCCTAAAAGACAAGAGCCTTTTTTAAGGCATTGGTTACTAAATGAAACAGGTCTTCATACGCCCAAGTTACTATATATTATTATTGTAAAAAGCCAATCTGCATGTGATGTACAGTCACAGAGCTGGCAAGTGAAAGTGTCGGACTTTGCCCCCTTTCGTCGTTCGTACGTGAGGGAATTCGAGTTATCACACAGTAATCTCGTAAACAGAATTATAAAAATAACTCATGCACACAATTTGCATGTGAAGATGTAGCCTGCGTAGCTGGCGGTATTGTGTTGGTGCGAGATTAAAGTTTTGGCGTGAAATCTCACTCGAATATATTACAACGGTTCCGCCGCCAAATCTCACTCGACTACTACACAATACCGCCAGCTACGCAGGCTAGTGAAGATGTTACAAAATTTTCTTAAACGATTTTAAGAAATCACCTCGGCTTTACTACAACATCTGCAATTAAATTATGTTTCATGCAAGGTCAAGGTTGATAGCCTAACATTTATTAACTTCCAAGAAACTTATCAAACTGGCGAAATATATTTCTACTTATATCATGATTATTGTGTCAACTAGCTTCCTCCAATTTTATTCCCTAACGCCACTGTTTCTACTTAAGTTACGCATCTTTACTAAATAGAACCAAAAAGGTCGGTTGAACTTTGTAAGCGAGAGAATAATATTTTTAAAGCTTGTTTACAGGATTAACAATACTCGATGCAGCTTTCAAAAAAATAAGCTGCCTTTTAAACTTCTAAAACCACATTTTATAGGGCGCATACTTTCGAATTAAAGTCTATATCTAAATATCAATTATTGCTTCACTGGAAGAGCTTTGAAAATATACGATCTTTTATACTCTAACTTGAAGCAAGTGAAACACAACTCATAAATAAATGCGTTAATACCGTTAACGATAGCCGAATTCGGTCAGAAATGTCTTGAAGTAGCTTCAACACTAAAATATGAACCCTTAAACAGCTGCATCACTGTACACAGCGTTTGAATAATGAAGATATTAAATATAATGTTTCCAAACACCTGTAGCCGTAATAAAAGACGAAAAAATTGTGAAGAATAAAGATGGCGGTCTCAAAGTGCCCTTGTTCGACCTTTACCAATGTCATGTTTAAGTAGATGCTAAGATCTCATTGGTTCCTAAGCATCAACTAATAGTACCTTCAACCTTATTGGCTCTTGCAACAAAGATCCGAACATACAAAGTTACAAAGCTACAAAGATACATACGCTCACACCACTGACATATGAGCTATTTTTTCAAAATAGCTCAATAAGGTATAAAGACAATAACTTTTATAAAGAGCAACAGTCTATCTTAACGGTGTTCTTAATAGGACAAGTGGCACTAACCCAGCTAATTTCCTCGAATTCTTCCTGACTTTGGTATATCTTTGGTATATCACTGTGCATGTCAGTCATTATTCCCTCTGGAATGTAGTGACTTTTGGGGCAGCAAAATTTCAAGTGGACGTTAAGGTCGTTAAGGAGAGGGGGAGGAGGGGGGGTCTGACTAAACGTGCTGCTGACGTTAAGCGCGGAAAAAGTGAATATGTCGACGGCCCCTAATCAATGCGACAAGTCGGATTTACTTACAATGGATCGCGGATCTCTTCCGAAGCCCAGTGGACCTCTTACAGACTGTTCTTTTGGTGTTAAGATAACCTAAATTTCATACAATACCTCCCTCTCAATGAGGCACATAATAAATACTGACACTTGGCTCTGTCCCTATGTTCTCCGGCCCTAGCAAAGAGGTTTGTCTGTATTTATCGATCAAAATGATATTTGTGAGGTTTCGTACGGTACTTCCGTTTTCATTCAGCTCCTTTGCTAAAGATTGAGTAAACATGTCATAATACTTTTTTTCTCCATATGACTAGAAAATATTTTTTTCATTCCTTTCAATGACGTAAATCATCCACAAACCTCCACAACAATATTTTGAATTGTTGCTGGATTGCTGGAATCTTGCTTGACTTTTTGTGTGTGTTTTCCTTTCCAAAATCCATTGATCTTTGCGGTAGAACAACCACATTTCTGAAAATAAAAAAAGACAGCGTAATTATTTTGCTCTTTTCACCATTGTCCTAAGTTATGAATGAACGTGCCTTTACGAAGTAAAAAGCATATCACCATCATCATCATCATCATAACAATCTGTCTGTTCTTTTCTGTAAAACAAGCTAAAATTCTCTCTTACAAATAGACGCTATGTAGTTTCATATCCTTTTGTTCATATCCAAATTAGCTTTGCTAACTTGTTCTAATATTAATCCAGCAGCCAATTTTGCATTGGGTCCATTAAGGGCTAAGCATTGGTTAACTATTTTGCCCTTTTTATTACATTTACAATAACGTTTTGTCGATTAATTGAATTATTAAATTATTTCCATGTAGGTAGCACAGTTGATTTGACACTGCTATTACAAAGTATATTAGTTTTATGGAAACGTGGCCTTTGACTTTGACCACTGTCTGTCACATGACATTTGAAATTGTAAATTTATTTTATTCAAACACATTTTACTGGCGAAGTTTGCCGTAACAGTAACAAAATCTTATCAGGAGGGCTCAATTCAAATTATCATTTGAAAAAAATATTACAATATACAGTAATTGGTCAAAAGCGACCTCAAAACAAAGACGATACTTAGGAATGCTAACAGGTGGAACGTCTAACTTTTAAGAAATCTCTTCGATTCTAGCCTGAGTATCAGGCCTTCCTACGGGGCTAGGGGAGAGGAGATGAGTATCAGGCCTTCCTACGGGGCTAGGGGAGAGGAGATTTTAGATGGGGGAGGGGGGAAACGATACTCAGGCTACTTCGATTCAGATGTAGAAGACTGAACATGAGAAAAAAATCATTATTTTGCTCCGCAGACAGTAACGGTGAGCCAGAGAGAAAAAGTGGTATATTATTTGTGCTTTAGACATAGAACAGGCCCGTAGTCAGTTTTTTGTACGGAGGGTGGGGGGGGGGCGGGGATTAGGTTGTCTGAAACTGTATTACGACCGTTTTGAAAAACATGGATATTTCTCACATTATGGAACTTCAAAATTGATAATTTTTTTTAATGGCAAAGAGGCAACTTATCTGTTAGACGGTGGATGTGCATAAGTTGCCAGTAAAGAGAGCCTCTCTTGAGCCGCGAGGATTACTTTTTGGCCAAAGAAAACAACATATATTTCAATTATGCTCAAAGACAAAGGACTACTCTAAGTAAACGAACAAAGCACATCTTCATCTCCTTCAAGCACAATTCCCAATCCCTGAAACGGCTCGATAAATGCGTCCAGTCAAAAACGGTTGTACCGCTCTCGCCACAAAACGAAGACAAAGTTAAAAGTAATGTTTCTTTCTGGCTAGCAAATGCCACGGCAAAAACTGCAAATAGAGGAATCTTAATAACATCATCGAACTCCAGTCTGAAGATTTGCCTTATAGTGATTTAAATGAAAGGGCTTGGAGTTGACTGATGCATGCAACTCTACCAGAGTACGTTAGCTTTATTAGGAACTTCAATATCTTGCAAACAACGCAAAAAAGCTGGGTCCAGCACTGATGTCAAAACTAGTTTCCAACACTTTGCAGAAAACTATGGAACCAAACACTAAAGGTTGTTGGGCCCGGCGCTTTTGAAAAATAAGAAAGGAAGATCCTAACACCTACAGCTAGCGATCAGAGGTCAGTTTCTGATAGACCAAAGATAAGAAAGTACCGGAAATCACCGTACAGCACAAGATCACACGACCTCTCATAGTGAAAGAAACATCTGCCTATTCGACACTACGAATCGTCTAAAACAGACTCTGTAGGCTAAATCTGATTCAGAATGTCATTCTGGACCTTCAGTAGCGCTGTTTCTGTGCTAGACTCTTTCGGTAAACGGATTCAGTAGAATTGGATGAAGGGCGAATCGAGTCAAATGAATTTAGCCGAATAAAGTAAGCTCTGTCAGTTTCCATAAATCGTAGGGATGTGGGCCCTCCAAGAAAGGTTGTTGCAAAGAACAACACCTATATGGGTGTGTTGTGAGACTTTGATAATTTTTTGATCACCATAAAATAAACCCGGATGAGGTGGCTTAATTCATTTCAGTGAAAAGGTCACACATTCAGTCTACGTGGGGTTGATGGTAAAAAGTCATTTAAATTCCGAGCCCTGTCTTCGATTTAAGGAAACGGATTATTATTAACATTTAGCGAAGAAGTGACAGGGTCATCTACAATGTCGAAAAGGGAGGTGTTATCAGCGTATGAAAGGTAATCAGATTTGAGTTTCTCAGTAAAGTCGTTTATATAAATTAATAATAATAATGGAACAAGCACTGATCCTTGAGGTACACCAGCAAAGACATTGCTCAAGTTTGATGACTGTCCATCAACTCGTAAACCAACTAACCGGGAATTCAAATTTTAATGTCGGAGGTGAAGTGATAAAGAAAAATTATGGAGTAATGACCTTGTTTTCAGCGCTAGCCTTTTACTAAAAATTGTCTCTCTTTACACGTAGGAGTCAAGTGGAAGGAAGCAAAATCGGCCGAGTGCAATGGGGCAATATATAAGTTCAAATTCTAGATCAAATCGTATTGAACCACAAACAGAGTTGAATTCAAATCGAACAACTGAACTGGAAAGGCAGGAATCGAGCGCAAGAACGGAAGAATTAACGCAGCTGAGAGAAGAAAATGATTTCTTACAACGTCAAATTAGAGCACAGTCTACTAATCTGAATAGATTGCACACACGATATACTGATCGAATTGCTGAACTGGAAAATACGCATGCTGAACAGAACAATAGATTACAAGAGCAAGATACAATCCAGAGGGACCGAATTAATGAACTGGAAAGAAATTTGAGATCCAAAACGGAAGAAAAAAGAAGTCTTGATGAACGACTGGAGAGATTACAAAGTCGTCATATAAATGACAGGAATCAAATTACGCAAGAGGTGAGAACACTTACTGAAGAACGGGATAGTTTACAACGTGTTAGTACAACTCAGGCAAATCGAATTATTGAACTGGAAAGTGAATCGAGATCAAACACGGAAGAAGTTAGACGGCTTACTGAAGAACGGGATAGATTACGACGTAATAGGAGAACTCTCGCAAATCGAATTATTGAACTGGAAAGTGAATCGAGATCAAACACGGAAGAAATTAGACGGCTTACTGAAGAACGGGATAGATTACGACGTAATAGGAGAACTCACGCAAATCGAATTATTGAACTGGAAAGTGAATCGAGATCAAAAAGGGAACAAATTAGACGGCTTACTGAGCAACGGGATAGACTTCGAAGGCAACGTAGTTCAAACCGTCAGCTGAACAGTGACTGGAAAATCAATACTTATGACCTAAAAATTAGAAGAAACGAGTGTCTTGGGAGAGGAGGCTGGGGAGCTGTTTACCGTGCAAAATTTCATGGATGTCACGTCGCCGTAAAAGAAATGCATGAGAATATTATATCTACTCATAACAGGCAATTGTTTGAGCGAGAGGCTGAAATGGCCTCCAGATGCCGCCATCCATGCCTGTTACAATTTATTGGTGTAACATCTAGTGATAGGCCATCAATAGTGACAGAGATCATGGAAGGTAATCTGAGGGAAAGGCTAAACAATCAAGGTGAACCACTCCTGTCTGAGCGAGAAATAACTGTTATTTCTTTAGATGTGGCATCAGCACTAAATTATCTGCATAACAAGCCAGAAATCATCATTCATCGCGACATCAGTAGTTCTAACGTGTTGTTATGGCGACAAGGTGGCCAATGGAGAGCCAAATTGTCTGATTATGGCACTGCTAATTCTCAAAGTCAGAGCAATAGGAACGATGCAGGCGCTCCTATCTATCAAGCACCAGAGTCGATGAATCAAGAACCCCATATGAATATAAACATCAAGGTAAGTGCTCCAGCTCTCTAAAACTTAGCTAGATACAAAAATAGAAAGTGACTAAGTTGGGATCGCTAAAATTACATATTTACCCAAAAGTGACCAAGATAAGGTCTATAATTGGCCACAGAATAGACTATAATTTGGTAGGGGCTCCAAGAGGCCAGCGGCACATCCCCAGCAAAAATTAAGCCAATTCCCCCCCCCCCCCCCCTCCCCGGGACGCGCATACGCACCCAGCCATTTGTTATTACGTAAACTGTATGGTTCAGCGGCCTGGTTTTAAATGAAACTTTTCCAACTTTTTGCAATAAGTTAACAGGAAAGGCATTTTGTTTAGAGCGGTGTTGAATAGCACAGAATACTTAATTAACTGATCAGAGCGCTTTAAAAGCACTATACACAGTGGACTTGGCATGAAATGAAGTGCGGACCTCATATTGAATGAAAAACACTTTACGTTTTACCTACAGTACAAACATTCTGGTACGTTTGCTAACCGTAAATATGAAGAACTTTCTTACCCCCCAAAAATCCTAAAATGTGCGACCCCATTCTGGTAACTCTATTGAAAATGCGACCCCATTATAGTCAATCCAGTCATGAAAATGCGACCCAATCCAGCGGCACATCCCCATTAACCTCGTATAAGAAAGTACCCCCCCCCCCCCCCCAAGGGTGCGCGTGTGTTATATGTGTCCAAGCTATCCTCCCCTTTTTCTCGATTAGCATCGAATGCGTTTCCTGATTTTGGGTCGGTCGGTCGCATAAAAAACCGTAAAGAGTACGCCTCCCACGCAAGCCTTTTTAGGGGGGTCGCATTTCCTCCCGCCTCTACAAACGCTGCGTGAAAGCCTATCTGAGAATAGCAGCAGTAGGAGCAATAGTATAGGAGGGACCGGTTTAGGCCGGTTTTTTGCAGGAGAATCTCATTAACTTGCGGGGGAATACATTAACGCCGATGATGTCATAACCATTTGTCATTATCTCATGAATAAAATGCGCAGGAATCTCATTAAGATAAGGTCGTGTGCTATTAGTAGTTGGTTTACCCGGTTTTACAGGTTTTTGGTTGCTTTTATGTCGATAAATGTATTGGTTTTCGATTAGTTGATTAGAAAATATGACACGTTTTCATCAGTTAATTCATGGTGTCTGATAGACTTGCTACAAGTCGACCTGGTTCTTATCCCGAGCGAAAAAGCTTCATCGCGGTCGCTCAGCGACCGAGCGAGCGACGAAGTCGCGAGGTCGACTTGTTTCATCTGAATGGATTTGAAGCATATCAAAAATTCACGCAGGAAAAATGATTGACATATGCTGTGCCGCGAGTGGCGTCAAATATCAGACACGTGCCGTTGTCTTTGCGCGTCATAACAAACTACGGTCAGTCTACGAATGGAGGCTGCGGGCAAAGTAGGAGAAAAAAACAGTCAAGCTCAACTTGCATCTGTGCAAAGAAAAGAAAAGTCGCGTATTTTCCAAAGGCGATAAACGATCCTACTCATCCTGTCAAACAACGACCTCGACCCAGCGTGACAAAACATTGCAGGAAACCATCACATTCACGTACAAAAGAAAATCGCTTTTAAGTAATGGTCCCGCCGAGAGGTAGGCAGGCCAACGGCAAAAGTCATTAAAAGGTGCGAACTATTAATTTTTTATTTCAATTAAATCGAGGTATCTGATTGACTGATATCGAAAAAACGATATAAAATTATTCAGGAGGCGGTTTGGATAAATTAAACAACCTAAAATCCTTATTTAACCGCAATGAAGAGCAGCTTTACATTTCAAAGGGGGTCAAAGAAAATACTACTCGCATCAGAGGGCAAATCATGCCCATCAGAAACAATAACCACAGAACCCCAATTTCCGTGTCGCGACCTCTCAGTATGAAATAAGCCACTGCGGCAAATATCACATTTTTTCAGTCCAAACTAAAACCCTTCAGCTGACCCTTCACGGCATAATCTACCCGCCAGGGACAAAATACATTAAGAGAAGCAGCATTTTGCCTCGAGCAAAAAGTCACGGGTGTTGCCTACCAACCCCCTTTTTACACTCAGCTATACTTGTAGTTGTATGTTTCTCAGCATTCTCTACTCGCACAGCGCTAAACAAAAACGAAGCTATCTTTGCCTGATACCGTTGAAGAGCGAAAAATACATCTTTCCTACTAATATATGCCTCAAAAACTTTTCTCTGGCCTTGTCGTAACTCGCAGTATCCTAATTTCCGTAGACTAGAGTCTGAAACGTCTTCAACAATTACCGTCACCTATGTTACTCTCGGACACAACAGAAAAAATGGGGTCTCGTAGAGCTTTTCAGGCTTTATCATGACGTAACCGGTGCATTTTTTCACCGGTAAATTTCCCGCCAAACAGGTATGAAAAGTCCTTCAACCAACCAAGAAAACATTTGACGGACTTTTAGAAAGTCTAGTGGTTCAGTAGACTACGGGTAGTCCCCAAAGTAGAGCGAGCGACACGCGAGCTCGCGTGAAAATCATGCGTCTCGCCTTTCTCGCGTGGGTTGATTTTCACGCGCGCTCGCGTTTCGCTCGCTCTACTATCCCTGAGAAAAATGGGGACTACTCGTAGTCTAGTGGTTCAGAAAAACAGCACTCAAATTCTGCCCTATATGACTTGTATGGGAAAAAAAGACAAATGACTGACAAGTCCCAGTTCGTCTCCTTTTGTCCCGATAATCCTTGTTTTGTCCTCAGTATACTTAAAATGGCCCGTTCGTCCTGTTCTAGGTCCTGATTGCCCCTGAAATTCACATGTTGATAAAGTTAAACGTTTTTTGAAGCGGTTTTATTTCTTCTAAGGTCTCGTACCGTTAACAGTGGTTAAACATGTCTGCCGTGATTGCCCAATCCCGAATTGTGATGCAAAATATTTCGTAAAACTGTCCAATTACAATTAAAAATAGTAAAAAGTAAAATTAAAAGTTGTGAATAAAATGATAAAAATACAACAAACAAAATTAAGAAGATGCATAAAAGTCAAGAAAGTCAATTAAGGCCTTTTTAAAACTATGTACACATTCAACCTTCTTTAAAGGATTTGGCACTGCATCCCACAATCTTGTTACCCTCACACCATTTTTCTGTTTCATTTTTTCTCGACCAGAGCGCGAGTTTTCATGCCTTTAACCAAGAGATAATGCTCCCTTCTTGTAACGCATCAAGTCCCTAAATAAAATTCCGTTCTGCACTACCTCTAGCATTTAAGAGTTGGCTCATCTAGTCCTTGATCTCAACCAGGTTGATGTGTACAGTTTTGGCGTTCTCCTTTGTGAAATGTGCATCAGAGAACTTCCGGACCCACAGTGGCGTGCAAACCAAATTGAAAGGATAGAATACCCGCATATTCATAATGTAGTGTTAAGATGTGTACAGAGGCATCCTAATGATAGACCATACATGGGAGCTGTTATTTCATCACTGGAGTGGCCTGGACTTGAGGCAACTAATGTATAGACCCGGTCGGGAGTCACCCAGAGGGAAGAACTTGCAGTATGGAAAAGCGGTTAAAATATAGAGGATTTTACATGGCAGCGCGGAGATACGAAATTTCTCTTCGAGCCCTACGCGGTTGAACAATATTTCGCGAGTGAAATTTTCACATCAAGAGAAGATAAATTTCTTATTTCCAAGCGGCCATGTAATTTTTTATTTATTATATATACACCAATGAAATACCAACCATTAAAATATTTTTTGTTACGAAAGGCGCAATTTATCATGTAGCCATAGTACAACGTTGATCTGTATTTTCTCTACGTTTGAACATCGGCGTCAAGCTTGTCCTTTTTTTTTATCAATAAAGCCCATCTCCAATTTATCGAGCCACCTTAACATAATTATGATAATAATGGTTCTATCCATCCTTCAACCAAGCCGATATTTTCAGTTTTCAGCTTGGTGTATATATGTCCTCGTATGGGGCCCAACAAAACTAATTACCTCTCCCTTATGGGGCTTTTCAGGGATAATGAAACAAATAATTCAAATGGACCATAACACTGCATGGTTAAGAATCCCGACTGGCGAAGCAAACCAGTTGGCTTTTTAACAAGAATGGCCGGGGATTTGAACTCGGGACTATGTACTGTCGCACTTTGTAATAATCGTCGCACTTTGTAATAAAATTGTCACACTTTGTAATACCTGTCGCACTTTGTAATAACACTTGTCGCACTTTGTAATAAAAAAGCTGTCGCACTTTGTAATAACAGACCATCGCACTTTGTAATAAAGAAAGCTGTCGCACTTTGTAATAACACTTGTCGCACTTTGTAATAAACTTGAAATAGATGGTCGAAGGACAAGTAAACCCAGTAATAAGCGTCATCATCGACAACAACAACAACGACAATAATAATAATAAGTGTTCGATCACATCAACTTCTGGCTTCAAGATCTTTCTAGGGAAGTACAACTCTTTATATGCGGACGACCTCGATAGAGAGAAAGTGTCTACGCCTATGACAGGGAGAGTCATTTAAAATGGGAGTTCATATTGGAATTTCATTTAATTGTTAGTAAAAGTAATTAAAGGTGTCCAGGCGAAACGTGATCGTATAAGCAAAATATTTTTAAAGTTTTACTACTAGCACAGGCAACTAGAAAACCTTTAATTTCGTTACCTGCGAGGTATTACTTGAGATATAAACAGAGATATTACTTGATTTGTATTTATTACCATGAATAAGCTAAACTTTATTTCATAAAACCAAATGAAAATCACAAACTCAGAGAACAACCCGTAATAGTAGTCTTTACACAAATATACCACAAAACGAGGGCATTGAAATTGTCTGCAAAGCATATGAAGTGAACTTCTACAAAGACAACCCTTCTATTCCTACACATTACCAGCGGGAAATGCTTAGACTAATCCTCAAAGAAAATTCTTTCCAGTTCAATGGAAAACACTACCTACAAACCCATGGCACTGCAATGGGTACAAAGACAGCAGTTTCTTTCAATTCTAAGCAGAACCGTTTTTAAGCCTACAGTTTGGAAACGCTACATTGACGATATCCTTTCCCTATGGGACATCAGTAAACCAGACATCGAAGCCTTCATCGACCAAGCGAACTTACATCAAACATCACCCAACTATCAAATTCACGGCCGAAATATCTGACACTGAGACTGTGTTTTTAGACACGGTCGTATACAAAGGCAAAAGATTCAAGGAAAAATCTATCCTTGTTGTAAAGACACATTTTAAAAAAACGGAAACGTTCCAGTACACACATTTCACCTCTTGTCACCCGCCGAGTCTTAAAAAAGGATTTGTCAAAGGAGAAGCCTTGAAAATGCTACGAACAAACTCCCCAAAAACTACGTTTGAGGAAAATATTTCAAATTTCAAAAAACGCTCGATTGACAGAGGCTAACCACAAACTATTATAGAAAACCTTCTATTAGACATTAAGTTCACATAGAGGGAGTCTGCTCTCCTGAAACACAACAACAAAGAGGAAAAGGAAATATTGCCTTTCGTGACACAGTACCAGCCCTCAGCGTCTACTTTCAAATAAGTTTTAATGAAAAACTGGAATCTTATACAAAACCAACCGTTATTTCGCCAAATTTTCAAAGAACTACCTATCATTTCCTGCAAGAAAGGAAAATCCCTAAAGGACGTGCTCGTTAGAGATAAAATATAAAAGGTTTACACAAGGTTTCACGCCGGTATAGATGTGCGGCCTGTCACCCCTTGCATTTTCTCACGTATTTTTGGGTGGACAAATCTCATAAAAGGTTATACTATTTGTAAATAATCAATCATTTACTGAAGAAAATTGTATTAAATACCATGGAGTTTATATAGACTCAAATATTAGTTGGAAGAGCCACATTAACTATATTGCCAAAAAAATCAAAAGAAGTATAGGTATTCTCTCTAAGCTTCGCTATTTCCTGAACACAAAAACCTTACTTAGCTTGTATTATACCTTAGTAGAGCCGTTCTTTAATTTCTGTGTAACTGCTTGGGGTAATGCATATCAGTCAACTTTGCAACCTTTATCTAATTTGCAAAAGAAAGCTATAAGAATAATCACCTTCTCCAGTTTCACCGAACACTCAAGTCCTTTATTTAAAGACCCGAATATTGCAAAGCTGTCTGATATCATTACCCTCCAACTTGCAGTGTTTACGTATAAGTTCCATAACCAACTTTCACCTTCTGTTTTTGATGCTTTTTTTAATCCTGTTAGGAACATACATAGTTATAACACTAGGTAAACAAATTATGGAATTTTAAACATAAGGTTCCAGGGTGTTAAAGTTTGGAATGATATAACTGATGACATCAAGCTCCTTCCTCTCAAACGTTTTAGGAATAAGCTAACGTCACTTCTTATTGATAAATATTAATTGCAAATTTATCGTCAACATATTTTTCTCTCTTTCTGCTGCCTAATACTGGTACACTTAGTTTTTTTGTTTGCTGTCTAAATTTTTTTCTTTTATTTACGAGTCTTTTTTTTCTGTGTAGCTGTGTGTCGTGTGTACCTGACCCTTAACAAAGTCATTTATTGATAACTTAATTAAATAAGGCTGTCCAATCTCTTTAGCCCTCAATGGTTATTATGGGCAACCTGTACTCTCTGTATTTTTAAAAGTATTTCTCATATACATATATAATTCAATGTGGAGTACAAATAAAGTTGTGTTGTTGTTGTAATCTTACCAGTGTTTTGTTGCGTATCTTGGTTGGGCTTTTGAACCCAGGCTGAGCCTATAAGTGTACCTTATCACGAAGAAAGCAAGACAAACAAGATAACTTAAAGTTTAACGTAAAAATCTGGGTTTATTTGAGTCAATTGACCACCACAAGGAGATTGATTCAAAAGCTGATTGTACGCTATAATACGAATTCCTGAATATTCGACAATTTTTACTGGTTGCCCCTATCCTGGGCTTTGAAATCCAGAATACAGCTCAAGAAATCTAGAATCCAAGTTCCATTGTCAACGAATCCTGTACCTGGAATCCGGAAATCCAGAATCCGTATTGAATTATCTTACATGGGTCGCGGTGACATCAGAAACATTGACGCCGCGTTTTTGAGCGATGGACGTCAACCGGAAGTGGACTTTTTGCATCATTGGGCAGTGGTTTGGTTGAAACTCTCGGGGTTAATCGTCTTTGAGAGAAAAGAAACTTAGCAATATAATTTTGTTAGCGTCAAGGCATATAAAAAGGGAGAAGGGCTCGCTTACAGTTGACGTACGTCGCTCAAAAGCTTCTTTGCTCAAGCTCACTGTCAGTGAACACCAAGTTCATTTTTTCGAACGAGGAAAGGTAATCCTATAGTTTGCTTCCTTGGAAAGGTCAATAAGCTCTCTTTGATAAATAGCAGACAAGAAGTATAAAGTGACATCATGAAACGACTACGACCGCGATTTTATCTTATGATACACTTATGACCAGCGACAAAAGACGATAAAGGGGAGAAAAATGAAGTTTCCCCGAAGATCTGGAAATCCCCTAGAAAAGGGTGGAGGACACAAATGTCTTCGCAGTGTTTCAAGGTTTCCTCGCCTTTGATAATTGGCTAGTATATTTTGTCGAGAGAGTTGTCGAAAATTGCGACTTTATTATTTAAGGGTTGATGGGTGAATTTGATCACGTCTCTTATACTATGTAGGAAAATGAAGGAGACTATTTTTCCCGAAACTTCGTGTGCATATTAAGGACAAAATGGTAAATTTCATCGATGTTTATTTCCATTTTCTAACAAATTTCCAGACCTAAACTTCGCTCCATATGTTCTCTATCGATTCTCTATACTTACTCATATTATATGAAACCCGTACGTGACACAAATAGTGAGCCTGGGTCACCTGTGGTCAACCCCCTGAAAATAGACGAATGGTAAACCGTCGGTTCGGTATCAGATAACCCAACAGACTTTTCAAGTTGGATCCAGCATGGGAATTAACTGATTGCTTACCTGTTAACTCTGAACTCACATTGTCATCATAAGAAGTTTTAAAGGTAGCAGATTTGAAACTCATCGTCGACAACGTCTTAGAGAAAAGTGGTGAGTGTGACCGATTCAGGTTAAGTTTTTACATCAAACAGTGGTCAACAGCCGTGAGATTATAACCTGAAATATGTCCCATCTGGGGTAATTCATTGTAGCCAGTTCTTGTTAACGGGTGTGTGCAGCCTGCAAGTCATTGTGCATTTAAACTTTATAGTAATGCTGCAGCTATTCGTATTTACGTAAACCCACATGGAATCGCGCATTTTTTCGCCCGCTTGGGACTTGTTGAGCGATGTTAACGGATGGCTCTCCCTTATCGCTAAGCTTTAGGTTGCTAAGGTAATAAGGACGCCTCTTCCTCTACTGAGTGCTAAGTGGTTTGTATTTTAAGCCTATAAACTGCCACGAACATTTCACATTGCATATTTGAAAGTTTAACATTTATTTTACACATGATAGGCTAACGTGACTGACGCTTTCACGAGGAGCCGCAAGCAGTAAAAATCAAAGCGACCGCTCGGTTACCCCATTACACCTTCAGTGCGAAGACTGTCACAAAAACATTAATACCTTCAGCATAATTGCTTACCATAACAGTGGTAGGTCGCGCGCGTCTGGTTAAAGAACTTGATCGTGACCGTTGTTTTCATTCAGTGGCTGTGTGCGTTGATATGCTAACGTTTAAACCAGACTGGAACACAAATTTTTTTGTTATAAAAGCAATGAGGCCGCTGAGTAGAAACTAAACTGTCCCAAAGTCTTCCGTTTCATTCGTGCACGTTCATTTTGATGGGGCCTGTATGATGAGCTTGCTCGCAGGCTATAGATACGCGCATCAGAGATGCACTGTTTGGCGGAGAAATGCAAAGGGGGCGTAAAATTGCGATAAAAACAAGTCCTCTCAAAAAAAGGACCGTTCTTACACAAATAATGTTCTGTTTCTCCAAGGAATTTTCCACAGGAATTCCCAAAACGTTGAGTTTCATTTTGTTTCATTTTGTTTGATAACTGGAGAAGTTTTTACAAATGGTTATCAAACAGAAAAGTCAATCATGTCGCAATCTAGGGCTATAACAATACACACATGTACATGTTGTAGTTAACTTTTTACCTCAGGTAATTTTTGTTTTTCGTTTGGTTTTGGGTATGGTGATGTATGTTAATGAAGTGGAAACAAAAGAAAAACAAAAATTACCTAAGATAAAAAATTAACTACAACATATACATAATTTTGTGAACCACGATATTTCTTCCCACACTACAGTAATTTCAATATTTGAACATGTATCATAATACAATACAGTATAAAAAGGCTACATTGACAAATTTGTGAATTTATAGCCTTTAATATTCCTTGCCCAAACTCTATTTTGATGGTGAATAAGATGACGACCAAAGGTGTATGCATACTTATTTCTCAACAATATTTCACAATTACACGTCCACAAGCAAAACACGAGGTCACTACAGCTTTGCAAGAGCAGCTTTAACAAAATTTTTCACCACTTTGAAACGGTTCAAAATGAAGAAAATATTTGGAAAAAACCCCACATTCTTATAGGTAAGTCAAAAGTTCAGAAATTGTTTTGTCTTCACAGATTTGCATGTGGAAAAGGTTTAGAATACAGTGATAAATTGTTTCTTGTATCACATTCTGACCCATCCTCGGAGACCCAGAGGCAGATAGTGGGGGCGAGGGAAAGTCTAAAAGGGCGGAAAAATATGGCATGAAGAAAAGTAAAGAACAGCGAGAAGAGCCCCTGGGGACAATGTCTTACCAGACCAGTTCCAAATGATCACCGCCGTTCTGCCTTCTGATTGGTGCCAGAAAACTTTGTGTTTTTCTGCCCAATCAGAAGGCAGAATGGCGGCAACTGCCTGGGTGGGGGGGGGGGGGGGGTGGGGGAATTTTTAGTCCAAGGGTTTTTGGGGGTTTTGTTCAAAGCCCTGGGGATTTTTGTGGGTTTGATATTTGCATCCATTCAATCATCCTTGTCACTTGGAATTAAGAGTACTCCTCTGGGCAGCAGGTGCGTCATAAACACTCACCATTTGAGGCAGCTACTGAGGCTTCCCTTCCTTCCATGAGACCTGCGAGATACTTCCATAGTTGTTCACCAACTACTGTGTTTTGCCATAGAACCTCCACACTTTCTCCAGCTTTGTTGTAATCCTTTAAAGAGTTTGACAGAATCTGTTGGGTTACAGCTGGAGAGGAATGTTGCCCCCTTAGCAAGAAGTGCACAAAAACTCTGAACAGGTACACAATGGTTGTGGTTTCAGAACATGATTTGGTTGGAGAGAGCATCTTGGCCAATGAATGAAGGACAGTATTCCCTCTGTAGTCCTTCGCTGAGAATAATGATATGGCATGGCTGTGTCTATTCAGCGTCTTTACGATGTTCACAATGGCATTGCACAAAAATAGGCTTCCCAATGGCTGGTGTTGGAGCAAATGCAATGCCATCTGTAACGGTGTCTCCTCGGTAATGGATGTGCGAATAAGAGGACGGAAGCCAAAGTCTGAGAGCACTTCTAAAGCTTTACACTTTCCCAACAAGCAAGCAAGATGGATGATGGAATAACACAGTTTTGGCAGTTGATCAGGAACAATCACGTTGAGATCCCAAGCAGTTTCTTGGAGATAGGCTCTGAAGTTTGAGCAGGATTCATTTTCAACAGCTGGAGTAATTAGGCTGCCATGATCAGGTGTAGCACAAAGAAGCTGGATTAATTCATGATGTTGTACATTGCATTTGGGCGAGCACAAAAAAGTGTGATACTTCCCTGGAAACAAGAGAGAACCTATTGATTTATGAGTTATTTTTTACCCTTTCGCAACAAGGCAACACAATCTCTTAACAAATCACTTGGTTTTCATCTCCAAACTATCCTCAAGGGGGCTTACGCTAAATGAAAAGGGTATCTCTACAGGCAAAAATAACTTTTTAGTACCACAATAATTATCAAGTTTGTGGTAATGCTTGCCATGTTCACCCCTTTTCCAATGTTGATTTGCATCTCAAAGTCATCATACTGCTTCAAAAAATATGGGTATGTGGGCTTAATATTAGGAGGGAGAGAAGCATTCAAGAGAGAGTAAAAAGTGATGAAGTAGGAGTAATGCACTGACATGAAACGTTTATTGCTTGTGGGAGAACAGGAGGGTGGAAACCTGGAACAATAGGGGGTAGGAGGGGTTTGGCGTGTAATCTAAGGAAAAACTGAAGGGAGCCCAGTGCAATGTACTGGCATGAAAAGTTTATTGCTCATTGAGAGGACATGGGGGAGGGAACCTGGTATAATAGGGGGTGGGAGGGGTTTAGGGAGTGCTCTAAGGAAAAACTGAAGGGAGCCCAGTGCAATGCACTGACATGAAATGTTTATTGCTTGTGGGGGAGGACAGGAGGCTGGGAAACTGGAATAATAGGGGGTTGGAGGGGTTTAGAGTGTGCTCTACGGAAAAACTGAAGGGAGCCCAGTACAACGCACTGACATGAAAGGTTTATTGCTTGTGGGGAAGGACATGGGGGAGGGAACCTGGGATAATAGGGGGTGTGAGGCGATTAGGAGGCAGGAAACGAAAGGGTGGGATCGATGTAAGATGCAACTCATTCTTTCTTACAAAGCGAAACCGTAATATACAAAACCCCTTTGGAACAAACGCATTAATATAAAACATAATATTTTTTGGCACTGATGCTGTTACATTGATCCAACTATAATGTATCCTCAATGAAATGAATGCATTTGCCAACCCCTTCCTCATTTTTACAAGACTCTATTAGAGTTCCATTGTACAGGTAACCAATGAAATGCAAATAATACCACTGCATTTGATCAGAGCTAAAAAGCCCAAATTTTGGACCATATGCACGAAACTGCTCCCATAAAGAAAGAATGGAGATTTCATAGCATGGGACAAGAAATTTATCACATACAGTGACCTACCGGTGCAAAAGCAAAGTAAAATTTACCACAAAACAAATTTATGTTGATGACCAAGCAAAATAAATTCACAGCAAAATGAAATGTTACAGCAAAATAAAATCAACTCTTGCTGTTGTACTTGTGGGCCACTGTAATAATGAGCCGTACCTCCCACCGGCAACTTTGGAACATGAATATGAAATTCTTCCTCTTCTTGACTTAGTGACTGCCCTTCATCTAAAAGAAATGAAAGGTGGAAACATTTAAAAAAATCCCCAATTTAAATCAACACCTTACGACAAAATGTTTAACATAATTTATAAATATACATGTTACAGGTCAAATTTGATTTCATGTTAATTTTGATTTAACCTTGGTTGAGTTTCAATTTCCAATGTCTCCTAACCCTAGAAGACAAAGGAAATTGAGAATCAACCTATGTTAAAAAAATTTAACCTGAAATCAAATTTTACCTGTAACATACACAAATGTTTCAACATATAAATTATACAGTTTTCAACCCATTCACCCCTGAGCCGCCCGTAACCGCCCACCAAAATGAAGCCTACTAAGTGCCCAGCAAAAGAAAAAAAAAAATGAGTCAAGAAAAGTGAAAAAAGAGGGGAGGAGAGAAAGCGAAAAGTAAAAGTCAAGACTGCTGTGTCACTTTTAAACCCAAAAACTATCTTGAAATTTTGCTTTCTATGTAGCTGATATTTTGCATCTAGATCAGAATGTCACGAAGTGTATCAGCGTTGATGTATTGACCTCACTCTTGGTTAATAAGTAGTATGAATTGTTTTGAGCTGTTTCTACCAGCTCATTCTCTATTTTGAGAAATTATCAACTTAAATCTGACATTTGTTGTTTGCCGTATTACATGACTCTAAATCTCTCTAATATTAGAGACCTTTAGATTCTAAGACGAGTATGACTACGAGTGCGAGATTTTCGCAATAGTAAGTAGTGCTCGCACATGAACAAGTGTCATTTTGGCGGCAAAACATAATAGCCATTGTCATTCTATTACAAGTTTTAGCAAGAATGTCATAACAATTATTGTTAGAATGTTAATCATTTTGCCATTGGGAGAGGGCTTAACCACCTTCAAAAAAGATGACAGTGCCAACTTTTCTGGTGAAAAAAAGTACAATGGAGCTTTCCAAGGTCTCTATTTTTTGAGAATGTGCAAAAAGACTTCAAGTCAAATCTCGTACTTGTAGTCAATCTCGTCCTTGAATCTAAAGGTCTCTATTGACTGACAAGAGATACCTGCTGAGTCAGTTTCACTTGATCCTGCTGAGGTCTCTGTACTCATCTGCAAGGTTGAATGATGTGTTGACACTTGTTGCACTGTGGCAGATTGAACTGATGACATGGAGGTTGACAATGTAGAAGGCATGGATTTATCTTCACATCCAGTGGAGATTTGAGGGAAAGAACAGTTAGTTGATGAGGCAGTGGTGCCAGATGATTGAACAACGTGCACGGACATGCTGGCACTTTGGCCTATTGAATAACCTTGGAAATCATTTGTCTGCAACACCGGCCCTGTTTGAGCACCAATAATTACCCCTTCCACCATTTTATCCTGTGCAATATGCTCTTCTTCATTTGTGACCTGTTCCACAGCATTACCAGTATTTCCACCTTCTGCAGCAGGTGGGGAGGCGTCGCTTGTACCATCACTACATCCAATTCTTTTCAATTTTTCTTCTTGAAGAAGCTCAAAAACTGTCTCTCCAGCTTTGTTTCTGACATCAAAAAAGTTTAGCACTTGGCTGTGATGCAGTGGTCCTTCAACAGCAAGCTTTTGAAGCACATGAATCAATTCTTCACAAAATTGATCATATAATTCTCTCTGATCAAGCAACTGTTGAAGTTCTGGACTATCAGGAGCAATAGATTCTTTAGCTTTGATTTTACAGGTGAGCTCCCTGATTTTTTTAGCACACACATGAAGAACAGTGTCATCATTGAGTTCATCTTGCAACAGAAGAACATCACCATCATACTTGGCAAAAAGCTTCAACACCTTTTTGAATACAGTAACCTTCTCATCAAAATTAGAAGAAGGCTTGAAACGATGCAAGTTTTTAAAGAGTAGTATGATAGGCAAGTCTTTGGCAGAATGAGCAAAGTACTGCGAGTGACTTAGCTGTGCTTTTAACATGGATTCTAACAAGTCAAGTTTACCAAACAATATAGCCGTGAGAATGACAAGCTGGCGAAGCTGTGAGCAGGGGTCTTTAATGCCTATGGATGATTTCCAGCCATTTTTTAAAGATAATTTTAAGTGGTTCTCCAGACAGGTTCTCAGTTTGCAATCATCTGCAACACTGGCTGCCAGTACAAATGGATTGTGTTTTGATGTGCAGCTACTTTCACACAATCTAGTATGCAAGCCATCAAGCAGATCCTTTAGCGGGATGTTAACACACTTACTCAGTTTTATTTTCTTTCTCAATGGTTGGCTCAGATCTTCAGTTAAACATAAGTCTTGAAACCTGCCTTTCGATACTGGACTATTCAAAGCCCTGACTGAGGCATCAATCACACGAAGAGATTCATCTGAATGCTCCATTACTACACACGAGCAAGCTGTTTCAACTATCATATCACAGAGGATAGCTTCTGGATCTTTAATGCCTGCTTCAGAAGCATCAGAGATGCAATTGAGGGTAGATTCTATTTCCCCTAGGGTAACACATGAAACAGATGACTCATTTCTTTCTGACAATGGCATGACGTCAGTTACAGTTGACACGGCTTCATCTGTCATACTGCAGTTTGAAGTTACAGTGGAATCACTTGGTTCATCACAATTTGCCAGTGGTGTGTTAGAAATGCTCTCTAGAGTGGTTGCAGTTTTCTCTAACATTCTCTTTTCTGTGCTTACAGATACATCAGTTTTCTCTTCCACATCTATCAGACCAGAATGCCTTGTTTGGTTGTCTTCAGTATTGTCCAGGTTTACGGCAGAAGTATGCATCTCTTGTGCACTGAATACTTTTTCTTCCTCAGAATTATTAGTCCCAGATTCATTTTCAGGATCATCAAAGTTACTGCGACTTTTACTTGAAAGATCCTCCACTACTGAGGCATTCTCAGAGGTAATGTTCACACTGCTAGATTGGCTTTGATTTATAAGATCATTCTTTGTGATAGCTAACTCTTCTAATGTAGCAGTTGTCTCAGTTTCCATGTCCAAATTATGACCTTGTATCTCACTGTCATTATTTTTGACACTGTTCAGATGAAAA
Organism: Porites rus; assembly: GCA_964035705.1. NCBI lineage: Eukaryota > Metazoa > Cnidaria > Anthozoa > Scleractinia > Poritidae > Porites > Porites rus. The sequence continues at coordinate 15,721,127 of OZ038002.1, forward strand.
GCTTGTGTTTCATTTGATGACATATTCGAGTTTGAGACAGTTATATCTGACACAGAACCATTCTCAGTCACATTGTTCACACAAAAAGATTGCAATTCAGTGCCAATATCATCCACTCTGTTCACATCAGAACCTTGGATCTGATCTAATGAATTCTGAGCAGATGTCCTTTCACATTGTGTAGTTGCATTCTCAGCCACCTCCTTCAAACTACAAGATTGCAATTCAGTGGCATTATAACCCACTACATTTTGATGAATATATGTAGATGGTTGTATTTCATTTGAAAACTGTTTTGGTATTGCTGTTTCGCCTAGTACAGTGGTATTTTCAACTATCTTGTTCACATGGGAGGATTCTGTTTCAGTGCCACTGTTATCTAAACTGCTTACAAAAGAAGGCTGTATTTCATTTATTGAACCCCTGAGCGCAAAAGTCATTTCATCTGGAACGGTGGTAATCGTCTTATCTCCACTACAAGATTGAATTTTAATTTGGTTAAATGTAATTTAACTAAGTTAACCACCACGAGCTTAGCGGTCAAGCGGTTCATAAGCTTAGCGGTCAGGCGGTTCACAAGCGTAGTGGTCAAGCGGTTCACAAGCATAGCGGTCAAGCGGTTCACAAGCTTAGTAGTTAAGCGGTCCTCAAGTTTAGTGGTCCACAGGTTAAGCGGTCTAGCGGTCCACAAGCTTAGCTGGCAAGCGGCCCACGAGCATAGCGGGCATCCAGCGGTCAATCCCATAAGTGCAGGCTCACATGGTTTGTGGTAGCTTTGTACACGGCTAGGATCTGCGAGTTCTTCATCGAGCGTTTGTGCAGTGGTCTGTGGAGCGGTTCATTTAGCGTCTTCCCCCCCCTCCCATCCCTATTTTTCTTCCTTCCACTGTTTGATCAGTGTGACGGGTGCCTGGAATGGGGGCTCATGGCTGGGTTGCGGGGATTTGCCAGCCATGGGGGCAGTTTTTCTATCTAGGGGCTGGCTGGCCACAGTGGAAGCCCCTGGGTATCCCGGGCACCCACCTTCCACTTAAGCGAGGCAGTTGGTTAATTGCTATTAGGGAAAGTACATTTAATATGACAAGGGGGGGGGGATGAAGATATTGAAACTCGAAGCTTGAAATTTTAGCAGCCCCCCTCGCTAGCAGTTCAATTTTTTAGGAGCCCCCTCCTTGGTAGTCGAAAAAATTTCAGAGCCCTCCCCCTCCTCCTGCTTCAATTCCTTTGCTCCCCTGAAAAAAGATCACTAGACTGTATTAAATATATTTACCGTTATTGTCTTCAATGGTTTATACTATGACAAACTTGAGATACAGTTGTGATACAATTTTCTAAAGCGTTTTTGGGATGAACAAGAGTGTAATAATTACTGAGACTACATTTGTTATATCTGTAAATCACGTGATATAGCTGAGTTGCACAGGTCATTAAATTGTTGAGTTGAAAACCATCCGATCTGTATGATGATGTCATGTGTTGGTTTTGAAGTATACAAATTTTCGGAGCCCCCCCTCCTAGCGCAACAATTTTTTCAGAGCCCCCCCCTTCGGGTGTCTAAAAATTTTCGGAGCCCCCCCTCAATATCTTCATCCCCCCCCCCTTGTCATATTAAATGAACTTTCCCTTATCATCCACTATGTTTACACCAGATGGCTCTGCATCTGTTGATGAATCATTCAACATGGTTGTTTTTCCATCTAGTACAGTGGTACTCTCAATCATCTTATCTGCACTAGAACATTGAACGACATTGCTATTATCATCCACCATGTTTACATCAGATGTCTCTGCTTCTAATAACGAATCACTCAGACTTGTTGTTTTTCCATTTGGTATGGTGGCAGTGTTCACTTCCTGATCTTCAACGGAAAATAATTGAATTATGTTATGGCCAACATCATCCAATCTCTTCACACTAGAAGACTCTGCTTTACTTGATGGAGAAATTAACATGGTTGTTTTTTCACCTGTTACAGTGGAATTCTCGACCATCTTTGAACATTGAATTTCATTGCTATGATCATCCAACGTGTTTACACCAGAAGGCCGTGCTTCATTTGATGAATCGATCACCATGGTTGTTTCTTCGTCTGATACAAATTGTATGGTAGCATTTTTAACCACTGTGTTCACACTACAAGATTGCATTTCCATATCATGGTCAATATGTGCTCTGTTTGCACCAGAAGGTTGTGTTTCATTAGATAATTCCTTCGGTGTGGAAGCACTCTCGTCAGCTGTTTGTAAAGTGGTATTCCTCAACATCTCATTTCCATCAAAAGACTGAATTCCAGAAATATTCTGAAGTGTTCCGCTCCGAGCAGAAGATTGAGCCTGTGGTTCCTTCGCTGAATCATCCAGGGAGGAAATCCATCTTCCTAGAACCTTGGCCTCAGATGTTTTGTTCGAGCTTGCATCGACGTCGGCATATTTTGAAATGCTTCTGCTCAAATCAGGTGACTGCATTTGATCTAAAAGTTCATCGAGCTTGGAAGACAAATTGTTCTCTCTTCTCTTTCTTTCGCTCATGAAAAAATAAACTTTACTCGTGAAATGACGCAGAAAGGTTGGCAGACTATGGGCGCTTTCCATTCGACCAAAAATTACGGAATGAAATTTCGAGTATTCCATGTGACGAATGGAACAGTATTTTCCGGTTGGTTTGAACCAAGCCGTCCCAGTCCATCACGTACCAATTTTCGCGCGAAAATACGAAATAAACAGGGGAATCAAAAAATGGCGGACTCTTTGTCTATTTTACTTGCTTTAGAGTTGCTCGACGACTATGAAGTTGAAATAAGCGAAGTATTGGACGAGGACGACGACATAACGCTGTTCAGTGTGGGTAAATCCTACATGCGTAGGAATTTAAACCGAATCAGCGAATATTTGCCTTGCAATAGAAAGTGTGCTCGTCACTTATCACATTAATTTAAGACATTGGGCGTAGCTTATATGGATTTTCGCACTACTTACGAAAGTTTGCCGTGGCTCCGGTGCAAAAATGGTGCAAAAGAACATTCAAGTCATCTGTCGCATAATAACAAGCGGAACACCGATATTGAGCAGAAGAATTGGAAGCCATGTTGAGTTCGATTTCCGGGCTCTGAGAAACTGCGCGCGAGCAGGAATGGTCGAATGGAACGGAATTTTCCGGTTATTCCGATTTTCCGGAATTTTAGGCCAACCTCGCGAGGTACACCCAAAATTTCGGAATGAAATTCCGGAAAATGTCTGTTCCATTCGCTCCCAAACCCGGAATTTCCGGAATTTTTGGTCGAATGGAAAGCGCCCTATGTCTGCCAACTGCTCGACCTCGTGAGAATTCGGGTTTGGTGATTGGCTTACACAACCTGCTCCCTTTCATCAATATAAAGTGACCCCGACTCGATCCAGTTCTCGTCACGATCAAATTTGGTAAAAATGGTGTCTTGTAGGGGAATTTGTGAAACAGTTCTCTCAGCTCTTTTGGAGTATGATACAGCAAAGATAGTGCATATCAAAAGCAAAAAGGTTGGACTGATCAATCGACTAATACAGTTAGCGATCATTGTTTACATTATAGGGTGAGTAGTGCCAAGTTTCAGTTTCGAACTTAATGCCAAACATACAGAAGGTAAAGCAACAAGCTACCTTTCTTGACCTTCAACTGGATGTAACGTGTAAGTCAGTCCAGTCCTTGCAAAAGCAGATAAAAGACCGCATAGAACTGCTGACGTTTTAAGGTATTCGATGAGCTGTAGCTGCAGGATCAGCTGTAGGTACTCAATCAGCTGCTTCAAGTGTTTATGCAAATGCCACAAGAATTGCACTCGACCACCTTTGAAGAAAGACGAAAAAAGAAGTAGCCTAGCTATGTTCTATAAAATTTACAATGACCAAACTAGGATAGACACTGGGAAATATCTGAAGCTGTTGAGTCGAGTTAGCCGTCACGTTCATAGCCAATTGCAAGCTTATGATCAGGTGCCAGTTGCATATTTGCTATTTTGATCTAAGAACAATAAGCCCGGCCTAGCTAATCGAATGTTCGGTAATCGAACTCCAGTCATTCGATTGACTTCAGTTGGGTTGGGTTATCGAACTTAACCCAACTCACCCAAAAAGTTTGCTAATCGAACACTTAAAAACAATTGGACATAAAACCAGTTTCTTCTGGTTTCAAACAAGGTGTTGTGTTCAAGTAGTTTGGCTTCAATTTCAAATACGAGCAGTGCAAAGAAAGTCAGTTTTACAGCGTGCCATTCGGGCAGGCTGAAGCTAGTATTTATTAGCTCAAATGTCACTTCAACCAGCCCCAAAAACTTTTTGATGAGGAGAATTGAATCCACAGTTCTTCTGTAATTTAAATTCCTCAAAAAACTTCACTTGCCTGTTGGGCGAGTGAAGAACAAAATTCACTTTCCGATAGCAAAATCCCACTAGCCTCAGGCTATCGGACACAACTTTCTTTGCACACTGATGAGTATGCAAAGATGTCACAGCAATGGTTAAAGGCTACCATGAGTGCTCTTTTGCCTTCGGTGTCTGAGAAAAGTTTGTTATTAAGAAAAAAGGAGGAGATAGTAACAGAGGTCCTGCTTTGAAGGTAAATGACTAAACTTGGACATTTGCAATATGAACTGGTGCCTGTACATGTACTCTGGCCACTGACCGACAAAGTTGAAGTGTAAGGCCCTGTTTATACGTCGCGCAATCATCGAATTTAATTCAGATGAATTCAATTCAAAGCCTCCCATGCAACCAATGCAATAAAATTTGACGATTATGTGACATAAGATGAATTAAATTCGTCTGAGGAATAATCAAACTCACCGAAAAGCTCTAAATCTGACCGATTAGGTTCGATTGATTTTGGTTCAGTTTCATTCGATAAGAGAGTTGAACATTTTGCCAAATAGGTCATGTAATGCCTTTTCTTTGATGGCATTTACAAACTGCCTTTATTTTATAAATATTATATGACTACTTTTATTTATTTCTTTTATATTTCTTTTTTAATATTGACCGCTGGCCAATTTGCAAGAATCATCAACTATTTTTGTTGGAGGCAAGATAGTTACCCATAATATGTGACATTTATGACAAATATTATTCATGCAGCATGTAGGAAATGATTCGATCTTTGATGTTAGTAATTTCTTTTGTTTGGTTTTAGTAGACCTTCAGGTATTTAATCCTTGCAGTAATTTTGTTTTTAAGGTATGTGATTGTTTATAAAAAAGGATATCAAGAATTTCAGGAACCATACAGTTCTGTAACTACCAAAGTGAAAGGCTTATCACTCACCGACTTAACAAGGAGTGGCCCAGAATTTCCACTGTATGGAGGTGTTCATGTGTGGGACTCATCAGATTTTGTTGTCCCTCCTGAGGTACAAACTTTTAGCTGTAACCGTAACAACTGAATTGCAATGAATGGAAGATGAGTGCCTGGGATGTTTGGGACCTCCCCTGTGACCAACTGACCCCTAGAAAGAGACCCACTCCTATGGCTTCCAATCCCCAGAACCCAGCCCATCACCACCATACAGTGTACCTCACCAAGTCATCTCAGCTCCCATCACACTGTGTTTCGGTGGAAAATAAGGGAAGGATTAGGCTGGGAGGGGCAGAAATGACAAAGAAGAACACACTCCACAGAAAAAAGCCGTTATGCTTGAACACACTGAAATGTGCTTTAAGGCTATGCCAGAGAGTGTGACAGAGCATGCGTCAAACTCTGCTGTTCCTGACGGCCATCAGCACGTCGGCTACTCTTCGTTGTTAACTCAGTTAAATTGCATTTAATGGTAACTGCATTTAAGTTCCATGAGTAGCAACAATATATAAAACAATATTGCTAAGTAATCAAGAGAAAACATTTTATTGGTCCTAAATGCCAAAATCTTTAAGGGTATAAAGTCTGAACGTGAACTGGAATAAATATTCAAAAGGGTGGTGTGCTCAACCCAATAACCCTTGGATAATGGCGAAGTACTGATAATAAATTTTAAAAGCACCACATTGCAGTAAATGATAGAAACAAAAGTAGATTATCATCTGTTTCAAGTGTTTGCTGGGGGCTGACAAGAATAATATTTCACTAGGAGGTATTTTTTTTATTATTTTATGAAAAATATTGTTTACGAAATATGGAAGATGGTAGTGTGGGGAATTCCTTAAGGGCAGGGGTGGGAGATACTAGTTTTAGTCCTGATATGTATATATTACTTGCCTTAGTTTATTGATACTTTACCTGTTTGTTTACCTTTTTTGCTGCTAATTTGTGCCAACAGGAGAATAATGCAGTATTTGTAATGACAAATATGATCATCACGCCAAATCAAACACAGAATACTTGTCCAGAGAACTCAAAGTTGCCAGGGGTGCAGTGTACAAGTGACAGTGATTGTAAACCACTAGAACCTGTGAAAAATGGCAATGGTATGCACTTATAATAATTATACAATATATTGATAAAATATTGAACAGTTATTCCTCGAGCCCGAATGAGCTCTGAGTCAATAGCCCATGAGGCTGAGGGCCAAATGGGCTATTGACTCAGAGGCCATGAGGGCGAGAGGAATAATTTTATTGTTTTAGTAAAATCCAACTAGTTGGTCAAAAATATCGAGACAAAACAACTTTAGCCAGTTAAAGCTAGACTTTAGGCTTTTTTTTGCCACCAAAATGCTGGTGCTTTGTGCTACTAGTGGGCTATAACATAATACTAGCCTAGTAGTAGCTCAACCAATTGATTAGAACGCAGCATTGATAATAGACCACTAGTTGGATTTGACCAATAGCATATATCTTTAATTTTAGCATTTTGTGATCCAAACGTCTAAATTGAGCCAAGAGTTGGTTTTATGTGGTAAATGAAATGTGTTGTGAACTTATTAGTTACTAAAATTAATATGCACTAGTTACCAGTGAATTGATATAATATATTGTTAGTGAAATGGCTCCTTGTGGGCAGTTAGTCTATGATGGCTCTCGGTTCTTCTGTATTTTTGGTGGAGATAGAAACTCAGTCCATGACAACATGATTATCTCCAAAAAAGGCCCTATCGTTCTAGTGTTAGTTGTTCTGGAAAAAAAAACCCAAGTAACCTATCATAAACCACTTGATTCTTAAAAGGCATAATTTGACATGAGTCTATTGCATGGGACCCTTTTTTTTTCAATTATCGCCTTATGTTTTTTTATGTGTTTTGTTCTGTGATGGAGTAGTGTCAAAGATATGTATGTAGCCTTTAATACAGTGTAGGATAGCTGATTTTGTTGCTAAGGCAGGCCAGCACACATCATTATTTTTAGAGTTTTACTTATTAAGAGCTGGTAAACTCTGTGCCAAACATAACATGTATGACTGTAGTACTATATGTGTTGGTCATGGTCAAAATTTTTTCTTCTTCTCTTTGCTTATTCAAGCTCAAACCAGACCTTATTCCAGGTATATAAAGAACTCTGACTCTTTTAAAACTCTTAAAATGAAAGCTTTGAAATTCTTGTTAACAATTACAAGGTTTCAAGACAGGAAAATGTGTAAAAAATGAAAAAGGAGAGAAAGTTTGTGAGATTTATTCCTGGTGCCCAGTAGAGATTGATGAACTTCCAATGCCAGGCTTTAATTTAAGGTAAGCCTTGCGTTTTCTCAAACAAATATGTAAAATATATTAATGTAGCTTTTTTCCATCTTTTCAGTTTTGTGTGTATCTTACCACTATCAATGGATTGTCCTGTCATTAAATGCCATAGCAGTATTTATTTTTAATAATTGGGGTGGATTTCAACAAGTTTCAAGTTTATTTCAAAATTTTACAGGATAATTTACAAACTGCTCCACCCACCAATAGCAGGTTAACCAAGGCAGGAAGAGCAAATCAGATCGTTTAAATACCTTGGAAATCTAAATACATAAAAAAAAATGCATAAATAAATATTATCAACAATTTTAAACCCATTCACCTGCCACTGGAGTTTCATAATGGGAGTAGGTTCTGGTTCCCCATGGACCAACACTTGGTGGAAAAATCAGTCGGAGAGTTTGCTAGTATGCTTGAAATTTCATCCTGTATCTATGAGAAATTATAAACCTAGTGCTAAATGTCTATGATCACCAGTGTGAGATGTTGTTTTTTCCTATTGCACTAGTTATAATGTTCCTCTTCTTGACGTTGCCAAGAATTTCACCATACTCGTTAAAAACAATGTGCAGTTTCCCAAGTTTGGTGAATCAATGTAAGTAATAATATTTACAGTTTAATTTATACTTCTTGTTTTGAGCTTACTGGCTTATAGCTAGAACGCTTTATGCCGGCATCAGCGTAAGAACGATGGTAAGGTCATTGCTATTGTTCTTGTGTGTGCAGTGAAGAGTAACCTTAGGGGCCAATTCAAAGGGACTGGCTTTGATACCTGCTATCTCCCATTCTCTGTTTTATACAGCATTGTTATGACAAGGAGGAATTTGACACTGATCGTTCTTAGGGCTTTTTAATAAGGTTAAATAGGATATTATGCTCCTTTATTTTAAAAACATTAAGTGTTTAAGTTTGTGAGGAATGGCCTTTCAAATATAATTTACAGGAAACATGTTCTGTTATGATAATTCTAGAATTGAGTTTAGCCAGAGTAATTTCTTTGCTATTTCTATCCATTCTTAATATATTTATATATATATATATTTTTTAATTTATATTTCTTTTTTTGTTTACTGTGAGAAAATCATCTCATTTGTTATCACATTGGTGACAGAAAATTGTGCTGTCAAACAAATTGCATCCCCTGTTATGCAGCATGCATCCCTTAATCACAAGATGGCAATTATGACAAGCAAGTTTACCTCTTAGAGGTTTCAACAGCAGTTGCAGGTGATAAGCTTTGGTTTTTGCCTTTAAAAGTATATTATTTTTGTTTGTCCAAACAGGAGAAACATCCAGTCCAATAACCATACATACTTGACTATCTGTAATTATGATCCTGAAACAGACCCTCTGTGTCCAATATTCCAGCTTGGAAAGATTGTTGAGCTAGCAGGTGTCAATTTTGATGAAATAGCTTATAAGGTAAGTTCAGGTTTGAATTAACAACAGAAAAAAACAGAATTTGACTTCTTTCATGAATGTCAGTTTCAGATCATCCTAATTCAGTATCAATGACCTGACCAGTGGCCACGGCAAAAAACTCTTATACAATCTAGCCAATCAGTGTGTGTGAAGTTACTGCCAACTTTGGACATTCTTCCTTTTACACAAAAAGCAACTGGAAACTTGCATGGCATAGAGAAACACATTTTTTGTATGATTTATAGTGAACAGAGTAGACCATCACACATGAAATATCTATTTCAGTTAATTTGTTTAAAATTATAATTGATTAATTTACTTTTTCAATAATCTTTTTTTCTGTTGTCGTTTTCATGTCATTTTAGGGTGGAGTCATGGCCATTGTTATAACATGGAATTGTAACTTTGACTCTCTTGCATATTCTTGTGAACCCAAGTACTCATTTAGAAGGTGATTACAGATCTCCTAGTTACAATAATTATAGTTGGGCTATAATATTAGGATGCAGTCCGGTTAAATTTACCATATTTCATTCTTTCACCACACAGTACGATCGGTGAAAGATGGTTAAATTTACCATCTTTCATTTTTTCCCCACACAGTACGATCTTGACATTGCTGATCCTAGCAGTATGCAGGACGCACGTCAAATATGAACCTAGTATATGGCCTCGCTCTCCATGAGTTCTCCGTAACTTAGTGGATAGAGCGCCCGCCTGGTGTTTGGGAGATCATAGGTTCGAATTTTGATTTTTTCTTTGTCCAACGCTCGTGACATGCAGATTATTTCATCTTCACATTTGTTAACTGAGCTTAAATTTACCATCTTTCATTCTTTCACCAATCATTATATGGTTTTTTAGTAAACAATCATGTTTTCTCCTCAGATTGGATGACTCCAAAGCACTGATTGCCGAAGGTTATAATTTCAGGTAACATTAGTTCCTTATCATATCATTATCATCATACTGATCCCACTGACAATGTTTTTTATATTCTAACCATGGAAGAAAGCCTGTTCCAGACTGAAAGATACTTATAGTAATGAGCAGAAGTCATGAAATCTGATGCATAAAACACGCACCCCCTTTCCCAGATCATACACATCTTATTCTCTCATGCATATGGCTTGTTCAGTTTGGGACATTCCTACTATCTGAAAGCCTGGCACAGGCTAAACATGAGTGTTTAAATCTCTTTGTTTTATTTTTTCAATACTTTTGCAGATATGCTAATTATTATGTACAAGACAATGTTCTTTACAGGACACTGTTCAAAGCTTATGGTATTCGATTTATGATCCTGGTATATGGACAGGTAAAAATAATTGTTGCATGTTCTGTTCACCATGAAGTCATATCTTTTACAGAAAATGTCCTAACCCCATGGCTACAGACTATTTTTAGTCTAAGCCCTTGATCATCTCTTTTATATGGCCTTTCATTTTAATTAAGTATTTCCCTCGACACTTTGCTTGAGAAACGCTTTTCCTTTTTTCGTTGCCTATTCTTTTGCAATAATATTACCATGAATAAATTCATTATTGAAGATTGTATCTGGAACAAATAATATCAATAAAAGGGCACTTGATATGTTAAGTTCTTACTTTGTTTTACAAGCAAACACATAGCAATTTGGAGTCTAAACGTTTCCCTTACCCTATCACATTGGCTTTTTTCTTTCGCCTCATTTAAATAAAGATATTCGCAGAGTTCAGAGAAGTATGTTATAATTATTAATAGGAAGGTCCGTGTGCTTGTGATAACACTTCGTTTTTGACAGATCCAAAAAATTTGAGTAGCTATAAAGAGCTATAAAAATAAAGAAAAAAATGTTTGATTTTCTGTATTCCTAGGGAGGAAAATTTAGTGTCATCCCATTGTTTCTCAACCTGGGATCTGGTCTTGCCCTTCTTGGTATCGTAAGTGTTCCAATTGACATTGATACTTTATTTTATTGTTGTATTTACAGTACAATATGTTCTTGTGCCTTTCACCTGCGATCAGACGTTCATTTCAGGGGAGCATGAAATTTACAATATCCCATTTCTTTTGCAGGCCACAGTTCTTTGTGACATTGTGGTTCTCTATGTACTTCAGAAGAAGTATTTTTACAGGGAGAAAAAATATCTTTTGGTTGATGATACGGAAAGTAAATCTGATGACTTCCTGGTATGTTGAAGTTGCGTTGTCCTGCTTTTTTTCCAGTTGGATAAAAAAGTTTGAATGTTATTGATACAGAAGCATCTTCTCTAGTGAACAACCATTGTTAACCATTTAAAATTTTGAACAGCTTGGGCCTTCCGAGCTAATCTATTGACCAGTCAAGGATATGTTATACTAAACGACAGCACACTATGAACATTGCAGTTATAAAATTATTAGTCTTAAATTTAGCAACTCTAAGACCAGAATAGAAGCTTTTGATACTTAAATATGGTTAACATTCATTTAGTCTTTATACCAACAATAGCGTTTTTGTTGATTTATATATATGTGACAACAACAGGAACTTGTAGAACAAGAAACCACAGATGTCAACTAACAACGGATGAAGTATAATACCTGGAAAGGTATTCATTGGCATAGCATAGCGAAGGTTTTTAACAACTGCTTCATAAATTTTGCTTAACAAGTAAACTACGCCCGTCAGTAGAGCTAGAGTAATGGAAACTTAGGTAGTAACATCTGTCATGCTTGCTTTTTGTTGTAAACCTGCTTTATGTTTGACAGGTTGCCCGTTTCTCAGTAACTTGCATTGATAACACAAAACTAGTAAACAATAGTATATAGATAGTTTGCTAGCATGAGCACCATCGGCTTTTTACTGTAAACTCTTATTTAAAATACCGCGTTTTAGTAACCTGTCCACAGACGTTTTTTCTCTTTTTTTTGGACAATTCGACACCGCGGATTTTATTTCCATACGCGCGCTCGACGATCCTTACTACGCTTTTCAAAAACACGCGAACTCTGAAGTTCAAAAGCCGCCTTTACAAGGGCGTTTTTCGCTGCTTTCAATCATAATTTCGATCACAAGCAACGATCCTTGAAACACAGAAACACACAAAATGGATCGAAATCCACAAATCACAAACCATGACCTTTTGAACCCATGGAAGTAAGCGTCCGTTTTCTAGGTCCGCTAAGACAATTGACGGCAGGGAAAAACGCAAATGTCAATTGGTTTTGGAAACTCAGAATTCGCGTGCTTATGAAAAAAAAAAGGGTCTGTGGACAGGCTACATTACATTTGAAGAACAGCAGTTATAAGAATTCCCAAATAGTACTAAAATCTACCTTTTTTGTGGACCGCATTCCCCTTAACATATTTGCGAGATTTTCCGTTTTGTTTAATAGTTCAATAAATAATTAAATAAACAGTTTCAACTCCTTTCTCCTAATAGAAAACAAGAGCTCGTGTCATGAACAGCACTGGTAGTATGGATCGTAACAGTAAACAGTATTCACCCATAAGTAACGAAGAAGATATTCAAGAGGATTCCACAACTTTCCAAAATAGTAATAATACACAAAGTCAAAGATAGTACTGATCATAAGGATCAAGGCATTGCAGTATGTTAACCACGACATTCCCCATTGAAAATATCTTGGTCCATCATGCAGACTGGATGTCCAGATCGTGTACTAGTTCGAAGTTGAATTACTTATACAGGAATGACCTGCCATCCAGTAGGACACTTCCGAGTTCCTGAAACCCTCACTTTCAAAATGAGGCAAAGTGCACAACCTTTCTTGTAACAATGAGTTTCATTTTGTATAAGAATGAAAAATCATTTTCATATCTAAGGCTGAGCACTTAACCTCGTTTTGATACAGAAGCCCTGGGGAACTCGGAGATGGCCCATTACTCATATTGTACTCAAAAGGGGAAAGTCTCAGGTACGATGGAAGCATTTTTGAATGATGAAGTTTCAAACAGCAGCTGTCCACTATCCTTCTAGTTTGCTGGGTTTTAAACCTATAGGTCGAAAAGGAACTAGAATAATACTCCACTAATTAGTTATAATGTGCTGTTGAATTTGAATTGAATCCGTCTCAAGAAAAGGATTAGTACTAATATGTAGTTTATTTAGATATGGTTATAGAAGATGAGCATGCATAATAACACGGCAAATTAAGGAAAATAGTGTGAAAATAGGACAAAGTCAAGAATCGCCACAGTAAGAGTAAAACACTGCAAGAACCATTGCTGTGTAGTGTTTAGTTTTATATAGATTATAGATTTTGTAATGATAAGAAATATTTTGTATCCTCAATTATTTACTGAGGAACTGATACATAAAGAAGAAATCTCATGGATAAGTTTTAGAATATTAGAATAAAATTTAATCGTTCACTTTAGGAATACGTTTGTCTGGTCAAAAGAATTGTAATAAAACATTTATTCTGTTGAGGTAATGTTAGCAGAAGTGTTTTGATGCGTCTCTTGGTTGGGATTTTGAGCACGGGCTGAATCTATTAGTGTACCTTATCACTAAGCAAGCAAGAAAAACAAGATAACTCGTAAAGTTTAACGAAAAAATCTGGGCTTATTTGGGTCAATTGACCACCACAAGGAGATTCAAATGCTAATGGTATGGTAATCCGGATTCCGGAATCCGAGAAATTTTTACTTGTGGAATCCTGGGCCGGGTTGTTCAAAGCTGGGTTAGGATGGTTAGTACGAAATTTGAATTCAGATATAAAGTTGAAAAGTAAATTCAGTTTAATTCTTTTTTTCAACAAGTTGATGACTGGATGCTCTTAAAAATAAGAGAGAAAATTATCCGAGAAAATGTTTTTGAACGAAAGAAAAAGAAACCCGGGTTAAATTTAACCCTGGGTTAAGCGCTAATCGGCCTTCGAACAACCGGGCCCTGAATCCTGGGCTTTGGAATCCGGAATTCAGCTCAAGAAATCCAGAATCCAAGTTCCACTGTCAAGGAATCCGTAATCCAGTACCTGGAATCAGGAAATCAGAATCCAAAACTGTATATGATTAACTTACATGGAGCGCGGTGACATTCGAAACATTGTCAGTTGACACTCTCTGATGGGATCCTATCCTTGGACCACAATTTCCAGTTTTCAATAGTACGACCGAGGTCTCTTTTTACCCTTACGTTAATCTACTTCTCTTTTACGCGTCCTTCCCTTAGCAGTCGCAGCAATTCGATGCTTAGTTTCTATGGCTTTTTATTTTTCCCATCACGTGGTAGGCTCGATTACCAGCCACTGTTCGGGAAAATGAGGGGAGGATCAAAGACTGGACCCGGGAGACGGCGGAAATCGAGCCTAATCACGTGGTAATCTTTGGGTTACATCTTTCCAACTCTATATATCAGCAAAAAAACATATACAACTCACAACGGATTTTTCCAGTCTTCTTGGTTTTGTCAAAAGACCTTTCTTAGTATAAAATTCCATTCAGACGGAAAGGATTAATGTTTAATTTGGAGCTAATTTTGCACAGCAGAAGTAGCTTTACAGGCCGAAGTAACACTCGGATCGCAGAAACAAAATGACGATTGACCTTCACTGATGTGATTGTTAATGTTTTCATTCGACATAAACTGATATTCAGACCAGGGAGATTGCAACGTAAAATTTTCCAGCGTGATCGCTAGAACAAGTTAGATTGAACTTAAAAGTTCACTGAACGTTCCCGCTTCCATCCAAGGCAAATGCATCACAACTTAATGAAATTTAAAATGCCTTCAAGGCACTCATTATTGTAGTCCTTTATCCCAGAAACTATTAATTGACCCATGAGTTGAAAATAAATTGAGACTATTTCTACGCGCCACAGTATCCGAACCTTTGCGCAATTAGAATGACTCAACACGAAGCAAAGACCGATCCCGCAGGCTATATGGGTGGGTACCTAGGAAGGTTTGTGGGTGGTTAACCGGTAATGTGCCGCCACAACATTAAAATGTGGACCTGGTTTTAGGTGTAATTGGTAATGTTTTCATTAGACATTAGCGGGGGTACTCAGACCAGGAAGATTGCAACATAAAATTTCCCAACGTGATCGCTAGAACGAGTTAGATTGAACTAAAAAGTTCATTGAACATTCCCGTTTCCATCCAAATGCATCACAACTTAAATAAAATTTAAAATGCCCTCAAGGCACTCATTATTGTAGTCCTTTATTCCAGAAACTATTAATTGACCGATGACTTGAAAATAAATTGAGACTGTTTCCGCGCGCCACAGTATCCGAACCTTAGCGCAATTAGAATGATGCAACACAGAGCCAAAGTCCAATCCCGCAAGCTATACTCCGGGGTGGGTACTTAGGAAGGTCTGTGGGTGGTTAACCGATAATGTGCCGCCACAGCATTAAAATGTGGACCCGGTTTCAGATGCACTTTGAAATTGCATTCAATTCGCTGCTGATTTTTGCGAAGCTTTCGTACGTCCCAGGAAACGTAGAGTACATGAGATTACTCAAGAAGTCTTGAAATCAGGACCCTGTTGGGTGTGACATTCTCGTCACGGGGTTCACGATATTTTAAAAAAGGAAACCCCCTCGGAAATTAACAGGCCGTAACTTTTGCGGGTCTAATATCGGTTCAGGGCCCTTTAAAGATAAAGTCAGGAAAGGAAATTTTAAAAAGAAGAGCTAGCTTGCTAGGAAGCTGTGACTCGGAAGCCAGGAATTATCATTGACATTAATTGAAATTTCTTGGGCAGCAGATTTGACATATTTTTAGAGAAAACTGGTGAGTTGATTCCGGATCAATTGAGTTGTGCTTGCTGTCATCTGCGCGGTAGACTCTTTCATCCAGTTAAGCACGCAAAAGCAAAATTCTAGGATATACTGTTGCCACTGATCGTCTCCAGTTGATCCTGGCAGTCCAGTAAGAATAGCTGTTCTTCCCCTCACCCTATCTTTTTTCAGAACACACCAACGCGATGAAATGCATAAATAGACAACTTTCGATGGCAATGGCAAGGTAAATAACAGCTAAAAGAAGACAAACTGGAAACTTAAAGGTGCAAATTAAAACCTAGGAGACGGTCCTAGGAGATCAGGTGGCATGTTTACAAATTACGACAAAGCTTAAATTGTTTGCTCACATCTCCAAAACAAATGATCAGTTTCCATCTAGACCGTATTTGGTCAGCTTTTGCGTTCGGTTAGATCATAATTCAGTTTCATAGTTCAGTTTCTTGTTTTTCGCCGACCCAGCATTAAAGGGCTCAAATCAGTAATTTATTACAGCCCAGTCAACCTTTAAGTTGACCCTAAGAGCTCGCGTTCTCCATCCCCGAAAGACTCCAAGCCTACAATCTTCGTCGGTCTCGGGGATGCGCTTACATTTATGGAACTTTAGTGAGAGAATTCTTCTGCAATACACTTTCCCAAACATAACGTGTTTACTCGTTGATAAAAAGCCTGGATAGCGGGACCGAATCTAAAGAGTGTTTTATTAAAATATGGGAGTATTGAAGGACAAAAAGTATAGAGTTTCTTCTGAATAAACAGCTATATATTGTTAAATATCGTAGTTTAAGTTAAAGAAAACGATACAGTTAGAGTATAAATTCAATGTACAGGTTATACGAAACTTCTAAAAATGACAATTGATAATCATTCCTTGTTATTATTGGATTTCTATTCCGAGAAACAGCACCCTATTTTAAGATTGCAAAAAACGCTAAATGACCAACGCATTTGACGAGGGAAGACTCGGGAATCAGACATTCAGTGGTTAAAGCGCTCCTTGAAAATCTCCATACCATACTATACAATTTTGATCCGCTTGCACACTTGCACCATACTAAACTGTTCTTTGAAGACCCCACACATTCGTATAACTGACGAACTCAAAAAAGGGGAACGATTTTTTTGCAGTCTACACCGACCACCCGGCTCCTTTGACTCCATCCGGTAATGGATGGAAAACCCCCAATCAAGCTGCTGGATGAGCCCCTCTCCTGCCTATGCAGTATTACCACAAGGAGACCAGTCTAGGTCCTCTTTACTTTGCAAGTATGGCGGATTAAATACTAATCATCAACTGCGGTATTTAAATCAAATAAATCTGCCATTCTAGTTTGTAATAAATAAAATGAAAGGAAAAAAGAATGATCTCCCTAGGGATTTGTCTTTCTCACATAGTTCCTACAGAGCCGAATGGCAATTAAACTACCCGCAGGGTTTTTCGCTACCAGGCACTTTTCAACTCTTTCTTAAAAGAGCCTAGACCAAGTCTGTAAAAACACACTAACTTCTCGAAAACAAATAAAAGTTGAACAATTAGCACAAGTAAAGCAAGAAAAGGTTAAAATAAAGTCTACTACAGATTACGATAAGCATCAACAGGGGCGGATCCAGAAAATTCAGAAGGGCGTGGCTGGGACACTTGCCAGCTGTATAGATGCTTCTTATTTTTCTGAAAATTCTATGAAAATAATACAAAATTTCAAAGAAAAAGAGGTGGCCGTGGCCCCCTCTACCCACCCCTAAATCCGCCCTTGATCAAGTTATTTTTCAAACTGAATCGAAATCTGGATTATTACAAGAGGACATTCAAAACATTACAGTAACATCCATTAATCTAAGTCTATCAGATGTTTAAGAAACGCCTGCTGAATATGTTTTTTTAAAGATAATTTGATTGTCTGTTAACATTATGATAGTAACTAAGTTTTGACCTTTTTGGATGCCTTAGTCTTTAGTATACATTCAACAGACCGAAAGTATTTGGAAGCTGAAATTTTTTTCTTTCAAAATTTAACTGGCTAATTTAACAGCAATAGTTCGAGATCGAAAACAAATTACTCTTTCGGCTTAAGAATCAAAGTTTTCGTCGGGCATCGTTTGATAGATTTACACAAGGAAAACCAATATTCATCCAACCCCATTTTTGAGTCGCGACTTCCCGGTGGATAATATTTTCAATGGTACCTTCAGCGTTTCACAATATAGCGTGCACTGTTTTCTTACTAAGTTTAATAAGCCCACAATACCTTTACTACAGGACATAGAACGAAGTTCTTCTATTGTGTTATACCACAGCTAAGCTCAGAACTTGAAGCCTTTTAAAATTTTTTTTTTTAAGCGTTTGTGAAGCTCATGGTTTTTTCGTAACTTGTTAACCACATTAGCTATTTTTAGGATCTATCGTTTTTAGCAGTAAGGCTTGAAAAATCACTTAAGTTCTTCAATGACTGTTTCCATGTTCGGCCTATCCGCAGGCTCTCTTACTGTGCACCGTCTCACAAGTCGTTGAAACGCAGCGTTCGTCATCTCGTCTATTTGTATTTGACGCCGCCGCTGGTCTGGCTGTCTTTTGATGTTCATTTCGCACAGCAAAACGCCAAAGCTATAAACATCGACCTAGATTTCAAAAGAAAAACGAAACAACGGCATCTTAGTTCGTATAGACATACGACAAAGACATACAAGACTTTGTCCATAGCCTAAAAAAACTTTTTTTCAATTGAAAGTACATTGTCAAACTCATTAATATTATTAAGAAAATACAAAGGAAATTAATGTTTAATGAGTATTTGGAAATCAGATGAAAAACCGCTGATTTCTGCATCCTTAATGTTTCCTTCTAAAATCATTTTGTTTGAGAAGTAATATTAAGCATTCGACACAGTGTTTCATCACCGGATGAAACACCTCGAAGTTCGTCAAAAATACTCCGCTGCGCGTCGTGTTTTCAACTCTCTTCTCGGTGTTTCATCTTGTGATGAAACACTGCGTCTCATGCTTGATATATTACGTCAAACCCCGTCAATATGGACACTGAGGGGGCCATAGAAAGTGCTCGTATTAGCGGGGTGTCCGTATTAAGCGGGTTCAATTCAGAGAAAATGTAAGAGCTTTCTTTCCCCAGGGACAAAGCAAACTGTCTGTAATAATGAGGTGTCCGTATTAAGTGGGTGTCCTTAAGGCGGGTTAAACTTACACATTAATCAGGAACCTCTGCGAATTTTTGTTGTTCTTGCAATTTGAACACAACGTGAGATTTTTAGAAATTTGTTTTCAAACCCACAAATTTGAAATCGGAATCGGAAACAAGGACGTAGATTAAGGTACTTTAGATACAAGTGTAAAATTTTAGAAAGATTTTTTCCAATTCACAAACTGAAAAAGCTCTGATCTTAAAGGTAAAGAGTGCTAGCAAGGTGCGTTGCAGTGAGGTGCAACTACACTGGCGACCCTAAGAAAGCGATAAGCTAAGCATGCATAAAATCCCGTTTTGTGAGTTCTTGCTTTGTCTCATTATGTCAGATAAGAGCCTGTGGGTGTGGGGTGTGCCAAAGAAATTTAGTAGACTTTATCTTGTTTTGTGGAAATCGAAAATATTTTTCGAAGGAGATCTTAATATAGTACATTGTTCTTTCAGTTAACATACAGTCATAAAAAAGTATTTGATTTTATCTCAAAAAAAGTTTCGATTGAGTCTTCACGACACTTAGTCAGGTCAATATACTCTCATCTTAAGAAAAACACTGTCATAGCAAATAGCAAAGGAAACGCTGGAAATGTGTGCAAAACACACTGGGGTCTGCATGTCGGGGTAGGTATTTTGAATCACATTTCAAGTTGGGGCCTTTGTCTCTCAAGGCGTGCATTGTCAAATTTGTCAGAGTTTTTTTCTTTCTAGAAGTAAAAGGTTTCCTTTTGCGAAGACGTTTTTGAGAAAACACTTTTTTGTCTGCATGATAGCTTTTCTACGATAAAATCGACCTACTTTAACATCTAACCTTGCAACTAATTACTTTATTTCTGCGTATTCCTTTCACAATTACCTGAGCTTGTATGGCAGCTAGCAGAAGAAATAAGCCTTCAATCGGCATCAAAGCGCTTCCCATCTTTTGGTCCTTCGGCCAGCGGCAATAAAAGTAACGCCAAAAAATTCCGATTTCGCCCTTGAAATCGAAACTTAACAGGAACAATATATCATTGATCTGTAATCCCGAGAAGTTTTAGTGTCGTATTGAACCCGGCCAAGCGCGATGCAAACGGATTTTTCAAGGTTCTCTTACTCTCCTCGCATCTTTTGATTTCGCGACATCCTGTCCAAAAATCAAAGTTTGGTGCATGCGCAGTAACAGGATATTGTTCCTTTAACTGACTTCAGTACATATTTCAAGGACTTAATTGCGTTCGAGGTACGAGAACGCAACCCCTAATTTGTGTTGGGTGTTTCTGTACATTATTGGGTGACCTGTGCAATTAATAAGGGAGGTTTTTTTGAGATTTCATTTTCATTCGTCGTCGACACACATTTGCCTCGCTTTGAGGCGCTTGCTTAAGTTTTGCCTCACTTTGACGCGCTAACTCATGTGGTGATTCTTGTGTCCTCGGCGTTCATCTTTCAAAGGTTTGCTAAGGTCTGATATTCTTCAGATTCTTCGTAAAGCGTTCATCTTTTAAAAAGTTTGCTGAATCTTCGTAAAGCGTACATTGATCTGTGATTGCTGAATCGTCCAAAGTGTTCATCTTTCAGGAGTTTGCTGTTAAATTTTCCTTTGGATTAAGCCTTCATAGCTCGGCAGCCGTTGTGCGACAAAGTAAATCTACCGAGATGTGACGCTCGGCGGCGCCATTTGACCATGACTTGTGATATTTTCGGCACCGGACAAACGAACACTTTAGCTCTATGTTATTTATTAGGAAAAACTTATAAATCAGCCCACAGTAGCGTCACAGGGAGCCCACACAATCTGTTTGTGTAGCCGATTGTTATTTTGTAGTAAATGTACTGGATTTACCGTTTGCTTCACCTATTAGCGATATATCGCTAACTTTGTATATAAATCAATGATAAATAAACGTCGAATTACTTTACCTATGGTATATAGTCGTCGTTTTACCTCAAAAGCGGTTTTTTGAGCGATTTTGAATGAATTTGAGTTCGCCGTTGACTGTTCCTTATAATCTATTATAAGGAACAGTCAACGGCGAATTGAAACTCCTTCAAAATCGCTCAAAAAACCGCCTTTGAGAAACTGCGTCCTGTAACTCGCGCCAGTAAAACAAAATGTTTCATTTAGACGTCCGACGCTGGCCAATGTCTCCTTCGATTAAAAGCACTTGACACCGAACCATACGATATCTTTTGAAAACGTTCTTAAAATGATACACAGTTTAAATAGAGGTTTCGCTGTACGCAACTCTTACGTTCAGAATATGCCATAATCATATTTATCTACATCGCAATCACCCTTCCGCCTCAACAAACATATCGAACGCACTCTCCTAAGCTCCGATTACTACTAGTCCAATACTTCTATTGTCAATACAGTCCGGTGTCTGCTTAATAGAGGGTTTTTGCAATAGAAATTAGCCAAATACAACTTATTGTAGTGTCCGCGACCGCTGAATAGAGGTGTCCGCTGAATAGGGGTTCGTTATAAAGGGAAATATCAGACGTTCGTTTCGGGACCCGGCATAGTGTCCGCTTAATAGAGGGTGTCCGCTTATATATTGGGGGTCCGCTTAATAGAGGTTTGAATTTGTACTTACGAGAAGCAATGTTTGTAAAGGTAACATTGAGGGACTTCTGACAACGCAGGTAGAAAACCTACACGCGATTTCTCACTTCATCAGAAAACATTTACTGCTTTGAACTACGCCCAAGACTTTGGAACCACAGTGAAAGAATCGCTAAAAAGAACTAGAAAGAATTCGGAATTCGCTACACTCATAAAAAGTCGAATTGCCCCGTGTCAAACACTTTCACGCCTTTCTCAGCAGTCTCAACTATGTCTCTCCCATCGGTGCAAACAGTGAGAAACGAAGATGAGGCACTGGATAGAGAACTTTTGACCTGTTTGACAACGAAGTATAAGAAGCGAATAAACTGAAGATAAAGCGAGACCTTTACCACCAGCGTCACGGGACTATGTCATGCTATTTGCTATCTTTTTAAAAAGCTAAAACTTTTTTTTCGCATCAATTGAATTCCAAAAATATTGGTCCAGTTTTGTTATTTAAGACGATATTTTGGTATTGATATTGTTTTCCGTCGTCTGTTGCAATGGATTGCAAGGATTGAAAATGGATTGAAACTTAGGTAAACAACAAGATACAGGACATACAGCAACCAGTTAAGTAAGAAAGTGATTCAGATAATGAAAGTGACGAAGAAGGTGACTTAATTTGAAGAAGTTTGTAGCAGGACATGCATGACCAGGTCGGAAAGATCAGTACGAGAGCATGACTGGTGCGTCTGGATGTACGTGGATGGTTATACGAATTAATCCAATTTGAAATTACAGCAAAAATCGATTAATAGGAGTCTTAATAGCTATTGCTTACCCATTTTTACTACTTCGGTAGGATAATTATGTTTTTTTAATTTCTATATTTTCAGTTACTAATAAATGGTGCTAGTGGCGGAGTTTATGTGAATTCATATAAGTTTACACCTTGATTTTAGTAGAGCCTGCCCCCGAAAGTAATTGACGTGCTGAAGTAAAGAAAATTTGGTTTATAAAAGGATATAGGTTCCCAGTCACCTTGTGAAAGAAAACGAAGATGAACGAGCTATTGGCTAATTTCCACTGAATAACTGTTTTTGTGGACATCGGCGGGAAATTGCCATTTGTACGGGAAAACCACCTGAATAATCAAGGCTGATGTTTATAAGGCAATTTCTACGCCTCTATTTGATATCGTGGTTTTTGGTCATTCAGGTCTGAAAACACTATCTGCTTTGATTTGCTCTGCAGTGAATCGAGCCGGATCTCGGATGACACCAACTTTTTTGCGGTGTTTTCCCACAAAAAAGTGATGTGAAATAATAGCTCAATGCGTGACATTTACTTTAATCGACTTTCTGTTCACCAATCTGTTCGTTATCCAGGGATCAATGTTCAGACGGGCATAGGTGTGGCTTTTGAACACTGCCTTTGTACCTTTTGTGGAGATTTTAAACAAAAAATTTGCCCAAACCGCGGTTTTGTTACCCCCAGAAAGGCATTTTTTATCACATTTGAACTATTTTCCAGTCCCAAGGGTCGGCCGTGAATCTGACAAAAAAAAAATCCAAACAATTCAAGTTTCGTACCTATGCCCTTGAGCCCCTCCCCCCATCTCCGTCCAAACATTGATACCTGCATAACCCAAACAGTACCTTCGACTTTCGAGGTAGCTCTGTATTCTCACGGATCCTTCCCTTGGATCTTCTACTGCATTTTTGTCCTTATCATGTTGGAAATTTCTGGGTCAATTGTCTGGATAATGCGGTTGGGGGGTACTTGAAATGCTCAAAATGGACAACTGAAGGCATCAAGCCCCGGAAGGGGCTCAACAAAGTTTTATACGGGGAGGTCCCGCCCGGAGGTACAACCCCTTACCGTTTTATATACCATTTTTGACATAAAAGGTTCCTGTTTAGTATACCTTCTATTGATAAATGGTACCTCTTTCTGCTGCAAATACACTGTCTCTTAAATACAAATAAATCACAAAACCAGGACGCTTTCTTGAATTTTTACCGTAATGCATCTCTTAACCTTTTGGGCCTTTTACAGATAAAAATAACAGATTTCCCAACCCTTTCATATACTTCAACTAGTGACATCCCTACCCTTTCATTTACCTAAAGCCTGATAAAGGTACCCGTTTATAGGAAGTACTCCCTGGGCCGAGTTGTTTGAAGCTGGGTTAAGGTAACCCAAGGTTAGTGCAAAATTTGAACTCTGATATGAGAGCTTAAAAAGCAAATTCAGTTTAATTCTCTTCGCCTACAATTTGATGATTGGATACTCTAAAAAGAATAGAGAAATTATCCAAGAGAGTGCTTTTGATAACAAGAAAACGAACCCCGGGTTAAAATTTAACCCTGAGTTAGCTAACCGGCGTTCGAACAACTGGGCACTGGACATCAAGCCGTCGTTACAAACCTTATCTCTCGCCTCAGTCTCCTATCTTACCATCGCTAGAATAACAGCATGGGTACTTAAAGGTTCAGCGAGCATTTGCTTAAGTAGTTCACCGTTTAAAAATGGGTAAGGATTTCAAATGATTCAAACCTGGCCGTAGAGGAACAGTAAAAAGTTCAACCTAAGGTACGCTCGCTTCAATATGTGTTGTCCACCATTTCGATCTCAAGGGAGATTGCTTTGCAAAAGGATTGCTATTTTAAGATAAGTGTGTTCTACTGACTAAGCGTAGTTGTCGCTTCTGTTTAATATCTGGAATAGTGATGTTAAAACCTCTGAGATTTAAATTCATATGACGCCAGATCAAGAGCCGATCCTGGCCAGATGTAACACTCTACATTAAACTAGGAATTATTTACAAGAGAAACCTGTCTTTTGAGAACATTCACTCCAAGTCAACAGAGAAGCGGTGTTTAATACGCATCACCTGACACAGAAATCGGCGACTGTAGCGCATATGCAACCCTGTCTTTGCCGACAAAGAGTCTTGTTTCTTTTGCAGGTAAAGAAGGGTCAATGTAGCGGAGATTTTTATCATATGAAATACTAACATTGACTCATCTTTACAAAGAGTGGAAGTAAATACTCTAATCGCGACTTCAAACGATTGCACTGAATGATTCATTTATTTGTTTACAATTCTTCAATCATTCATTCAGAAATAATTCATTTTTATTCACAAGCATTTATTCACTAGTCAGTCACCCATGTATGTGTTCATTCCTTCATCTTTCTTTCAGTCTTAAGTTTAATAACGGTAACCTCATGTAATTTGTAAAACCTAAATATATGTTTTGCAATAATTATTGAAAATATTTTAAAAAATCAGAAAAAATAACATCGTCGATGAAGCAAAAACAAAAAATAAGTAAAAAGTTAACTCAATGGTCATAGTGTAAAACGCATTATTTTCTTCCTTAGGAAACATACCTAGTCTGACAGACTTGGATCAAGAATACAAAAAGTATCCAGCAAGGCCTCTTCTACTTGATTTCAATAGAGAACTATGGGACAGCATTTAACTCATACTGACAGTCGAGTTCGTGACCTGCAAAGTGAGTTAGAAACTCACGAGGAAAGACTACGAACCATGAGGGAAAGGCTAATTAATTTGCAGTTGGCGACCATGCAAGGCGAGCTGGAGAATCAATTGGTAACAATGCAGAATGAGTTTACAGCAATGGAAGAACAACTGCTTGAATTTCAAGGACAAGAGGAACTCCTGAGAGAGAAAAGGCAGCAAGTTCTTGACCTGCAAAGTCAGTTGGAGAAAAACGAACTTGAAATGACCACAATGAAAAAACAACTGAAGAGGTTTAAAGGACAAGCTGAACAATTAGAAGAACAACAACAACGCGTTATTGAAGTGCAACATCAGCTGAAAACAACGCAGCATGAACTGGCTGCAACGAGAGAACAGCTAAATGAATATGTAGAATATGAGGTACTATTACGAGACGAACGGCGGCAAATTGTTGAGCTGCAACAGCGGTTAGAAGCAAACGAAAATCAAATGACAACAATGAGAGAAAGAATAAATGAAAACGAAGATCAAGGAGAACTTCTTCGAGAAGAAAAACAACGCGTTACTGAGTTGGAGAATCAGCTAGAGGTAAGCCAGCACGAACTGTCTACAATGGTAGAACAACTGAATGAACTACAAAGACAAAGCGAGCAATTAAGGGAAAAAGAACAGCAAGTGGCTGAACTGCAAAATCAATTAGAAACAAACCAATGTGAATTAATAACAGCGAGAGAACAATTTGCTAGATTCCAAAGGCAAGGTGAACGATTAAGAGAGGAAGAACAACGAGTTATTCAACTGCAAAGTCAGCTGGAAACAACTCGGCAAGTTTTAGCAGGAGTGGAAGAAGAGCTAACAGCATTACAACATCGCGAAACTGAACAAAACAGAAGTCTTGGTGCATATCAATGTAAAGAGTCACGCGATTGGGTCATTTATCGCCACGAAGTTGTCAAAAATCAAAAGCTGGGGGAAGGAGCGTGGGGCATTGTTTTTCGGGGAAAGTTCCATGGGTGTGACGTTGCTGTAAAACAAATGCACGAGTCCATAATGTCGGATTACAACAGGCGCTTGTTTGAGCGAGAAGTCGCAATTGCCTCTAAATGTCGTCATCCATGTTTGTTACAGTTCATTGGTGCGACTGCCGATAACATAAGGCCACTGCTTGTAACGGAGATTATGGAGTGCAGTTTACGAACGAGGTTATATAATGATGATAATACACCTCTCTCTTCAAAAGAAATTTGTGTTATTTCATTGGACGTAGCTCGAGCTCTAAATTATCTTCACCAGAAGCGTGAGCCTATAATCCACCATGACGTCAGCAGCGGTAATGTGTTGTTATGGCGACAAGGTGACCAATGGAGAGCCAAAGTGTCCGATTATGGCACTGCTAATTTTGTACGTCAGAGCACTATCAATTACGCAGGCGCTGCGATCTATCAAGCACCCGAGTCGTTGAACGGAGATCCAGATCAACCCATAAGCTGTAAGGTCAGTACAAGAGCAGTATAT
The DNA here is from genome assembly GCA_964035705.1 of Porites rus. Classification (NCBI taxonomy): domain Eukaryota; kingdom Metazoa; phylum Cnidaria; class Anthozoa; order Scleractinia; family Poritidae; genus Porites; species Porites rus. Next base: position 15,747,643 of record OZ038002.1, read on the forward strand.
TTCGAAAAAGAGAGGGATATATATCCCCCTTGTATCTCTGCTGTAGTCAACAATGAGTTTGATAAAAAAGAGCCGGGAATTGAATGCACGGTCAGTTTTATTCAAAATTGAGAACTTTAATATACCTGTTTATTATATAGACACGAGTGTTTTACCGGAAAATATACCACTCGTAAAATTCATAAAAACTTCATCCGGGACCCGAGTGGTTTATTTTCCATAATATCATAGGTGACGAATTACTCCTTAATTTTGGCGCGAAATTTCAGCGTTAATTTGTAATTTCACATGTGAAATTACAAAATTGCCATGGCAACCTTTCCGTACGTCTCAGTGTCAAGGTGGCGACGAAGTTTTAAAATGTCATGAATGAAGATGTCAGGGCACAAAAAGACGCTTTAGAAAACCTGAACATGAACACACAAGAGAACATCAAGAAGGATTCTAGCAGGTATTTTGCCGAAAAAGTCTGAAAAATTCTGAACTTTATAAGCCAAATTTAAGGTCTAAACATTTGAGAGAGTGGAGTTCTCGATCGATACGATCCAGGATAAACATGTCAAAAATCCAAGATTGCTAACGTTATTCGTCACCCATGATATTAATAGGTAATCAAATATTATACTCGTGAAATTAGGGAATAATTTCACTTGCGTTTTGTCCAAATCCTAATAATTTTTCGAGCCTTTCCCTCGTCACTCGTCACCATTTGATTACACATACTAATCTCACACGTGAATTTATCGATGACGTAATTTCGGTAATTTCCCGCTATTACTTTATCAATGTCTTTTTGTCTATATAATAAAAAGAACATTACACGGAGGCTTGAAGATATGAATTGTATTTTCTCGTGGTAAAAACAATATTTTACTCACTCGCTGCGCTCGTTCGTAAAATATTGTTTTGCCACTCGAAAATAAAATTCATATCTTCGCGCCACCGTGTAATATCCTCTATCTATGATCCCCGGAGATCACGTCTATATATTAGAATCATTAGTTTGATCCTCTATACACTTATTTCGTATTTATGAATTTTAAATCAGCTTATGGCGAGCATCGTATGAATAAATATACTCCGAGTTTAGAAAGAAAACAAACCTAAAGTACTCCCGGGAAGCTGTAGCATAACTATGCCTATGTGGACCTTGTGCGTAAGGCTACGCAAACGATCTAATGAAAACCGGAGACTATAATCCTTTTCATTGAAAAGCCGTTTTTAGACAGATGATTAATAAAACCCAGCGTACACATCTTTTTACTTAATTTTCGATTTTCTTAATTAGGTTGATGTGTATAGTTTTGGTGTCCTCCTCTGTAAAATGTGCATCAGAGAACAACCAGTCCAGGAGGACCGTGAGAGGCAAATAGAGCAGATCAGACACTGCTACCATCGAGGCCTTGTGAGGCGCTGTGTACAGAAAGAGCCTTGGGAGAGGCCAAATATGGACACGGTTATCGAAGAACTGGAGATGCTTTGAAAAGTGGAACAAGTTGTTACAGAGTGCGCAAAGGGGAAACACGCGCATCCTCGTAATTTCCCCCTTCGCCCTTAAAAAAAAAAACCCTGTGCCTGCAACTAGCCAGAGAAAACAGCCGACATTTCGCAACGCCACCACTGGTTTCCCAGCAAAATGACGTCTGAGAAACGAGCGCAGAAATTCCATACTGATGACGTGCACTATCCAGATCTGGGTAGGACTTCTGATTGGTTGAAGCAAATATCCGGCACGACCAATCAGAAGCACCTCTGGTTAGTGACGCGTCATCAGTATGGAATTTCTGCACTCGTTTTTCAGACGTCATTTCTCGGGGAAACCAGAGGTGGCGTCTCGAGATGTGAAGGCTACGCATTTCCTGCCTCCTTATAATAAATTCTAGGTAACAACAATAAACAAATTGGCACTATAGAATTAAATACTGAACTAATCATTTTTAGAGGTTTTTACTGTAGAAAAAATTTACCATTTGGAACTTATTATGACAGGAAAGTGAAATTAATCAATTAAACGTTATTCCTCTGTGCGACATACAGATGCTTATTTTTTTTTCCAGGCCATAAACGAGTTGGCCCAGTCAGTCCTTTGATTTTTATCATGTTTGAACAACGCGCAAATTAGTGTGACTGGAACAATGTATGTATAGGACTGAAGGGATTATTTTCAGAAGACGGAATTGTAGTTCTGAGTAGATGGGGGAGTGACCAACTTTACGTGGAAATAGCTGCTTTAGAGCTTTGTAAATACTCACACCAGCGTGGTAGAATTCACTCCATCCCCATGTTAGAAATGGGATCAGAAAAGGCTTTTGTAGATTTGCTAAATACTTTAAAATTCGAATATGATCTTATCGGTTATATTAATGGGATCCTTTCTTTGGATCACAATTTTCAGTTTTGAATAATAAGTCTCAGGTCTCTTTTTACCCTGAAGTTAATCTGCCTCTCTTTTACGCGTCCTGGTAACGAAGCCCTTGATCGAACCTGAATGACCGCCTTTCCTGACTCTTTTTACTGCCGGCAAATGGGTCCATCGATCTCGGGCATTAATTGTTTCATAATGTGTTGAGTAAGAATGCTGAAGCAAGGGTGGTCCTTCACTGTGGTGTTAACGTGACTGAAATTCCGAGAATCGAAAGGTTACAAGAGGGTCTCAATGGGGTTAACCGATACGCGTAAAACGGCCAAAAATTTAGTCGATAGCCGTAAAAATTGAAGAATTTTAACCCTTAGCCGTAAATAGAGTAAAAAAGAGTTAACCGTAAAAGAAACTGCTCCCTAGATTTGCTACTTTTAAGGGAGGTGCTAAACTCATTTATGGTTGCGTTTTTTATTTCCCTGCTAGTGTGACTCCGTACGCACGTTAGGCGAAGCACCTTTTACGTGTTGACCAAGACCTAGGCTCCATTTCCCCCACTCTCTCGGGGAACTAATTTTTTCCATAGCGAAAGTGTGGCTTCTTGCTAGGGATTAATATTTGTGATTTGCAGGAGGTCGTGCCTTCGAAACACTAATGAGACAACCCGCAGAGATGTCACTGTTTGTAAAACACGTTGCCGATAAACAGCATTTCCCTGTTTTTCTCTGACGCTACGGTAGACATTGCCAGGCCTAGTCCCTGTACGGCGTCTTCCCACGCAATCTCGGTCAAGGCATTTCGGTGGCGAACTCGCTCGGACCACGTGACCCGAAACGCATTAGCCGCGCGGAATAATGAGGCCTACGGACAAGGCAACGGCAGACAGTCATTCTGTACAGTCCTTCGCTATCATCGCTGACTATTGACATTTCTATGTGTAAAATAATATTAGAAGTGAAATACTTTATAAAAAGTATGAACTATCAAATGTTAAAATTTTTCAAATTTTCCCCGAGATGATCCGAAGGCCTTTATTTTGATTTAAAGATACAAAAAATACAGGTTAATTAATATTTAACTTTTGAAACAAAAGAAGTTAATTATTAACTTTTTTGTTAACCGTAACTGAAAAAAATTAATCGATAGCCGTAAAAGAGCCCAAATTTTAGCCGATAACCGTAAAAGCCACCACCCCATTGAGACCCTCTTACAAGGTCCATAAAACTTCCGCGAAGTTGACTTTGTCTTTCGCGTTTCTTTGCAGTCGCGCGGGTGTCAACCACAACAAAACCAAAACGGGGAAATACTGAATTGGTGTCCGATTTTAAAGGGAATTAAGGCAAACGCAAGATTCAGTCAAATGTGCTGGCAATTTTAGGATTTTCAGGTAAGTTTCATGAATGAATATAACAGCAAATAATCTGATTGAGGTGGGCCAAACAGTAAACGCCGCTTTGGAAAAAACCCGCTGGTTAATCATAAGCAGAAGCTTTAGGGAGGTTTCTAAAATGCCGTAAAATTCCGAAAATAAGCCCCGGGGCTTATATTTTCCAAAGGCCCTTTTGAGACAGAGAGGCTTATTTTTGGAGGGGCTTCTCTACGGAGGGAAATTTGCGTTTCAAACTGATTTGGTTAGCCTTATAGATGGCAGGAAATTTACCGTTTCTGCTTTGTTTTACTTTGTATTTGAGGGCAATTTCCTAGGGGCGATGTAACGGAGGGTTTTTTGCGTTACGAGTTTGGGGGGCTTATATTTGGAGGGGCTTATACATGGAGGGGCTTATTTTCGGAATTGTACGGTATACCTTAAAGAAGACAACTGAGTTTCCAGACAACTTGCGAAGGAAAAGGGTTAACAAAATGTAGGCTCATTTTCCACTGGTTTGATTGTGTTCAGTTGCCCGACTAGTTCAATCAATACAACCGATAATCGATAACAACTGATAAAATCTATAAAAATTAGTTAATTTTATCGGAAATCGATAAAAATCGATAAAGGGATACGTCGTGAGTAATCGATAATTATCGATTTTTAAATTATAGTTATCGATTTTATCGAACTTATCAAATTTATCGGCGCAATACGTTTCCACGTAGTTAAGGGCAGCGAAACATAAGAACTTCCCGAAAACGAGTCTAACAAAAAAAATTACTCTCGTAGAATAAGTTTAAAGATTTATTTCATAAATCAAATATTGAACAAATACGTAACATGATCGGTATTATACTTAACATGATTCAGCGGAGAAACAAAACGTAACAACTTCTTCTTGCATTTTACTTAGAAACTATTCAAGTTAAACACCGTTAAGACATTGTACGAAGGTAGTGCAGTAGACGTCCAATCCCGGGCTATGAGCGAGCAAGAAGCTCTTAAGACGCCCAGATAAAACAGATGTAAGTCCCTTATTAAACGCATCGGCAAAAACACAGCTTGTTTTTTTAAAAACGCTGTCTCGGAAGAACCGGTATTTTGCATTTATAAGTGTCAACAATACACGGTCCTTAATGAAAACGATAAAATCGATAAATCGATAAATTCAATATCTTAAAAGAGCAGCAATAGTTGTGAGTATCGATTTCTATCGATTGATCGATAAATCGATAACATTTAAATTTGATATTATTGATAGTTATCGATTTATCGAACCGTTTTCCGATATCGGTTTTTACAGATTGAACTAGTCGGGTCAGTTGATATTGGAGTCGAAATTCCATTCAGACGGAAAAGAAAGCGAGTTTTTCACAGCAGAATGAGCTTTACAGGCCGAAGGAACACCCAAATCGCAGAAAAAAAAAATGTCAATTGACTTTCATTGATGTGATCGTTAATGTTTTCATTCGACATTAGCGGGTTAGTATTCAGACCAGGGAGATTGCAACGTAAAATTTCCCGCCAGCGTGATCGCTAGAATAAGTTAGATTGAACTTAAAAGCTAATTGAACCTTACCGTTTCTATCCAAGGCAAATGCATCACAATTTAATTAGATTTAAAATGCCCTCAAGGCACTCATTATTGTAGTCCTTTATCCCAGAAACAATTAATTGACCGATGAGTTGAAAATAGATTAAAGAATGACGCAACACGAAACTAAAGTCCGATTCGACAAGCTATACTCCGGGGTGGGTACTCAGGAAGGTCTGTGGGTGGTTAACCGATAATGTGCCGCCACAGCATTAAAATGTGGACCTGGTTTCAGATGCACTTTGAAACTGAAATTCAATTCGCTGCTGATTCTTGCGAAACTTTCGTACGTCCCAGGAAACGTAGAGTACATGATTATTCGTTTAAGACTGAAAGAAGTCTTAAAATCAGGACCCTGTTGAGCGAGACATATACGTCACGGTATTCACGATATTTTTAAGAGGGAAACCCCCTCGGAACTTAACAGGCAGTCGCTTTTCCGGGTCCAACATCGATTCACAGACCTTTAAAGGTAAGTCAGGAAATTAAATTTTAAAAAGAAGAGCTAACTTGCTAGGAGGCTCTGACTCGGCTGCTGGGAATTACCATTCACATTGACATTAATTGACATTTCTTACGCAGCAGATTTAACACACTTTAGAGAAGACTGGTGAGTTGATTCCGGATGATTGAGTTGTTTACTTCTTTGATGTTTGTGTGGAGAAAATACCTGATTACTGTCTTTTTTATTCCGGGGCTAGAGGTTTCACTGCAGTCGGTTCTCGATAACCGATCTGTGCAGTATCATGACTCATCTCATCCACTCGAACAAAGGCAAATGGAAATTCTAATACATACTGTTGACTCTGATCGTCTCCAGTTTATCCCAGCAAGAATACACCGCTGTTAAAGAGTGTTTTTTATTTGGCCTGCCATGCATCAGCAGACACTTTGGGGCAGTTATTTAAACGGAGTTTAGCCCGTGTTTAACAAAACTGCGTTTTAAGCCATTTTCAGCCGTTAACCAAAAACCATTTATCGTGAACAATTCCAATAAAGCATACAGCATAGACTAGAAAGGCACTTATTTTCCTAAATCAACCTACTAAGAAATAGATCTGGAGGTCTTTGATTTCTTAAACCGCGGCCTAAGTTAGAATTCGTTTAAATAACCGACCGTAGATGTTCAGACGGATGTCAGAGGGATACTTTTTTTCGTTGAGTCGTCTGAGACTAAACCATTTGCTTTCAAAAATCGTGCTTTCACTAGTATCTTTCCAGACTGAAACGAATAGCTGAACGAAGTTGACAAATAGTGTTTATGACAGCTTACCCTTATGCCCACGATCAACCCCGTAATCCAGATTTATTTTATCATCAAACAAAGTAATATTTATTTTGCAACATTCTGCAGACTTACTTGCAATCCCATTTTCTTGGTAGATTTCATGATTTTCTCTCTCAAATAGATTCAGTACTTTATTTTGCTTATTGCATCATCATAACATTTGACTATTAATTGGCAGTGCAAAATTTAATAGTACGAAAAAAGTGCCCATGAAAATACATCTTCGAATGAGATTATGCTGTTTGACCAAGATACTGAGATGTGACTACGCTATTTTTTCTAGTCAATAACCCTACTTATCTCGTATCGTAATTTTTTTTTGTAGAATTTTTGAAAGTAATCTGAAATAAGACGCCCGAAGGTGTCTAAGCGGGATGAAGCGGAACATTGAAAATTGTACTCCCGTCGTTAAAATTGTGTCAATAACAAAATTATCGAATCTGATTGGTTCTCAGCTAGCCTTCAATTTGGAGTTATGACCCATCCCTTCAGGCGCCGGGTGTTCAAAAGATAGATAGCACAATCCATCACGCAGACTTATCCACCTTTGGAACAACTGGGGCCTGGCCGATAACCTTCACCTATCTTTTTTTGTGTGTGTGTGTATCTGTAAATTAAAGTCAATACAAAAGAAAAATTAAAAACGAAAGGTGCAGACCCTCGGGGGCGGGGGGTGGGGGGGGGGGGGGAGGGACTCCCATATTAAACGGGCGGGGATGCTCGTCGTCTCGCTTAGGGATGTAAATTTCAGATTTTGGTCTCACTTAGGGTGTTCTGTGCAAAATACCATTATATTTAGCCGTAAAGGTCTCTTTTAGGGTTGCACTCGAAGAAATATTAAAATGTTATATAATTCGTTTTATTTACTCGATTCATGTGATCAAAGTTTAAAATGATCGCTTTTAGGGGTCAAAAAAAGGTTGGGCCACGCCCAGATTGATCTTCTTTAGGGTTTTAATTCAAAATTTCCGACGAGGATCCCCGCCCCTTTCATATGGGAGTTCCCCCCGGGGTGCAGATTGCCGTAGGGGACATCCAACTACGATGGCGCAGTGCTTTACGTCTTCAAGAGACCGAGTAACTCAGCGGACAAGTAGAAGTCATATACTGGAACGCGCAAAAAGAGCTCGGTCGTGTCGACGTATGCAACCTCATGAAAATGAGTTGAGCGGAAGAGAACAACAGAATGACTTGCAAAGAGCACGAAATCAAATAGCTGGTCTGCAACGAGAGCTACGTACAAAGAGAGAGGAATCAATAGAACAAATGAATGCCATGAAAAGGGATCATTCAAATCATGTTACAGAAATGGCAGGAGAATTAAGTTTAAAAGACGAAGAATTAAGAAGGTTGAGAGAACAAAGTGGAAGAAGCGGTCAGTTAGATATAACTAACAATTAGCAACAAAGAGATCGTGACTGGGTTATCAATCGGAATGAAATTGTAATAAGAAGCGAACACCAACTTGGGGAAGGGGCGTGGGCAACTGTTTACGGTGGGAAATTTCGTGGGTGCGATATCGCTGTCAAAGAAATGTACCCGGATATTATGTCTGATTGTCATCATGAGAGAATCGTTCGTGCGAGAGGCTGAAATGGCTTCGAGATGCCGCCATCCTTGCCTGTTGCAATTCATTGGTGCAACAACTGATGAAAGAGCAGTGATGATAACGGGGATCATGGAATGTAGTCTGAGAACCATGCTATACAATCAAGACGAACCACCTCTATCCCAAAGAGAAGTAACTATAATCTCTCTGATGTGGCTAAAGCACTGAATGATCTACACCAGAGACCACAACCTATCAAGCATCACGACATCACTAGTGGTAATGTGTTGCTATGGCGACATGGTCACCGATAAAGAGCCAAAGTGTCTACACAGTCAATTTTGTACGTCGGAGCAATATCAGTTACGCTGGCGCTAAAAACTACTACGCACCCGAATTCTTGAATCCAGACCCGCGGACATCGGTAAGCTCCAAAGTGAGTACTTCATTTACGTAGCAGCCTACCAGGCACATAAAAAAATTGGGCGCGAGATAAGCAATACATGCGATAGAGGAAGATATGCAAACGCGCCTGTTACAGCCTTCTATTCAATCGCGTTGAGGATCAAGCCCAAGTTCGAAGTGTGCAAGGTACCTTTGGAAGTCAAGTCAAGTCAAGCTTATTGTGTAAAATCCCGGGGGGGGCACTGCCACATATGGGCTATATAGGTATGTGCCGCTGTGAAGGGTATGGTTTTCAAGCAGTTTACTCTAGGATAGGGTATATAAATCAGAGCGTTTGGGTCTAGAATAGGGTATCATTTTTCAGGAAACTGATCAGTTGGGTGAAGATTTTATCTAGACTGGGGAAACAGCTACTCTAGGATAGGGGGGATTTGGGGAGTTTACTCTAGTATAGGGTAGCAAAATTCAGCTGAACGAGCTCTAGTATAGGGAGGGTCCCAGCGGCACATCCCCACCCAGAAATTCCTAAAGTACCCCCCCCCCCCCCCGGGTGTAAAATACGCTTAGCTATTTGTGAGAAAACTCACTTGCTTGTTTACAGGTATTACACAATAAAATAAGAAATTAAAAATGAATAGACGATTATTACAGAACTTAAAATATATACAAAATAACTAATTGGAAAGATAAAATATAACAACTTTTTAAATAAGACTAGAAAATTTCACAAATAAGATAAAGCTAAAACTATTTACAATGCATTAAACTGGTGCTACTACTACTACTACTACTACTTCTACTAGTAGCAGTAGCAGTAGCAGTAGTAGTAGCAGTAGCAGTGGCAGTAGCAGTAGCAGTAGCAGTAGCAGTAGCAGTAGCAGTAGCAGTAGCAGTAGTAGTAGCAGTAGCAGTAGTAGTAGCAGTAGCAGTGGCAGTAGCAGTAGCAGTAGCAGTAGCAGTAGCAGTAGCAGTAGCAGTAGCAGTAGCAGTAGTAGTAGTAGTAGTAGAAGTAGTAGTCGTCGTCGTCGTCGTAGTAGTAGTAGCTAGTAGTACTATATTATAGTCTAGTAAACCTGGCAAGTCCAGTTTCTAATGCTGTTTTTAAAAGCCTTGAAAGATTGTATAGTTCTATATAGAATTCCATAGTTTTGGCGCTGAAAGAATCAGTAAATACAGGCAAATGATAACAAGGAAATTTATGGCTCGGGGGCACGCCATACATTTCAATGTAAGAAATCCCCCAAGTTGCAGGCCCCATATCTCTATCAGTTTACGACAAATCCTCATGAAAGTTCGTCGTTTTCTAAAGTCGGCATAATTAATCAACCTAAAGCGGTGTTTTAGGAGGATAATTACAAATATTGCGTGACATCTGTGAAACGGGTTATCGAGGTATTAAAAAGTGTAACACTCCCATGTTCCCCTAGGAGCTTGGGTACGAAGCAGGGGCTGTGTTAGGATATTTCTCAGCGCCATGAAATGGGGGCGGTGTTATTAGAAGTCCGGCATCACAAAAAAACCGCTAAACAAAGAAACAACTTTTTTTTAATTTCTGAATTTAACTGGCGGCAGTACTCCATATCTTCCATTTGTGTAAAGAGGTAGCATTCGAACAAACCTCTTTTGTACCGTTTCTCTCATGCAAGGGAACCCAAGGAAACTGGAGACGTCTGTAAGTCGAAAAATACAAACAAGACAACGATCTCATGCTACTCGAGGTAAACGGCTAATTAACATCGTGTAATCAGAAGGTAATGATTGAAAGCGTAAAAGATGGTGGATTCTGTTACCGTGACGAATTTCTGTCTTCAGAACCTTTGAAGTCCCGCCAATTTAATTAAGGCATCCTTCAAGAGAAGCTTTCTCTGGTAAAAGCTTCTGCTCCCTATTCACGATTTGTAAGATTAAGTACCAAGAAGTAGTCAAGCAATGATATTCTGTATATGGGATGAAAGCCATTACGTAAACTTACAAAGATCTTAAACGAATGCCGTACGCAACTAATGGTTTTCTCGATTTTTTTAATAGGTTGATGTGTATAGTTTTGGTGTTCTCTTTTGTGAGATGTGCATCAGAAGGCAACCAGCTCCGGACGATCGTAGAGGCAAATAGACGAGATAAGAAACCCCAGCTATCGAAGTCTCGTGAGACAATGTGTACACATACATCCCCGAGGGAGGCCAAGTATGGACGAGGTCATAGACGAATTGCAGGCATCCATGTCCAATACTCACCAACTGCAGTGGCCTGAATCACGAAGAATTTCTAGTGCATGAGAGGCTACCGGTGGGGATGGATTGACCATTGTTGACTGTTATTAATCATAGTAAGTACTAAATTAATATTCTGATCATTCTAACTTCTGTTCATCGTCCAACCCAGCTCAATTTTGTCGATTTTCTGCTTGGTGCATGTACTCGTATGGGGCCTACCAAAATCACTCTTAACGGATCAATTAATATCACACCTGTTTTCAGAAGCTTAAAAGTGCCCAACAACGGCCCAAGTTTCGAAAGCCATTTAATTCCTGCACTTATGAAACATAGGTAATGTTGAGTGATGTCGATTTTACGGCGAATAACTATGTTACTTCTTCAGCAGCCCCCCACACGCCCCCGCCCTGGGGTACTCCCATGAATTTCGGATAGGTGTGTACCAGCCCGGTTCTCAAACCCTGACCCTAATTAAGGATGAGAAGAAAACGAAAGCTGATACCCTATTTAAGGCCCAAACCTAAGGAGACTCAGTTTGAAGAAAAAAAGGAAAACTAAAAATTTAAGGGAAACAAAAATCGTCCTTAAATCGCTTTCCTAATACTCTAAGGTAAAGTTTCGTTTTAACAGATTATTTGTTTCTTGTGTAGCTGGGCATTTTAGCACTTGAATTTTAGGTGATACAATAATGGTAGCCCATCTAAGGAGCATACCGAGAACACAAAACCATCAAGGGCAAAAATGATACCCTATTTAGGGATGGAGACCCTAACAAACCCTACCCTATCGGGTGGCACATATCTATCTAGCCCACATATGAGAGTAGCCCCCTCCGGGTTCAGCTGCCATCTTAAAGACCGCGTAGATATGATTGAGGTAGTGATAAAGACCTTTAAACTATCAGGCAAAAAACGAGTCACATATTCGATTGTTCTTAGTACAGTTAGAACGCACAAATTAGTGTGGACGGACTAATGTATGTATAGGACTAAAGGGATTAGTTTCAAAAGCTATGGTACTGCCCGAACCGGTGAGAGTGTTGCTTACATAATAATGATAATATTTATTAATTAATATCGCGCAAATTAACATTCTAATGCATGATAAATTGCGCATTTCAGTTGACCATAACTATACTACCAAAGCTGACTAAAAATACATGTACATGAATAAAAAAGGAATCTTAAAAAACATAACCACACGTGGAAGCAGCTACTGAGAGGCCTGTACACACTCACGCCCGCATCACCATTAAGTTTCCCTAGCCTAACTGGCGATCTAAGTGGCACTAAGCCAACCTTGGGATTCAGGTCGAGATCGACCAGTTATAGCAGTTCTTTCTTTTTGTGAAAGCTAGTAGTTTACGAGTGTTGTACATTAGGTATTCACCTATTGCTGTTACATACGTACTTTGCAGGGTTAATTCTCGCCAAGCCGTGCCAAAATGAACTTATTTGCCTTTACATTTTGTCTCTTGATGTTGTGTAGTGGAGTCAAAATTTGTATTTTTGATGATGTTATCGGTGTACTTTATGTGGAAGGATCCTTTCATGAGATCACAGTTTTCCCATGATTTTAAATAGCAGGACTGAGGTCTTTACTTTGTTAGGTTTCAAGTGTTATCCTGAATTTAAATAATCAAGGTCTCTCCTGGGCGTCCACCCCCAGCGGCCACCGCTTTAAAATTTCACTTTTTTATGGCTTTACCGTCACATGGTTATCTCTGGGGCAAGATATTGCCACTTCTACGTATCAAAAAAATAAACGTTACTGCGGTTCAAAACGCAACCAACGACACCTTAAGCACGCGTCAAAAATAAGGGAAAGAACTTGACGAAAGCTGCATGACCAGGATTGAAATAGCTAGTGCTTCTCTATGACTCATTTTGCTGCCGGTAAATATGTCCATCGATCTCGGGCATTAGTTGTTTTTTATTTTTAATGGGTTGTGTAAGAATGTTGAAGCAAGGGTGCTCCTCCACTGTGGTGTTAACGTGACTGAAATTCCGAGAATCGAAAGGTCACAAGGTCCATAAAACTTCCGCGAAGTTGCACGATTGTTTCGTCTTCTCCTTTTCTTTAGCGCGTAGGTGTCGACCAAAACGAGAACAAAACGGGGAAATACTGAATCGGTTTCTGCTTCTAAAGGAAGGTAAGGCGGATGCAAGATTCATTCAGATGCACTGGCGGTTTTGGAGCTTTCAGGTAATAAACAGTTAAACAGTTAATGAGTCATAACGTAACTGACCGTAATTTTCTGATCGAAGTGGGTCAAACAGTAAACACCGCTTTCGAAATCCCCGCTGGTTTTTAATAAGCAGGAGCTTTACCGAGGTTTAATGTACCATAGAGAAGAGAACTGAGTTTCCAGACACCTTGTGAAGGAAAAGGGTAAAGAAAGTGATGTTTAGGCTCATTTCCACTCGTTTGATTGTGTTCAGTTGATATCGGGGTCGAAATTCTATTCAGACGGGAAAGAAAACCGATTAAGAAAGGATTTCAAAAATATAAAGTTTTATTTGGAGCGAGTTTTTCACACTTGCCTTCAGCAGAAGGAGCTTTACAGGTCGAAGGAGCCCTAAGATGACTTTCACTTACAGAAATCTGGTATAGAGACCGAAAAAAGGGCTGTTTTCGAGATGTTGTTTGTTTCAGGAAAATCTTTTTTGTGACCCTGCTTTGATGTCCATCCGGATAGGTGCTACAAAAGCGCGAATTCATCTCTTGAAAAACTCATAAACATTAAAGAAATACTTTTTCTAGTACAATCGATATTATATGATAGCATAATCCAAATAGGTCACTTTTTGCCCACATGACAGCTGTCTAGATCTCTTCCGCCATGTAAATACGGCGTCACGCAAAAACCTTAGAAATTCAAGCCGTGCTTTATCACAAAACTATATACTAGATATCAGTTTTAAGCTGCTCTAATACTTGATGAAAGTAAAAACTCAAAGGAATACAGATAATTCATATCAGTTTAGTTTTGAATTTTGATGACGTCATGTGAACCAGAGGAATAAAAAATTTGCTACAACCATACTGATAAAAAATGCGTCCTATAAATGTTGCTTATTTTTTCGGCTTTTATTGTTTTGTTGGCTGTGTGACCGAGCTGACCATCGGCCATGATTTAATGGAAACGATGCAAAATCATCAAAAATACCTTGAACTAGCGCTGTTAAGGGGCCTCGTTGATCTTCCAAAATTCGCCAGGAAATTGTACTGGACCAGTTTACTAGTTTTTGTATGAAGCTAAGTTTTCAGAGTAAATGGAAGGAGTGCCACTGAACAAGTAAGTGTCACAGCCGATATTCCAATATTATCTTTAGAACGGAACTCAGTTTCATTAGAGCGTCATTGTAGCAATTCTGCCTACTCAGAAAATCTAGTTTTGGCTTTTTGTGTCTTTCGAAACTCCGCAGCTGAAATATGTGTATAATTCAAATGCAAAATAGCAGACAGTGACATGTGCACAAATATTGGAACATCTGTACTTCTGTTCGTGCCTCTTTGTTAGTCGACGACTATTTTACATTTCAAGAACAACTGTTGTGCTCTATTCATTAAGCTTGAGTTACAACATGAGTTTTTCTAAAAGTCCAGGAACCGAAATAGGAAGTATTGTGTTTTCACCATAAAGGAAAAGTCTTTTAACCAATCGAATTGTAACGCGTTGATCAGCTAGCACGTGTATTTTTGAATAGGTTTTTGTGTTCCTTTGTGATAATGGAACACCTGTGTTTACTGTAGACTGTATAAAAGTAGTACTTAAACTGTTGTAAATCGATTACCTAACCTGCGATTACCTAGCCTACGATTACCTGCAATTACATGTGAAGTACTATCTACGAGGTTTACTCTACAACAAAGAAGTTGCAGCATTACAGAAAAGACTCAGTTCTTGTCCAACCTTCGTACCTTAATTGGGACGTGGAAATTAGACCCTGTACCTCTGGCAGTAGTAACGAGTGCCAGCAGCGAGCCAGTCACTCTACCGAATTGCAGTTTCCACCGTCAATAACTTCCATTAGCAGATCACTATTTGCTTATTCTCGCGCCCTCGCGAAGAGCTTTAGTTCCGTTGTTTTCCTAGTCCGACTTTCCCGCCAATTTGGTTTGACAGGCTGAAAAGCCGCTTGCCACAGTGAAATATCCCCCCGTTACATAAGTGACAACTTGGTTACCTCATAAAAAAGAAAGTTCGTTTCAACATTCAAAGCTAAGAAACTGTGACTGAGAATCTGAACAGCTTTCTGAATGCTATATATCAACGTAACATGTACAACTCTTCCCTCTAGGAAACAGAGCGATAAGACTAATAAGACCCCCGGCTTTGGATCAGCCCTACTATAGACAAGAAGCATCTCAGATCAGACGATTTTCCCTTCTTTGTTGAAATTGCAGCATCCGTAACACAGAGCAAGATACTCTCAAGAGGAAAGATTACGAACGATGAGTAAGGGATTGATTAAACTACAGTTGGCTTTATCGCAAGGCCCACAATTTAGTGTAACGAGTGCAGATGAGGAAGAGAAAGATCAAGAATGCATACTAGGCACTGAAGACTACAATAACAATGAGCAACCAAACAAATTCAATGACTTACCAACGCTGTCCGAAAAAAATAAAGGAGAAATTTTAACTCTGGAAGAGCATACGAACCACTCGGCTCAAGAAAAAGGCAAACATCAAAGGCAGGCGGGAACAAATAAGCAAGTTAAAAGCGGCCAGTTAGAGACAGAAGAAAGTCGAGTTTGCGAACTTCAAAGTCCAGTAGAAACAGGTCAGTTTGAACTGACAGCAACATCCGTACTTTATGGAGCAGAGAACAGCCAGAACAAAATCAGCATGAATTGGCAGAAGAGAGAGAAGAACAACTCCAAGTTACTGAACTACATCATCAGGTAGAGTTGCACCAACAAGAGCAGAAGACAATGAGCGAACAAATCAATGAATTCTATGAACAGGACAAACATTTAAAAGAGCAACAACAACTAGATATTGAACTGCAAAGTCGATTAGAAACAAAACAACAAGAATTAGTGACAAGAATGAGAGAACAGCTGGCTTCATTTCTTGGGCAGAAAGACCTACTAAGAGAAGAACGTCAAGAACAACCTCAACTCACCGCGGAACTGCACAACCACTTAGAAATATACCAACATGACTGCACAAAAGAGGCCGGGCAGGTGAATGGAATTCAAGGAAAGGAAGAGCTAATAAAAGAGGAAAAACAACAATTTTTTGAACTGCATGGGAATCAGTTAAGAACAAATCTACAAAAGGTGAAGACAGGGTTGACAAGACTGAAAGAACAACTGAACGCTTTACTTTCAAAGGACGAACTTGTAAGAGAGGAACAACAACAAATTGCTGATCTGCAAAATAAGTTGACGAGAATGAGGGAAAAATCGAATGAATTTCATGGACAGGATGAAATACTACGACAGGAACAACAAGGTGTTTCTGTACTACGAAATCAGTCGGAAACAAAAAAGCGAGAGCTGACGACCTTAAGAAAAACCGAATTGGATAAAAGCATGGAATATGAAACATTGCTTTCCGTCGCTGTAGAACGACAGCGACGGAATGAACTGCAAAGTCAGTTAGAAACAAACCGACGAAACATAGCATTGACGAGAAAACAAATGTATGAATACAAGAAGCAAGATGAACTTCTCAGAGAGGAACGACAACGTGTAACCGAGTTGGAAAATCAATTAGAAACAAGCAGGCATGATTTGGGTAAAATGACAAAACGAATAACTGCATTTAAAAAAGAAGGTGAGCTATTAAGAAGAGACAATCAAGAACGAGTTTCGCATCTGCAAAGTCGGTTAGAAATCATCCAGCAAGAGTTTGCATTCATGAGAGAACAGACGAATGAACTCGAAATTCAAGAGGAACGCCTGAGATGGGAACATCAACGAGTTATTCAACTGCAAAGTCTGTTAAATACAAACGAACTCGAATTGACAGCAATGAGGGAAGAACTGATTGAATTTCATAAACAGAAAGAAACACTAAGAGAAAAACAAGAACGAGTTACTGAACTGCAAAGTCAGCTTAGGGAAAACGAGAATGAATGGACAGTAATTATGGAACAACTAAATAGATATCAAGGACAAGAAGAACAATTAAAAGAAGAGGAACAGCGAGTTACAGCTGAAGTTACTGAAATGGAAAGTCAGTTAGAAATAAGCCAGCAAGAACTGGAGACAATGAAAGAGAAACTGAATGGATTTCTAATGCAGGAAAAACAATTAGAACAAGAAAAACAGAGAAGCATTGAACTAAAAAACACGTTAGAAATAAAGCAACAACAATTGAGAAGAATGAGGGAACTAGTAAATAAATTCCAAAGACAAAGCGAACAATTGAAAAAGGAAAAAAAACAAGTAACTGAAATGCAAAGCCAGTTAAAAACAAAGAGGCACGAATTAACAGATCTTGAAGAACAACTCAGAGAGGAACGACGACGAGTTTTTGAGCTGCAAAATCAGTTAGAAACAAACCGACAAGAGTTGGCAAGGGACAGAGAACAGCTAAATGGATTTAAAGGAAAGGAAAAGTTACTAAGGAAGAAAAAACAGCACGTTTTGGAGCTGCAAAATCAGTTAGAAACAAACCAAAAAGAGTTGATAACAATACGAGATCAACTGAATGAATTTCATAAACAAGAGGAACTACTCAGAGAGGAACGTTATCGAATTATTGAACTGCAAAAAGAACTTGACGTAATCGAACTTGATCGAGCAGTAATGGAAGAACAACTAAATGGATATCAACAAGAAGGTGAACAATTAACAGAGGAACATCAACGAGTTATTAGACTCCAAGGTCACTTAAAAGAAAACCAGGAGGAACTGAGAAGAATGAGAGAACAGCTGAATCGGTTTCCAAGACAAAGTGAACAGTTGAGAGAGGAACAAAGAAGAGCTTATGAACTAGAAAATCTGTTAGAAACAAGCCAACAAGAGTTGATAAAAAAACGAGATCAACTGAACGAATTTCTTAAGAAGGAGGAACTACTTAGAGAGGAACATAATCGAATTATTGAACTGCAAAAAGAACTTGAAGTAATCGAACTTGATCGAGCAGTAATGGAAGAACAACTAAATGGATATCAACAAGAACTTGCTGAACAATTAACAGAGGAACTTCATGAACGGGTTGTTGGACTCGAAGGTCATTTAGAAGAAAGCCAGGAGGAACTGAGGAGGACGAGAGAACAACTGAATCGGTTACAAAGACAATGTGAAGAGTTGAGAGAGGAACAAAGAAGAGCTTCTGAACTAGAAAATCAGTTGGAAACAAGCCAACAAGAGTTGATAACAATGCGAGATCAACTGAACGAATTTCATGAGCAGGAGGAACTACTAAGAGAGGAAGGTAATCGAATTATTGAACTGCAAAAAGAAGTTGAAGTAATCGAACTTGATCGAGCAGTAATGGAGGAACAACTAAATGGATATCAACAAGAAGTTGAACAATTAACAGAGCAACATCAACTAGTTGTTAGACTCGAAGATCATTTAGAAGAAAACCAGAAGGAACTGAGGAGAACGAGAGAACAACTGAATCGGTTACAAAGACAATGTGAAGAGTTGAGAGAGGAACAATTAAGAGCACCTGAACTAGAAAATGAGTTAGAAACAAGCCAACAAGAGCTGACGAGAATAAGAGAACAACTGAATGAATTTCATGAACAGGGCGAACTATTGAGAGAAGAACAACGACGAGTTCTTGGACTCCAAAATCAGTTAGAAACAAGCCAACAAGATTTGACGAGATTGAGAGAACAGCTAAATGAATTCCAACGGCAAGGCGGACAACAAGGTGTTACTGAATTAACCAATCAACTGCAAACAATTCAGCAGCAATTGACGACAAGCAGAGAACAGCTTAACAGACTACGAAGACATAACGAAGGACCCAGAGGGAGGCAGCAACTTGCAGTTCCTGAAATGCCAACTCAGGATTGTGACTGGATCATCTATCGGCGTGAAATTGTCACTGAAAACTGTGAAGAGCTTGGACACGGGGCGTGGGGCGCTGTTTTTCGAGGAAAATTTCGCGGTTGCGATGTTGCTGTAAAAGAATTGCACGCAAATATAATTTCGGACAACAACAGGCGTTTGTTTGAGCGAGAAATCGAAATTGCCTCAAAATGTCGCCATCCATGTTTGTTACAATTCATCGGCGCGACTGCAGATGATGGAATCCCACTTCTAATAACGGAAATTATGGACCGCAGCTTAAAAAGTAGGCTATTTAATGTTGACGAACCAGCCCTTACTTCCGCAGAAGTTTGTGTTATTTCACTGGACGTGGCTCTAGCTCTGAATTATCTGCACCAGGAACGCGAACCTATCATCCACCATGACGTCAGCAGTGGAAATGTGTTACTATGGCGACAAGGTGACCAATGGAGAGCCAAAGTGTCTGATTATGGCACTGCTAATTTTGTACGTCAGAGCACTATCAATTACGCAGGCGCTGCGATCTATCAAGCACCGGAGTGCCTTAATGGAAATATTAATCAACCATTAAGCTGCAAGGTCAGTGAAAGTCTTGATAACTCACCGCGTAGCAATGTGACATAGTCCATTGCATTCCTGTGAATTCTGCGAGATTTCAATGTGAATATGTCTTGTCTGAAGCCCGGTTCAGACGCCGTACTTCGCATGAGCCAAATCGGGTTCGAATTTAGGCCGACCCAAATTAAATTTAGGTCGGCTGAATTGATTCCGACACCAATCTTCATGTAGCCGAAATAAATTCAAAAGGGGGAAACCAAAATATACTTTAAAATGTATAATATAAATGGATGCAATTGGTTTGGCTTATGTGGAGTTTGGGGTTCAAATTAACGCCGGTTTTATAGCCTGAACCGGAATGCATTATATTGGCCATAATTTTCCCTACACACTCCCTTTGATGTGGCTTCCGAACTGCCATCCGTCCGTCCAACCATCCACCCGTTTCTTAGTTCTTAGTTAGTTAGGAATATTAGATTACCACTGAAGGGCCAAACGGAGAGAAGTTTAACCCGACTAAGAAAGCATTTCCGTAACTGAAACGAAAATTTCCACTTTAAGTACAATCTGCAAATCTGCTGTCCTGTGACCCAGACTGCCAACAGATTGATGCTCCCTCCGAGTTAATGGGTCCCCGTAATGGACCTATAAAATTGAAATCTAAGCGAAATTTTCTGGACACTATTCCAAGCATCCCACTGAACCTGATTGAGGCAAATAAGACAGGTTGTGAATCATTAAAATACCCGATAATGGCGAATAAATACTAAAAATGTGGATCATTTGGAGGATATAATCAAAAACCTTGTTCGAACTTTGGATGAAGAAAATGAGTCCAAATGATGGACGCAAATGACTTACTGGAACACTATTTTCTTTATAATTAGGTTGATGTGTATAGTTTTGGTGTCCTCCTCTGTGAAATGTGCATCAGAGAACAACCAGACCCGAGGATTCGTGAGGGACAAATAGAGCGGATTATTGACTGTCACCATAAAGACCTTGCGAGGCGATGTGTACAGAGAGAGCCTTGGGCGAGGCCAAATATGGACACGATTATTGAGGAACTGGAGTGACCAGGTGAAAGAACATCTTGCATATATTTTCTTTCGACTTTTTACGTTTTTTTCATTTCATAAAATGTTTTTTAATTAAAAAATTGCTTGTTTTTAACCTTATTCAAAGATACAAAAGCAATGACTGTTAAATGAATTTGCTCTATTGCAATTTCCAATAAATAACGTGGGTAGGTATTATCATTGATCAGCACCGTTTCCTGGAAGTCTCATATTAGTTTTGTTTCTAAAAAGATCTCGAAAACTGTGGGAATTATTGCAAAAGCTTACTTTTATCTATCATCCAAATCGTTACTGACCTTATATTACTCTCTACTATATCCCTACCTAACGTACTGTAATGTTGCCTCGTCCTCCACCTATTGTTCTAACCTTAACTGTATTTACCTTTTGTAAAATCGCTTGATCGGCTTATATCAAAAGCTCACTACCTAGCAAATGCCACCCCATTATTTAGCAAACTTAAAGCCCTTGACATATATAACATTAATTCTTTTTCTTTTAAGACATTTTGTATTCTTATCACCATAATCTTTTGCCTACTAGCTTTCGTAACCTCTTTTTAATTAGTAACCAGCTTCACCATTCTGAAACTCGACTAGCCTCTCAGTATAGACCTCATTTTTGTAGAACTAATATTATACCGAGCGGTTCGATAGGACTAACAATCCTGGAATTCTTTGCCAGTTACACTAACCAGCTCCTCTTCCATATTTTTTTAAAACATTTGAAAAATTATCCGACGACAGCCGTTTTGGCTTTAGGTTTAGCTGCAATCAAGTAAGCCTATGTAATATAGCTTAATTATAAGGAAGCCTATATATATTTTATTTAACACCTCCTGTAACGTTTTTTTTTTGTAATGTGCGTGACTAAAACATAAATAAATGAAACGAATATGAAATACACAATATGACGGCATGCATTTTGTCCTTTGTCCTAGACAGAGTAATAAAATTGAGGGTGTTGCCCTAAACGGCGGGATGTGTATTTTGGGATTTTTCTGCCCTTTCAGGGTCAAAGTTTCAGACTCTATACTCAAATATTGGTGTAGTTACCCCCCGCCCCCACTTCCCACTCTTGATAGCACTTCTAAAGTAAAAATAACTTGAATTGAACCAGGATTTATTTCAACATCAAAGAAAGTCGATTATATGAGTTTAACTACGGACTTGAAAGCCAATACATAGCATTAAAACCGCACGTGCGTGCATGAGATACAATTAAGCTTTAACAACACGAACGGCATTCAATAAAATTTGGTGATTAGTTGATTGATGGGAGACAAACAATAGAGGAAAATATGACAAGAGAAAAATAACGGAAATGTAAATCCTAGCCATTATTCATTAGGAAAAATGGTTTTTAAGTTGTATTTACCCTTGAAAAAACTTTTCAAACCAGATCAATATAAAAGATAGATTTTATTTTCAATGTCACTTTTCATGTCACTAGCAATCCTTTTATTTTTGGACATACAATGTGCTTTTGTCTAGACTGCAGTATGCAATGTAACTTGGTATTTGCCCAACAATTAAAAGAGGTCAGTTGGAATCAAGAGAGGATAAAGCTCTATCCTCTCTCGGTTAGAATGAAAACAGCAATGAAAATAGAAGTATTAAAGGAATAAGATAATAGTAGAAAATTGTCGAGTACTCTACGAAGGTAACTCGCTGAAACATAGACGACATTGAATGGATTAATTTTGACGACGTTAAAAACACACATTTAAACTGCAAAGGACCGCAAATGAATATGCCGCAGAACGTAGGATCTATAGAAGACATGATCAGCAAAACTACAAAGTAGACACATTCAATTTTGCAAAGCGGATCGTACTACGTTAAAATTAACTTTGCTAGACATCAAACACGACATCGAAAGGAGCTGTTTCGCCATTCTTGTGGCTCATCATTACGGCGCAACAAACAGAGAAGCCTCTGCTGAAAATGACCCGCACACTCTGTCTCAGAGCCCTGACATTTAACTCCAACACTCACAGAATCACGCCATATCACGTGTCTCAGAAAGGGCAAAAAAACCTGAAAAATCAACACTCTGTTGACGACTGGCTGTCATCTAAGAAACCGTTCTAGCAGTTTCCCGAAAGGTGATCCAGCTCCTGTAGTACTTTATAATGTTATCTGTCCCCTGCAGGCGGGGCGGGGATACTCCCTTATATGAGCTATGTAGGTATGTGCCGCCCCATCGGGTAAGGTTTTTGTTTTGGTCTGAAAACTGGTATACACTTTGCCCATTTTGGTCTGGAAACGGGTATAGTTTTTGAGGGAACTACGGGAGTGTATGAACGTATTTAGCATTTAAATTCCAAATGAGTAGCACTGAAAGAAAGAGAAATACTATGCGAATTCGAAATGGATTTGAAAAATTTTTTTGCTTACGCTCTAATCTAAGTAATGAAAACATAATTTATGCCTTAAGGCCAGGTCTGAAAACGGGTATGGATTATTACATTTTTTGGTCTGAAACAGGGTCAGGATTTGGAGAATCACCAAGAATTCCCAGGAGTAACCTCCCCCCCCCCCCCGGGATTCGTTCATCTTCTCTAAATGTACGGTACAATATAATAGTTTGCGTTTTCGTGACCCAGGTTAAGTACAAAGCAGGAACTATAAGAGAAAGTAAAATTTTCATTATGAAAAGAAAATTGCGCATTGGCATGGCGTTATTATCATAGCCCCCTGTAATTTTCCTTTTCCGCGATTTTTCCCCATTATATGTGGAAAGTGAAACAATTAAACAATTCGAGATTTATTTGAAAATGGTATAATTAATCAATGCATGGATAATAGAAAGACTGTCTTTCTATTATCCATGATCAATGCAAAGAATGCATTGTTTCCAATTTTTTTCGTACCCAGACCTCGCTCAAAACTGAGAACGAGGCAGATAAACAATGTTTTTTTCTGACGTAACGCGGCGCCAAAAAACAGAGTTTTTAGTCATCAAAAAATGTTCGAAAAAACGATCTGAAGGAAAACAACGATGGGAATGTGAGTGAAATAGGCTACTTAAGCTACGAAGCTTAAAGATCTTCACTTCTGAAGACCCTTGAGAGCTTTCCAAAGCTCTGAATGATGTCTGTGGAGAATGCTGCTAGGCGAGTTTCTCGCGGTGGAGGGCTTGTCGTTCGACCTCAACCTATCAGGTTTTTAGCCATTCAACAGACTATTGTTGCCTCGTTTTTGAATGTAAGTATGCTCCGATGGTTTAACGATATTGATCTGGTCGTTTTACAGCGACAAGTCATACGTGGAGAGTGTGGTAAGCTTTCTACACGAAGTCGTTCCTCAGGCAAGTAAAAAGCTCTGCTATTGTTTGAACAAAATTTATTTATATAACGTCATTCTGTATCTTTCAGCTATTTTCGCCCTTCCTGTGATCGGGTTTTTCATTGGAGTGGTATTTCAGGTTATTTCAAGGCGATGAACCGGGGAGATTTTATAGAGAAGGTCACAAAAATGACTAAGTCAGGGAAATCGAATAAAAATTAAAAACTAAATTTACGTGACTACTATCATTTATGAGTTAGGGGGATCCACAAGCAAAACTGCATTTTTTAAAATTTTAAACAAGTATTTTCTCTTTGTGATATCCTTAAATACTTTGGGTTGTTAAGTGCAATGGCGACATTATACCGGGCTCAATTTGATTTGATTTTGGTAGCGTTTTGTTGGTGGATTAACTCGAATAAGAACAAATTAGATGCAAAGGTTTCGCTGCATAAACAGAGCGAAGAGCCCTTTTTTTTCTAGACAGGAATTTAAAATTACTGCTAGGAGTTAGACTTAGCATCACTAAAATATAGTCTTCGATGAACCTCGCAAACGGAACGAAATAACTACTTGAAACTACATTTTCAAGAAACGAGTTTTTCCTTGTGTTGATCCTGTTTTTCCTTGTGTTAAGCTCGTGACGAGGCTAGCCTATTACGTGACAGGATCGGAAGCTTTGCTTATCTGCATATTTTCTCGCTGTCACAAGAATTTAATTTCCATTTGATAACCTCTTAAACTTGGTCAGAGTATGTACAATAACATCAAAGCATAACTTGCATTCAACAGCTATGTTTTTTTCAAAAAAACAATTTCACATAAATTTTCTTAAGTCAATTTCAGCTAATGTTATTTTACAGTCAACTTGGCAATAAAATACTATCAGTTTGATTGGGCCCCAAAATGTTATCAGCTGTTAGTAATAAATGCGAGATTTGAGGATGTAAATTGTGTCAAGTCACAATATTAATATTTAACAACATGTTAGATTCAAATGAAAACAAGAACATTACCTAATAGTCTTGAGACACCAACTTTGAAATTTGCTCCTGATTTGAAAAAGAAAGTTACTTACCATTTTGACTATAACATAAGCAAAACTGGCCAAAGCCTGGTTTAGGCACCAAATATTTGAATACCCAAAGCTTATCCTGTTTTGGCTGATCCAAGAAACAAGCATATGCCTGTTGATTTAACCAAATCTACTACTTGAGACAAAAAAAGTCTTCTCATGTATTTCATATTGTTTAAAATTAATAATATTATTTTGATTTTTGAGTTAGGGCTGGAATTTGTGTCTGGAAAAAAAATAATGATAATTTTAAATTCAAAATTACTGAAAATGATCGGCCTTGTTGCTTTATAAATATTTTGGACTATGTGACTTATTCTGATGTGCAAGTGATCCAAAAGGGCTCAGTATTTAAATTGTTCTCTTTTCTGTTCTGATTTCTGTGGCAAGCTAGAGGAACCCCTTAATGTTTTACTTAACCTTGGTTTCGTCATTGTACAGGAACTAGATGGCATTGTTCCCTCCCCATAGATAGTATGCTAGTTCCACACAAGGTCACTGTACCACCGTGGGACACAGATATGTGGGAAAATATTTGAACAAAAATTTATGAAAGATCAAGGAGGGATGTACTGTGTTGGGAAAGTTTTTAAAAAGGGTTTTTGGAGCATAACATATATGTACATGAGGGGAAGGGAGCACTATTCATTCTAGAAAGGTGATGTACCATTTGTGTTGTGGGGAAGTTGAAATCCTCACATCTTACCCAGGCATCTTTTTTACATTTTTGAGCTTCTAAATATCTTTTCAAAATTCAAGTACTTGTAGCAATAAGCAATTTTAAATTTTTTTATGACAACCTTAATACAACAAATCCCTAATTTCAAATACAGTCAACTCTTGTCTTGCGGACACCCAATAATACGAACAGCAACTAAATCCTGCAAGTTTGACTGGAATAAACTCCTGCTATTACAGTCTCTTGCTAAGTAGGACACTAACTCGAGGTCCCTACCTGTTAAGGGAGTTGACTGTAATGCAAAATCCTGTATCCAACAAAACCTTTTGTAGACCCAGTAAACTGTTTGTTAAAGTTAAATAGCAACTCATACACTATATGTTTCAGGGGTGGTCAGCGGTTTTGTTTTGTTTCTTTTGTTGTTGTTGTTGTTGTTTTTTGTTGTTGTTGTTGGCCACACTGGCTAATAATAGTATACTCTTTCTAAAGGTTTGCTGTATTGGTAAATGTCATGAGCTTTGAATACTATTTTTATGACTCAGAGAAGTAAAGCAAAGAAATAATTGACAGAACTGTTGTCTGTGACTTATCAAGGTTGATGCAGTTCTTCTGGGTAGGTGTACAATTTATACAGCTCCATTACAACACTGAACATTTTTTACTTGACATTCAGGCTGTAACTGGAGGTCAGAAGCAGGAGGATAAGGAGAAAGTGTTATGGGTGAAGTTTGAGGAGGCAGACATTAATGGTAGGGAAACAAATCGCACAATTTGCAAGGGTTTAGTCCACACTTTAGTCAATTTTGCAACTTCCGAATGGATTACCATAGTCGCTTGGGTAGCCTACGCAGGTGTTTTTGTCCCTATGCTTTCACTGTCAAAGAACTCGATGGACCTAAAGGAGAGCTGGACTGCAAGCAGTTTAGGATTACTGGACCTAAATGTTTTTTTTAAAGTGAATTTTACTTGTAAAGTTGCTACAACAGTCATTGTTATAAAAAATTCCAAGCTATCATACCCTCACTGTATTAAACAACCAGCTATGTTTTTCTTCGAATTACAATAGTTATACGTGTTCTCACAATAAAATAGTTCATTTTTGTTGATCTATCACAAATTAAAACAGTTAAGGAAAAGCTGTGGCAAGTTTCTGCTTGCCCCTTATACATGTACACTGGAGATCTGTCCAATGTCATAGAGTTATTATTTTTTGCACACGTAGATAACACACTTCATCAGGAGGATGTTTCATCAGGACTGACTTTGCCACTACTGTTAATCCTTGGTTACACAAATGGATTTCATGTGTGGACTATCCCAGTAAGTCAGTTAAGTTATAACTTTACATTTATTAATTTTTTATCTGACTCTATGAGGGAAGAATATATGTACATGTACAACCATATACTGTCAATAACTGTCGTATTCATCCCAGAAGGAAATAGAATTTGGAAATGTGACATTTGGAATTTTGGAAATGTGGAGAAGAAGTACTTGGGAGAAAAACCTTTTAATATTGATGATCAACAACTTTATTACTGTCATCGTTGAAAAGTATGATGTCGTTTTCAGATGTGTCAATTAAAAGTGAAGTTTGGGTACAATTCTGATGTTAGTATGACTGAAACGCAGTGAATGTTTATCAGTCTTCATGAAAAAGCTCATTCTAAGCATATTGAAACTTTTTAATGTTGAGGTTTGAATTGAGGTATTGGTTCTGTAATAATATTGAAGTTGTCTTTAAACTCCCCTCTGACTTGCCTTTAGACATTTTTGTACATCTTTTCTATCTGCCCACTGATTTCTACAATTCATACATACTGTATTTCAGTTCTTGGCAATTTTGTTAATACACTTTATGTGGTTAATACATTGTAGTAAGCAGTGTGGATGATGTATACTCTTCAATCAAAGAAAAAATTATAAACCTGGCACAAGAATTCTAGCTTTCTTGTTTTGTTTGTTTTTTTCAGTCAACAGGTGAAGCCCAGGAGGTACTGTCTCTTCGCCAGGGTCCGGTCAGGCTTGTGCGCATGCTCAAGACTCCACAAGAAGGTGAGACAGTTACTATTAACAATTATTGTGCAACTACTGCAGTGTCACCGTGGTTACACAGACATTAGGAATATTAATGTCTCACACTAGCTTACTGTTGTGTTTTACATCCCACCCAAGGTGAAAACATGTTGGTCCCAGCTTATTATGTATGTTTTAGATTCCATGGTGAAAGCCATGTGCAGTGCATCTTTTTGAGGGGAATTTCATTCACTGTGCTGCTTTTCTGATTAGTGGTTTTATATGTGCTTGTATTGTCAGTGGAGACTTGAAAACTTAAGTTACATGTACAGGCAGCTGCTATTGCTGCTTGCATATTAATTAAAGGTATATTGCCATTGTTTAGCATCATTTGTATAGTGTGTCACCCAGCGTGCAAAGAAAGTCGTGTCCAATAGCCAGGGGCTAGTGGATTTTGCTATCAGTCTAGTGATTTTTGTTCTTAACTTGCCCGACGGGCAAGTGCTGATTTTTGGGGGAAATTCAAATTACAGAAGGATTTTAATCAATTCTGCTAAGCAAAAAGGGTTTTGGAGCTAGTTGAAATGACTAGTTACAGCTTGTCCAAATGGCAGGCCGTAAAACTGACTTTTTTTGCACCCTGGTCACCCCTGTTGGGTTTGCTATTATGATATAAATAATTGGTCTAGAAGAAAAGGCTAACCTTGTATGCAATAATGTTTAAAGGTGCAAAGTCCAAGGATGAGTTTGCAGTTTCAAGACCTCTCTTTGCTGCATGTGATGCTGCCAGGTTAGTTGCTTTCTGTGCTTGCTGAGGCAGTAGCTCATGTACTAAGCAGGAATTCCAATATTGTTACGGAATGTACCTGTGATGAATGATCCCATTTTTTTAACATCCATTTAGATGCCATGTACAATAAAATTAATAATAATAAATATCAATATAATTTTAACCCTCTACATTGCCCTGATCCTTGAGGGCATCATCCACATGGCCAAACCCAAGGTGTTAACCATCCCTTTTGTCTTCCCAAGTAGCAAACCAGCAACTTGAGATGAAACTCTTGACTGCAAGGGAGGAATGGGGCAAGGGAAACTCTATAACACTTTTCAAAACACCCACTAACCCACAAACATCCATCACCTACAATAAACTTTATAGGTGGTGTACAGTGGAACCCCAACTTATGGCCACCTTGGTAATACAGTCACCTGATTATTATGGCCACTTTTTTTGGCCACCTGGCAAAAATGACCATAATTTATATTTTCTTGTAGAGAAACCCTCGTTAATATGGTCACCTCATTATTATGGTTAATTTTTGGGGGCTCATTGGTGACAGTATTAACAGTCATAGTTATGTGAATAACTGTGTTATTAATTGTATGGCAGTGCTAATATTTTTGCACACTCAGGATTATTGAGCTGTCCTCATTAGCTGAGGTTGACTATTGTACCCCTGTTTTTGCAGTCCCTCCTTGCCATTCTCCACAGTTAATCTGTGGTCACTTGCTACTGGTGAACAGGTTCACTCCATTGGGTTTAAGTCTGAGGTGTATGATGTACTGTGTAACCGAAGGTGAGTTCTACACCATCTTTGAAAATCAAAATTTTGCCTATGTCATACATTTTTTACAAAGTTGTGAATATGGAGCAAAAAGCTGCTAGACATCATCCAGGCATATGGATGGACCAAGACATTACAACATTGTTGTTGCATAGCCCATGGCTAGTGGAATGACCCAGTGGGAGGAGTTGTCTGATAATGCATGGGAAAGCAACATTATTTTATCAAGATAAAGTGAATGTTAGTGAAAAGTGGAGCTGTGACTGAGGCTAGCACGACTGCTCCAGGCTTCAGCAACTGCTTGCCCTTGGGCAAGAAAGTTTTTGAAATTAATGTTTATCTCACCCTTTTGATCATTTAACAACTACGTAGATTATGAGTTGGAGGAGCAATGATTGTGTATTGTCTGTCCCCTTTCCATCATTGGAAATCCCCCCTAGATGATACTTGCAAATAACATCTTATATAAAGTGTAAGTTTTATGTGCCACATCATGTGAAGGGTCAATCCTAAAAAATCAAACAATACTGTAGCCCTTGACGTTACTTCTTAGTAAACTAAAATGTTATTTTTCTTGGTTTTGCTTGAGGTAGTTATGTTCCATTTTGTAACTCATTGACGTATTATGCACTGTGGTATTTTAGTGCCCTTGTGATTTTAATTTTGAGATAAATTAATATTCGTTCCAATGTCTATGTATTTCACAATTTTCCAGATTGATGGTTGTGGCTTTGCAGGAAAAGATAGCTGCCTTTGAAACTTGTACTTTCAAAAGCTGTTTCTGCATTACTAGTGAGTATTTTATGAAGTACAGAACTCTTGAGCTAAGATAAATGAAACTGACCTTGCTTCCTAAAGTTACAGTTGCCGTAATGTTGTTAAGCCGGAAATGATCATTTTACAAAGGTCAACTCTGGCACTGTCTATAAGGCTGCTCTATCACAATGATACTATTAGTTTAACTTGAAAAATAAGATTTTTGAACAGTAGTAACGGTGGTACACTGTACCTCTTACTTATTAAGTTAAGTTGTTTAGTTCTTTGCCGTTATCATGATGCACATTGTATTTTCCTCAGGTTGTTACCCAGCTCCGAGCCCCAATCTCAACCCATTAGCACTGGGAACTAGATGGCTGGCATATGCTGACCGCAAGGTTTGTGGATTTTAAAGATGTGCAATAAAGAGAGCTGTTTATTATTGTCAGTGTCAAAATTGTCTCGTGTGTAATTAGTGGACCTAAAGCCAATGATAATTAGAGCTTGTTTAATTTAGGGAGAGGAAAACAAATTCAGCATCATTAAAAGATGTTCTGTTGAATTGTTTAACAGTTTGGAGCTAATTATAATATTGAAGATGGAATTCTCAAATTGTTAATGAAAATTAATGTGTTGAGTGGCCTATTTCAACATTCAACATGCAGGCATGATACACCCATCATTTAACAATTTTTGTTGAATAAGAGGTACAACACTTTGTTGATCAACCAAAACTTAACATGGCCAGTGATATTATTCAAAGTTCTCCATCCCCCTTAGAGAGGTGTTCAGCTTTTCTCAGTTTATGCTATTCCCACTCCAGCAATTCATCTTGAATAACTTTGACAATGGCTCAAATGAAGTTTTCTTAAGAGGGAGGCCATGTAGATCCCTAATTTACATGAAGTTGATATTTCCAATCAGAAAGCATAAGGTTAGAAATTTCCTCCAACTTGACAAATGTATAATGCACACTGACTACAGTGCTGTAATTGCCAGCAAAGGGATGTACCGTACATATAGACAGTAAATTTGACTGTTGCATGTAGCTTTACACATTCTTCAGCTTGTGTGTGTACAT
The DNA here is from genome assembly GCA_964035705.1 of Porites rus. Lineage (NCBI taxonomy): Eukaryota > Metazoa > Cnidaria > Anthozoa > Scleractinia > Poritidae > Porites > Porites rus. The sequence continues at coordinate 15,778,513 of OZ038002.1, forward strand.
GTACCATTATGTTACTGTCAGTCTTTTGAGTGACCTGTCTATGCATGTATTTTCTTTAGCTGGTTCCAAATCACCAGTCCTGTGGTGGAGTTTGTGGAGACAATTCCCTTTCATACACAGCCACAGTAATTAATGCTGCTAAGGTATATGTTATTCATTGATAATTTCTTAGAGTGTCAATAATAATAATATTGTTCTTGTGATCCAGACTGAGCCCAGTTTATTCCTCTGCCTTGAGTTCATTTTCCTGCACTTACAGGTGACTGTACAAAATGCATTTGCATTAACATGATTTTTTAAATCTTATTTTCAGACCCTTACCAGAGGCCTCACAATGTTTGGTAAGAGATAATGATAATATAATAACTACAATATTGTTTATTAACAACAAAACAATAATAATATTCAGAGCTATCATTAAGAGGTGGGGGCCAGGGATAAACATGGCCCCTGGCTTTCTTTAAAAGAAAATAGAAGGAAAATGGAATCAAAAGAAACCCCAAGCTGTCTGATTCCCCGTCTACCTGTTGTATTCTCCCAGCAACTTGAAACCTTAGTGACAACCCTTATTATTTTTATTATTTTTATAGGAGTGTTTATGTGTGACTGAAGTTAATACCATAATGATGTATTGTTGCTGACATTGTTCATACATTTGTTTTCTTTTAGGTGAAACAGTAGGTCGCTGGACTGGAACTGAAATGTTGCAGGATTATGGAAACCAAGTAATATTATTTTACACAATATTGTTAAATTTTATTTTTCATTGTTTGAGGAAGCAAACACATGAAAAATGATGACATTTTCATTCTTATGTATTATTACATGCCCCTATGGACACCAAAATGATGCTGTAATTCAGATGTAGAATTCGTGTAGTGAATTTTTTGTACAATGTTTTAAACCTGACCCAGTGGCGTAAACAGATATTCCTAAGGAAATCATAAAAAAAACTGAGACAGACCCCTTCTTATAACTTACTTTGCTATTTTAATGGAGTCGGATTTATTTGAATTTTGATTTTTCTGTTATTTGCTCTTTATTTTTTCAGAAGAAATCAGTTATCAGATCGGGGGTTGTTACGATAATAGACACAATGAAAATTGGCAGTGGAGAGGTAAGGAAAGAAGACTTTAGAATTTGTACAAGGTAGGCAATATTCACTCCCGTCAACCTTGTAATAGTTCAATACTGTAGTCTATCCCATTCTCATTTTATTTGGTAAAGGAATTCTCTCTTATTCACCTTATCATTTAATTTGGTATTTTGGAATCTTTTACCCTTAGTGCGAGGGTCTTTCTGTGTATACCAGTAAGGAACTTATGTGTTATAGTGTATTTTTACACACTAAGAAATGTGACTGGTTATCTATCAAAGCTGTGCTCTAACACCACCTTGTGGCCCTTTGCTCCTGGGCGACGACAAAATCTTCATTTTTCATACACATCACATGCTGGGCACCCTGGATTCTACAAGTTCAGAGCACAGGGCTCCCTTCAATTTTCTTACAACATAAGCCTTGTCTAAGGTATTGACTATATTAAAATTTATTCCGCAGTTCTGTGTACAAGAGGATGATCATGATGGTGCTGGTATAGTGGCTCATTTTCCAGCCCATGCTGGACAGCCCCTCTCTGCCATGTCCTTTGATCCCAGGTACAAATCCCCCTCCCACCCATCCTGTGAAGAGAGCTTTAAAAACATAGCAATAGTTCCAAGGAAGAAAGTGGAGAGGGGTGGGGACAGGAAATACATGTAAATCATTCCTTACCTTTCAACCTTCACTCGTGCCTGAATCCAGTCTGTTGTTTGACTCAGCGTTTGTGTGCTCCCTGAGTACACTTCCTTTGCAGGCTTTAGATACGTTTTTAAATCATGAGAGCATTTTTAGGTCTGTTTTTCTTTTTTTTTCGTGGATGCATACATTGTACCAGTGCCAAAGATGATCAAATACACGTACGTTCTTAAACAAGTGAAAAAAGAAATCAATTTTAGTCTTTATGTAGGCTTTCATCAGGGCATAAATGTACATAAAGACGAATACACTAACTGGGGTCACTTCAAAAAGCATTCAGCCAAATCTCTAACTATTGCCAAATAGATGACTTGTAATTGCTACATTGGTGTTGATCATGAGTTGTAGGCCGTTCCTCTTCCGTTCGCCTGCGAATTCAGCTGTCTCTCATTTTTTCACATCGTACGTCCCCTAAGCGGGAACCTCCTCTATAAATTATTGGTCCCTCAAAAGTTACTCGTAATGCGTGTTTTTCACTTGTAATTTTACCTGTTCTTTGTATCGTCACGCAACGGGCTTATGTGTAACGGGCAAAGAAACGCCTGCGTGGGAGAATACCGTAGCTAAAGCCTGTAAAACCCTGTTTAATAACCATTAAAAATATAGACTCTCGATTATTGTGCTGTTTAGTTCTTGTTCGACTAAAACCCCGGAAACAAACTCGCTACTTTAACTTACTGGTTTCAAACATTTTTATATGAGCGCTTTGCATTTGTTTAGGCAGCAAAATTTTCAAGAAAGTTTTACTCTCAATTCTCTATCAACTTTAAACTGACTTACCTGCTTTGCATTATATTTAGTGGCTCTCTACTCCTGACAGCTGATGTTCTTGGCCATAATTTTCACGTGTTCCATGTTCTTCCCCACCCTATTTGCCCATCACTGAGTGCCATACATCATCTTTACACGCTTCACAGAGGAGATACGACTGCTACTGTAAGTCAACTGTTTTGTCACTTGTTATAGCGCTAAAGTGAGTCGAAGAATGTGAGATTTCCGGGTCGTTTTTAGGTCCAAAAACACGGCCACGTTTTGCTCGATAAAACAGGCGCCATTTTTTAAATGCTAAATTGATGTGAATTCCCGCTGACCAGCGACTTTTGAGGATGTTACTGGTGTGGGGTGGTGGTGGTGGGCGGGGGAAATCAGGATGAATTTGTTAGGTCGTCATTTGTTAAAGGCCTTCTTGTTACTTCGTAGACAACCCCATTTAACTCCATCTATAAACTTAAAAGCAGCTTTTTTCGACGCGTAGACTATTTTATGATCTTTTATCGTATTTTCTCGCCCTACTTTGTGCGATAAACGGAAACCTCCATAAGGACCATCCGGGGTACGTCGCGGAAGATACCTTTTCCAGCGTCTGCGTCTTGTGATTAACTGTGAAAATTAGCTCTATTTTCGAAGGGTAAGCTTGCAAAAATTCCTTCTTTTTTGTTTATCCCTAAAAACATTATTTTGCGGCTTTGTTTAATTTTCAGGTGCACGGTCTAGCATTTTCGTTCGACAGCCGGTGGGTTGCCGTATCGACTGTGCGTGGAACTGTCCATGTATTTCCTATTACACCGTACGGAGGTACGTTGCAACCAAACGTATAAATTTTGATAAGGTAAAAGCCATTGAAGTGAAAACACTTCCCTTACACGAGCTTCGGGATGTCTTGTAAACGTTCTATTTTGCTTGTAGGGCCCATAACAGTTCGAACACATTCCTCTCGACGCGTGGTTAACCGAAGCAGTCGCTTTCACACGAGCGCTGGATTAGATGACCTGGACCAAGCCTCTACGCCTACTGGCAGGCACAGTCCGTGTAATGGGACAGTTCCGAACGTGTCATGTTCGCCTAATGGGAGCCCGCTAAGCTCCACAGGCACACCAATATCCAGAGATTCTTTGAACCTTGCTTCGAGTAACAATGGCCTAGTGAATCCCCGATTGCCTCCTCTTCCTCACTCTTACGTAACACACCCTCTAGCGCAGATAAGAACACCCACTGGTCCCCGATGTGGTGGACCCTGTTGTACAGGCTCTTCCCAGCTCTCTAACAAATGTAATGGCCGAGTTGGTCTGGAATATTCGACGGGGGTGGCGATGACGTTTGCCCCCTCCAGGGGATGGCTAGGAGGGAGTCCAAACATTGCAAGATCAGGTAGGCATGTGAGTCTTTTGACACTGCAAGCTCAACCAAGCTCAGTATAAAGTGATAGCACAACTTACTCTACTTACTGTCAAATTTAGTAAGAAAACCATAAACACCTGCAATATTTTAGGAATAAAAAAGAAATGTTTATTGTTTTATGTCCAATCACAGTGAATATCAGGACATGCCAGCAAGCGACCCACGCTCTGTATAAGAGTTACAAGTGGTAAAGAAATTGCGTAATCTCAAAATGACCGTGAACATAAAGGATTTTGAATAAATGGGCGTCCTGGTGATAGATTCAGAAGATAAATACCGTATTTATTCGAATAAGCGCCCAACCTCGAATTAGCGCCCACCTCGAATAAGCGCCCATCCTAAAGGCAGAAAAAGTTAATAAGCTCCCAGCCTCGAATAAGCGCCCACCCCACCCTTCTCCCTCCTACAAAAATTCCAATAAGATATAATAAGAGACCCTCCCGAAGACGGAGTTTTCTTCAAAGTAGTATTCTACAGAAACCTTGCTTTGCTACATCTTCGCTTTTTATTATTAGCGTTTACTATTTTGTTGCAAAATATACTACTAAACTTGAGAAAGGTGAAAATTTAATAAGCGCCCAGCCTCGAAAAAGCGCCCACCTCGAATAAGCGCCCACTCGCAGGGTCCAAAAATTTAATAAGCGCCCAGGGCGGTTAATCGAATAAATACGGTACTCGCAAACAGAGCTTGGGCCTCCTGTAGTTTTCCCACGACTGATTGGTTCTTCCCTTGCATCACAATCAATTCAGTTCCAGAAATATATCTGGTGTCCACGGTTTGGCGAGGTTTACAGTAAATATAGTTGTGAAGTAACAAGGTCTTGAATTGGGGATAATACATTACCTTTTCCTTTATACCAATACAACTACAAGTTTCCCAGTCTTTGGAAGACTTTGCATCGCAACTTGCGAACAAGGTGCGATTACACTAGGTAATAATCGTTGTGTTACTTTTTTATCATCATTTTGTTTCGTAGACCCAAGCAAGTCTTCAGCCGCTGATTCGCTATACATACTGGATCTTCACGGTAACTTAACAGAGTATGTAGTTGAGCCACACGGGGTTAAAACTACCCTGAAAAGTGATGACACGCCCTTGGAGCTTACCACTACATCAAGAGCCCAGTGGACCCTAACCAGGTAAGCAACTTAGTACCAAATATTCGCCCTCTTTCACACCACCCTTAATATACCTACCTTGTTTTCCCTTCAAAGGCGGTTTTGCATAACCATCGTTGTGCGAAAACACTTCTTTTGAGGGTGAAGGTGTATTGTGGGCTTTGTAAAAGTGGCGAAAAATTTTCCCTTTGTTGAAGAAAATAACCTGTTTCCAAACAATACACAATATAAAACTAGTTCTCACTGAACAAGTTTGGGAAAGTTGTAGCAAGTTCGTGTTGGAGAGTTTGTTTCATGTTAAGTATTACATACTTCTCACAGTAAATTCAAACTGGGGTGGGAACTCGTGACACGAGTAGTTTTTCGTCATCTTAAAAGTAGGCTAATTTAGCAAAAGAACGGGAAACTCATTTGACGACGGGAAAGCGCGCGGAAAGGTTTAAACTCGACTTTTAGTGGCCAAGCCAGTTGTTTGACTTGCGCGCGCCGTCGTCAGCTAACGTTCCCGCTCTGTTGCTAAATCAGCCTTGTATGAAAATAGCGCGGACAGTGTGCACCAAGTGTAGCTAATTACACTGTAAGTTTTGTTTCATTGTTCCAGGTGCTCAAGTTGGCCAGAAAGCAAGAGTCCCGTCGTTAGAGACCTTTCGCTGCTACTGAGGCGACTGAAAATGAATCCAAGCGACCACAATGCCCACACTGAAAAAGATGGTGAGCGACAATTTTTTTGGTCGTGACACCCGCATCATTCTTAGATTCTGCGGAAACTGCTTGCACCTACTCCTCCCCTAACCCAACATTTTGTCCTAAGTAAGATCTTGGTGTTAATGTTTGGTTAAGGGAAGGGTGGGTGGTCAGCTTTTGATCACATTCTGGGGAAACTGCCCACCTAACCCAATATTTTGCCCTAAATAAGAACTTGGTGTTAACGTTTGATTAAGGGAAGGGTAGGTGGACAGTGTACTAGAATCTTGTTCTGATCCTGACAACATTAGGAGCTGGTGACCAAGGGATGATGTGATTGTGGGTGAATCGATTGATTTTTATTGTAACTTCGGAGACTGCCGTGTTTATAAAATTCTGCTTTACGGTGTGACTATTCAAATGGAACCTTCAGTAACCGTTATTTTGAGATCTTCTCATCTGTTATTTGTTATGTAGGTTTGGCAACAGTAAACTTGAAACTGTTCTTGAATTTTGACTTGTCACGTTGCAATTCTTTTATTGATTCAGGAAAGAAAATTACCTTGGAGAGTGAATCATTTTTTACGTTCACATCCAAACAAGAAGCTAACTATGATGGTTGCACGGCTGACGATCAGTGGTTGGCGAATATTGAAATGGAAACTCACGCTGCCCCGCACAGACGGCTCTGGATGGGGCCTCAGTTTGCTTTCAAGACCTACCAACCACCCGGCTCCTCTTCAGCTTCTTCCACACACAGTCTAGGGGACTCACGATCTGGGAGTTTTGGAAACGGGGCCACTATCACAGCTCACAACAGGGATGTTCATGCTATGGACCTTTACTCTGAAGAGCTCGATTTACAGAGCTTGCGGCTCCAGCCGGTGCGCTCGGATCCAGTTCCCACTCCGTCAAGTCGGTACGCATTCACTGGGTACGCGTCACCGAATCTCGGCGGAAGCATGCCGCTCATTGTCGACAACGGTCCCGGAAGTTTGACGGAACCATGGCCCGGGGTAAATAACGAGATGTTTGAAGACAAGGAGGAGCAACTTGTGGAGACATTGGCGGACGCCATGAATGAAAACGCGACACTTCCGGTCAAAAACGGCAAGAAACGGACCACTTCAATTAACGGCGAGAATCAGTTTCAGTTTCAGTCAGATTGTTTGGGGGGAGGGGTGAACGCGTTTGCGTCTTGTTCCTCCGCTGACACCAGCCCTGTGTTCCCTCCAGAATGGTCTTAGATGTCAAAGGACAAATGGAGGAGATTTACATGGCCATTTTTACTATATTCACCACGCACGCTGACACAAACAAATTACAAATATACAGAAGTTCAGATATTTCTTTCGTGAGATGAGTTAATTAACTTTTCCTAAAATGGATGAATCAATTGACTAGCTAAAATAGCTAAATTGTGTAGGTCCTCATAAAGTTTACATACTTCCAAACCATTTGTCGTCTTAAAATTAAAGGCGGAGGGCAAAACCAGCGAGCCTATTTAAAACGAAAGCAAAAATAAATTTCAAAGATCCCTAAAAAGAACAAAACTCGCTATTACTATTTATACTCGACATTTTGCCTTTGATTTTAAAATTAGAATCCACATTAGCCTGACGCATTGCTTTTGGGGTAATAAAAGTTATAAATTTTATACTACTTTACTTGAAATTTCACCGTTGGTTATGTTTCTATATTTCTACATCAACTAAGTGCTCTGAATAGCCATTATTGTATAATATGGGATGGAAAGGTGAAATACCGCAGAAAAATCTCAAAATATTGAAAATGTACAAAAAAATATGTAAAATGCGTTAAAATATACATTGGATTCTGCTATCTACTCTGTACATTAGCTAAGCAAGATCTATTTATCAACTGTAAATTGGTGTATATTTGTAAAATCGTTTTAACGTTATGTTCCGGTTCTATGAAGCTTTATAAGGTATTTCTATAAGTGTGATGTCATATGAATGAATAATATATCATTGATAAATTAATACTTGATTCTGAATTTACCTTCTGTAACATTTATAAATTATGCAATTCAAGATAAACAACAGACGGTTAATCGGAATCTAATACCTGTAAAAAAGCTTTAGTGCATTTGTAGATGTATATAACAAGGGTTTTATAATCTTTACTCTGAATTCAAATTTTGGTGAAATTTCGATTAGCAATTCCTTGAAAAGGTTATGAATGGTTACTTTTAAAACTTGTTATATTCGAGTTTCTGTATGTAAAAGCAGAATCCAAAGAAAAAAGATTGTCTTTCTATTTTTAATATCAATGGGTGAAATAAACTCTCTAAAATTTCAAAACGTTATAAGTTGGTTGTCTGTCGTGTAGAATGCGCTCTAACCCACATGGTAAATCCGATTTATTTACTACATCCTATGTTACAAGATTCCCATGATGCAACTCAAGGCTGTTTTCAGAAAGCTCTCACAAGTATTACCTCAGTCGACACCTCAATCTTGACGAATCTTGACCTAGAGTCTTCTGGCGTTTTGCCCCGCTGACCAAAAAGTCAGAAGACTCTGGGTACAAGGTTGGTAATACGTTAGTCCCTTTCCTCCCCACCCTTTAGCCTAGTGAATTGCTGGTATTAGGGACGTCAAGTAATTATTCGAAACTGTGATGTGCCAAGGGAAACGTCACTAACCAAACCATTCACACTTTTTTGCTTAGTTTGTCTCATGCGACTTAAACATCCAGGCCCGGCTAAATTTTTATTGAGGCTGGAGGCGTACTCAGTGTTGAGTCAGCCTTAAGCTGGGATATTATTAGAAGGGAGAGTTTATCAGAGGTTGGAGGATTCCTCAGTCTTTGACGTAGACTATTCACAGTCCCTTATTTTTGCGTAAGATCGTGAGAACGAGCTCTGCATGAGGCTATCTTGCCAGAGTCCAGCTCGAAGATGACCATCTCATCATCTTAGGTTACCGGGGACGGTTTGGGAGGAGGAGATATACCGCATCTGTTGTTTTTCTTCAGTTGTCTTTTAAGGTAAATGTAGTGTATTTCTTATCTTATTTGACTATATGTTTTTCGTTTCCATGAAGTAGTTGGAGTAGCAACCTGATTTAAACGTAACGGGAAGGTATCAAGTACGTTGTTGCGTGATTTAAAGTACATAACACCGTGACAGCCTCTCATCCTACTATTCAAAAATTATGAACCGATAGAACCGAAATAATGAGGGGTTGTAGCCGTTGACAACAGAAGCTCTGCTGAGAAAACACCCCCAAACTCTGCTGAAAGCCCTAGGATAAGTCATTGGACCCCATACCCCCCGCCCTATTGTGTCGTCACGCAACAGGAACTTGTCATGACGACACAAAAAGAACGACGAAGCTGTAAAAGGGCGAGAGTTTATACTCGTCACCCAGGTCACGCGTTCCGCCACAGTTTTTGAAAATGGCACCCACAATCGTCCCAGGTGAGATGCACATGAAGATTTCTGTCTTGGATAGATTTAATATTTTTTTACACTTCGTTAGACTGCTGTACTTTAGAGAGTAAGGGTGAATACACCATGCAGTAGCACTAGAGCCATCCAAATCAGGAGAATCCAAATCCAACGTTGAGAGTCGCATTTACCATTTTTGACCAATTTTGGTGAATTTTCTTGCCGACAGGAGGCTGTGAAATTTGCCGGAAATTTGTTTCAGAAGTGCAAGCCTTTGATGATCACCGGACATTTGGTCTTTTCTCATCTCCGGAGTCTTTCTTAGTTCCATTCCTTCACTCAGAAGCAAACTAAAATTTTTGTGGGCGAGTATTCTGTCATAACCTATCTTAGCTTATTTAGTATGGCAAAGTTATATTAAAATCTTATATTCGATGAGTCTTGTTTGTTGTCAACAGGGAAAGAGCAAGGAAGAAAGTGGAACGTATTCAGTCCAAGCACTGAATTAACCGACCGTATAACTCGAAGTCAATCAGTGAAAGAAGGTCATTTCTTCCGTCACGCTACCAGGCGTTACAAGCCATACAATCTGAGGCCAAGGAAATCTAAACAAGGTTGGAATTTTATTATAACGTAAGGTTATATTTACAGCCAAAAATATCACAATGACGTTATCAGCATGAACAGCTTACGCTTGCTTTACCTTGATCAGTTGATTCCTGCCTTGATTTAGCCTTTGTACAGCCGCCCCTCCCCCACAAAAAGTTCTCTCTCCCTGATTTTGTTTGAGGGGAGGAGTCGGCTGTGCAGAGCTAACAAACTTGGACAAGAAAAGGAAAATTTAGACTCCCCTTCCTACCCCCAACTCGCAAATCAAGGATGAGCAAATGGCATGTTTTGGCTTTCGCGAAGCTTCCGATCATCATTGATTTCGTGGGGAGGGGGTTGCTGTTCTATTTTATTCTGTCTATAGTTTTTAAGCCTTGTCGACGGGGTACTCCCAGGAATTCTTGGTGGATTGTGCCGCCTGATACTCCAAAACTGAAGGCCATCACTGGTATTAATATTCGGTCACATTCAGTCCAATATATATATCTCAGCACCTTATTAATCTTCAACGCATTCAGCTCCTGTTCGACCTACTCACATTTTTGTTTACATTCTGAGGGTGACAGTCGTCAACGCATTTAAGCTTCTGATCGACCCACTCACTTTTTAAAATTCTGAAGAGGCTGACAAACAAACATATCTTTATACACAATACCCACAAACAACTGAAATGGCATCAGCGTTTGCTTTAGGCTTTTTCAACGGTCTTTTAAAATTCCATCGATGACTTGTCAGTAACGTACGATTCCGCATAACACCCTTCGTTATTCAGAGTCTATTTTAAAAGCCTCTCTTCCATCGATTACTTGCAGTGACTTTTACGATTCTGTAGAACGTCCGCTATTAATCCTTTTGTTGGGAAACTGCTGATGCTGAAGTTCACTTGAGCTTCTTCCGGTCCATATCTCGGTTGTCAGTTTATTGTCTTTATTGAACTGTGTTTGCTGAGTGTTTAAGAGGTAATCAACTCATTGTTTCTGCCCTTAATTGACTGTGGGTTCATTTCTCCACGGTATAGCTTATTAGCCTGTATTTGAATAAAACTTATGGTTTTAGCATTCCAAGTATCCTCGCGGAATGGACCTCATATTCATGTCCAAGTTCAGTTGCGTTCACATTTGGGCTCCTGGGAAAAAAAGGTCACGTGTCTCATGCCGTTTAGCCTCATTTCTACTCGATTGAATCGTCCAGGGACGCAAACAACGCATCAGACGCATGGACGTAAAAAAAAAAACCGTCTGATGGTCAAATAAAGTTTGGTTGCCATACTTCGAGAAGCACATTTCTCTTCTACCGAAGTGGAATATGTCGTTAGTTAGCTTCCTTTAATTTATCATATTCAGTTTTTATTGTAAAAACCATATAATGTATACCAATGAAAGGAAATGGCCTGAATATTTCTTCAGATTGTTTCTAGAGGTATTTTAGTCTTCGAGATAATGGGTTTGTGAAGTCCTGTGTGGGTTGACTGACACTAATGAAGTGGTATTTGAATTTTAGACCAGTTTACATACACTCGAAACATGTTAATATGCCCATTGCCTAGTCCAAGCTTCAGGGCGGAAAAACGTTCTGCGCAAGCTTCTGCGCATCCCTTATCGCAGGCTCAAGGCGGGCTTTTCTGTGTGTTGACTGTGTTCGTTTGTTGCTGGAGTTCTGAGTGAAATGCACGAGGTGCGAACGTTTGTTCCCTGTAAAGCATTTTTATTTGACATGTTGGCTTTTTTTACATCGCTTGAAAATTACTTTGGATTCGGAACAACCAATGTTAAAGGAAAAACGGATCATTCCGTCAGTCTGAGGTGGAATAAAAGGTTTTGAACATTTCTTAAGAGGCGAGTATTTTTCTGATTTTGCATCCGATTAATTTATGAGTTGATTTCGCCGGGTTGAATTAAAACCCGCTTGTATTCTGTTTTTAGTAGTTACGGTTACTTTTTTACATGCCCAGATTTATTACCTTTGCAGAACCAGCTTTATCTTTGTCTTCAGTCAAAGAACCATATTGCTGTTATCACGCATCAGAGTGAACAAACTTGTGCGCTTATTAAACTTTCTCGAAAATAGAAGGCCAGCAAGCTTACTCAAGATCATTTAAGTAATAATAGTTAGAGTTTTTTCATTTTTCATTACATAGTTTTGTTTTCCAGTGCACTGCAAAAGTTTCTGTTCTTTATAAGAATAACTTTCTGTACGCAAATTGTCCTTTTCACTCGCTGTGAAGTAGAGAACAACAACTGCCGGCAGTGACTTCAAAACAATTGACTCTTTTCCCGTAAACAATTGCTGCTTCAGCTTGATTTGACTGAGGCGAGCAAAACAAACCCTTATGTGCAATCTTCTGTATTTTCTAACGATCGGCTGAGTTTAATTTTCTTAAACGAAGACCCTTGCATGGACCAGTTAAGCGTATTGATAATAGCTAAATGGTGAATCATGGCTTGGCTGCGAAGTTGCAACTGATCTTTTGCTTTTACGATCTTAAGGTAGGTTGTTTTCGTACAGAAAAATCATTTCTTCATTGTCAGCAACAAGTTTTGGAAATAATGTAACTTTAATTTTGTTTGAAGGAAATCCTTCTTACTTGTAGGTTTTTGACAGATGTTATGCGTGTTCAACTTGACAACACAAAGCAAAATTTATATATCTGCGCGAAACGAGCAAGTTTAAAAAACTATAGTTGCTTTGAAACCGATTTTTGGGAATATTTTACCAGATAAAGATTGACCTTCTTTCTGCTCACATATCAACAATAACTTCTACATTGAGGATTTTGTTTATATTTTAGTGATCTGCGAAACTACGAGTGTCCGATCGAGCGAGGGTTTTAAAATATCCGCTCGAGTGCGACAAAGTTCAGTGACTTCAAACACATTGTGGGCAAGCGTTAATTTTTTTGGGCAAATCACTGTCCAAAGATATATTGTTTTTGTGTCCACAGTAGAGCTCCGGACCTTATATATCCAGAAACTTCCTTATATGAACACATTTTGTGAATGCATCTTGAAAAACATCGGACCTACGCATGCACATTTCCAGTACAACGCAAGGAAATTAATGTCGTTAAAGTCCGTTTTACTATGAGGTATTCTTCGAGAAAATTAAGTAACCACAAGGTTATAACCACAGCTTGTAACTTTTGAAGACAAATTGCCTGTTCTTTCCCGGTTATGGGTGGAAACATTTTATTTTGAGGCAAGAAAATATTTGAAATCCCGCCATTTTTTCAAACCCGGCCAGGGGATCTGGGCTAAAAAGTCCACGCATGCTCATTACGTTTTTCCGCCCTGAAAGTCCAAGCCTATACGGCGTTTTCCCAGTCCCTCTCGGTCAATTCACTTCGGTGACGTGTCCTAGGTGAATGGGCGGGAAACACATCTTCGCTTGGACCGCGTGACCCGAAACGCTTTGGCCGCGCGGAATAATGAGGCCTAGGGACTAGGCAAAGATGTTTTTTTTTGTAGACGGTGTACTCTTAAGGGATGATGACGTCACTGGCTGCCTGATATAGATGGGTGGTTTATTGCACTGTGCAAATATAGGGAACACACGCGGGAGATGGCTTAAAAATCAAAACAAGACGGCAAGACAATAAAAAGCGTTTTCTCATTCACAAAGTAATAATTTTTTTATGTGATTGTTATATTGTTTGCCTGTATTTTGGCAAGCTTTTGGCTTTTTATACAGTTACTAGGATTGCAAAACTGGCGATTGGAAGTGGCCTAAATGATGACCTACTTTTTCGCGATCGTTTTACTTGATTTATCGTATTGGCGTATCATTGTTGTACGACCCCATGCTATTCTTAAGGATATGCATGAGTCGAACACGCTATAATTACCATATTTAATATGATACTGGATGTGTAATAAAATTAGAAACCCATATTGAACGATTTATGCAGCAAAAGGTCAATATTACAAGCTTGCTTCGATTTCAGTTGCGTTGTTTTGAAATCTCCTGTAACTGGTGACAGAGTGTGCCGCGCCTAAATAGTTCACCAGTTTTTACAGAAAACTTGCGTCTCAGCAGTGTCTCTAAAGCTTAGTTGGAACTGACAATTTGAAGGTAAGGTGAATCAGGAGAACACTAAGCTCCCTAAACACCGGTGGTTTCGGGGGAAAAAGACTTACATCGAGGTGTAATTCTACGTTGCACGGTTTTGCTTTCAACTAAGTAGCCGACAAGGAAATGTAATTTCCTGAAGATTGTTAAAGCTATGTTTGCAATATATTTTATGAGGCATTTGGCTGTAAAGTAGGATAGTAATGATGCTACTAGTTTCAGTGGAACAGCAGCTGTAACAGCCGAAACCAGAAAAGGATGAAACGTTCCTATTGGCGTTTTCTTTCTTTTTACTGAACCACGATACATGTAGTGTAGAAAGCTCGCAAAATTGAAATTACAGCCGAGAGAATGAATGCTGAATAATTTGGTGCATGCTTAGTCCTTGCTTATGCGTTGAATTCAAGTTTTTAAGTAGCATGGCACCGAATTATTTCGATTTATCGCATTGTGCCTCATCGACCTGTCTCTGCAAAACAGAGTATATTTCTGTTAATTAAAAATGTGCATTAGTTTTTCCAGGGTCCCGAAATTGTATTTCTTGTTCATCGAACTTTTGAAGTTTCGTTCCTTACTGTTCTACAGGGATTATACAGAGACCCGGCGAACGACGGAAACAATTAGCATTCAAATAATCGCGTGATTAGAACAAATAAAAGTTTTAGAAATTTTTCAAGCATTCGAGCGTAAGAAGGCTTGCGTCAACTTCCATTTTACAAACAACTATATTCTTTGACAAGTATTTACGTCATCAGTTTCAAGTAGTTTTAAATGTATAATTGAACTGCTCATTCGAATATCGCTGACTTAATTGTAAGCTTAATACAAATTGAAGAGAAAGTATAATAGACAGCTAATTTTAAAAGGCTATATAGAGTTTTTAGCCTCGAGCTGTGAGTGTGCGCGTTTTGATACATTTTTAAAATTCTTCGCTGAACCTTTTCACTTCCCTTGTTAATTATAGATACTTAATTACAGAGACATTTATGATGAAGTACTAACTTTAAAGACTATGGACGAGATCCTGTGGCGTCACCATTCAAATCAAACCTTTCTAGCAATTCTTTAAAATGGTGCTATTTTTACTAACATACACTCTAAAAAAATTAAATTATGAATATCGTGATCTTGGTATCTGCTCCTGAGTTACTTGTTTTGACTAATTGGCTTTGAGGTTCTATAATCAAGACTTGACAAGACTCGAATGTTTTTTCTTAATAATATTGTTGTTAAATTCCTTTTCTTTTGTTATTTGTTGCTGGATCAGTCGGTTGTTATGAAACTGTACAAAATAATCACGCCAAAAAGTAAAGGATGCGCTTTATTATCAAATCAATCGTTCAATTCCGTAGGAAAACATTAAAAAACCACATCAGCTTAGACAAGTGTCACTGAAGACTGGACAAAATATAGACGAAACGTTTTGAAGAAGATATGATTGAGACCATTTAATTCAACAAAATAATCTCCGGGATTGATTAAACAATGACATATTTCCACGACCATAAGACTTTTAGGTTGTACCTTGCATCTATATATGTTTTTAATACATTTACACACGGAAGAATCTCTTTTAAATATTGTAGCAGATAGCTTTAATTGGCCGATTATCTTCTGATCGTATTCTTTTTTTTCTTTTTAATTTATAAAAAATGTAGGCAGTCTGTTTTGCAAGGAATTAGTGAGCAACGGCTTTTCATTTAAAAGTTTAGAAAAATTTTCAAGACTCAAAATTTACATGTACTCATAGACCGAGTGATACTTAAGTATTCTAAAAGACGACGCTTAAACCAAAACTAACATGTTCCCACGATCGTACAGGTTGTTTAATTCCTACATTTAAATTGCTATAGGAGAAAAATTTAACTTATTCTAACCATTTCATTTTGGCAGATCTTAAAAGTCGTACGGGTGGGACATCAATCATGGCTGTGAGCCGCGATCAGCTGGAGAATTACTTAGAGACGATGGAAAAAGAACTCGACAGAACTGTCAACTTCTGGTTGGAAAACTCCCGTGATATAAGAAATGGGTAAGCCGGGCATAAACAAACATGATTAAGTTAGTTGACTTAAGAGGACATGGATGATTTGCCAAGCGAGTCGAACCCCGTGCGAAGACTGGTAGTTGGTCTTCGATCATGTGTTTTACTAAAAATTACGTCGTGTTTGATAACGAGGTATAAGTTAATTGACAAAAACAATGGATTGTTTTCTGCTGTTTATGTTTGAGTCTTAATTACCCTGGTGAGCTGTATTAGCATTGTTTTGAGGAGTATATTTACAGTTCAGCCTTCCCGACCACCCAAAAATGTGAAGAGGTAGTGTTCGTTTATGGGAGGTAGTCACACATGGAAATTCGACTGTAGAGCAAATTTCGAAAACCAATAAGGCGTGAATAACTTGTACCTGGTGTTGTATAATTTATTAAAATTTCAAGCGCACCAATGCAACGCTAAGTATGTAGCATTCTTTAATTTTTACCTTGAAATTGTACAATTTTACATTTACGATTGAGTTGGATGCTCTGATTTCAGTAATCTGGCAATTTAAAATGATATATATTTCTTGCTAGAGTCCACAACTGATTCTTCTTTATAAATTTAAAATGCTGAAATATTTTATTATCTGCTAGGGACTTTGTAGCGACCCAGTATAGACTTGTTATATATTTCTCGGAATTCTCGCGCGGGAAAGCATATTACAAGTGAGTGAGCTTCTTTTCAGTTCGGTAACTCGCTCAAGTTTCGCCGGAACACTGAGCTTGTCCTCTTGCCTAAAAGAAAAGACACTCCTACCAGTCAATAGAAACCACACTTAAATTCGTGCAACGTGTCAGCCAATCAGGTCAAAGATCGCTCTTAAACCAATCGTAGTTCAATTTAACGGCATTCCCGCCTTTAGCACAAGTCACGTGAATTTGTGTTGATTTCTGATTGGTTCATCATTATATCGGTTGTTTTAATCACAAGTAACTGTTCATTCTTAATTGCAGTGGTTATTACGTATGCCTCGCTAGAGATGGCAAGGTGTATGATGGAACCAAATATGGTTGGCTAGAAGGAAGGCAGGTAAGATCTTATTCTTTCATACCCACACTTACCTCGTGTTAATTGATTGCAGTTAAGTTATTTTAACACATATTGCTCACAAGAGTCATTTAGCTTCTTCTTCACATTTTTGTAATTTTTTGTTTTGTTGTTGTTAATTTTATTTTATAGGTCTGGATGTACTCAAAGCTTTACAACGAAACTGATCAATACGGTACTGCAAAAATACTCAAAGCTGCATTGTCAGGTAATTTTAAAAACTCTTTCTCTAGTTTTGTTGACTACCAGTTCTAAACTATAAATTGTCATGGTCACAAAACATATATGGATGATTTCCAAGTATTGTAACACACACCTTCAGATAAAATGAAGAAATACAAACATGAAAAAAGTCTTCTTCACGATTTTACCCATTCATACTCCTTTTTGGGCTTTCCTCATTGATTTCTATTGCTTTCTTCTACAATTTAAAGCAGTTGTGTAGATATTTTCAGGAGCGGATCTAGGGGGAGGGTGCAGGGGGTGCGCACCCCCCCCCCCCTGAGATGACCTGCGGTTTTCTAATACAACTGGTATTCTGCAAAAAAAAAACTTTGTGGTTTATTGGTGTTGAAGTAGAGCAAGAGAAGAGTGCACCGCCCCCCCCCTCCCCCTAAAAAAAATCCTGGATCCGCCCCTGATTTTAGCCAATACTGTGATCGTTTCGGAAGCGTTGAAATTTACTAAAATAGTCGAAAAAAGCGTGACATATTATCTTTAAAGTGTACCACTTCCATGTTCCATGTGAAGCCTGACTCTTATCATGAGTGTGGAGAACAATGATTCTATTGCTGATAATTCTAAATTCTCCTTAGAGCTTTATCAGAACAAATCCCAGTCTGATTCCACAATTCTACCTTTTTATATTGTAGGGGGCGAGTTCCTTCTAAACCACATCAAGAGATCTGAGGATGGTAGATGCTACTTTCAGGTCACAGCCGAAGGGCAGCCCATTAAAATCCAAAGGACAGTTTTCACGGAGTGTTTTTACACTCTTGCAATGGCTGAACTGGCAAGAGCTAGCAATCTTCCCAAGTATAGGGTATAAATTACAAAGAATTTGTCCTTAAGTTCTGTTCATAAGTCAGCTTCGAAGCACATATTTTAACAGCTGATTCTGTTCTTTATACGCACAAGTGCTCTTTTACTTTGCTGCTCAATAATTTGCCAGTGGATTGCCACAGTTTTTACTTTTCTTCAAGGAAGCACGAGAGCAAGAGACCACGGATTTTACACGTTGCTTCTCGACTCGCTTCGCCCGTAGCTCGGGCCTTAAATCCCTCCACCCTTCTCGTGTGAGACAACTTACCGGTAATTAGAGATCTTGTTCGCGGGCGAATTTTATAGCACTAAGTAAAGCGTTTTTTTTATGCCAGGAAGAAGCAATAAAGATGTTATCTCTTGTCACACACTGGGCACGCATTGATGACACGCAGCTAGGACGACCCAAATTATCGGGTCAAGAGGAAGTGAACCCTCTCGCCGTACCCATGATGGTGCTGTATGTAATTGATGAGGTCTGCCGCGACGAGGAGCGCCTTCAAAACATTTACAGCGAAGATGAGGAGTGGGCTGTACAACAGATCTTAAAACACTTACAGGTACTGATGTCGCGCAGGGGGGCAGGCCACACCCCTTGATCCGCCACTGGTTATTAATTCAAAGTTTTATTTTGTGCAAAAAATGATCGCAATACGAATGTCGAAACTAGAGTAGATCCTGAGGTGTCAAAACTTGAAAAACGAAAATAGGAGAGTTTCATCAGAACTCAATTGTTCAAAAGGTGATATTGCTATCCTATGGACAGTGGATCACTGGCACGATTGGTTTTCCTAATACATATCCGGTGGATAGAGATTTATCCGGCAGAGAGCACTATTTAACTTTTGAACAACTGGTATCTGGTTGTTAGTTAGGATACATGTATACCTTTTCGTGTTAGATCTTGTGCATTCTGAATTCATCTGTGAATGGTCGATTTGAAAGGAAAGATTTGGAAGTACTCTTAAATTCCCAACAATTTGATGAACATCTTTTCTATCGAAATTGGCTTCCTTTTAAATTGATTTTTTTCAGAGAAGAGGGAGAGTGGTGCTTGAAAAAGTTACAGAAGAAGGAAAAGAGATCGGAGGTGCCGAAGGCCGGCTCATCATTCCTGGCCATGCTATTGAAGCAGGATGGTTTCTCCTGCAATATGCTACCAAAAAACAGAACTACGAACTGGCGAGAATCGCCATTGACAAGTTCATCGTGCAGTCATTTGAGATAGGATGGGACGACATGTATGGAGGCCTTCTTTACATGTTGGATGCAAATGGTTTCTCTCCAACTCAGCTGGAATGGAACATGAAGCTGTGGTGGCCTCATGCCGAAGCTCTTATTGCATTTCTGATGGCTTACAAAGAGACAAGAGATTATCGCTACATGGAAAAGTTTGATCTTGTATTCCAGTACACATTCTCTCACGTAAGACATTCATAATTGTTATTGAGGCGGGTAAAGGAGGTAAAAAAAACGCTCTTCAATTGAGTGTTAATTTATTTAGCAAGAAAGAACAAATTGAGGCTACTATTTTTACGTCTCGTACCAGAGACAGGCCCGCCATTTTTCGTGGCCATCCAAGCGAGTCGAAGTCTAGCTGTTGGCAAGACAAAGGCTGCAGAGGCAGTATGTTGAGTTATTCTAAGACCCTAAGTATCGGTCCGGGAATCGAATTCGCGATCGCCTGCCTTTCAGTCAAATGTTCCAACACATGAACTAGTCCTGCCGCCCCAGACAAACCTGGTCGAGAAGATTTGCTCTTTCGAGACTTATCCCAGAGCTTAGTTTTCTCGAAAGAGCATCCCACTGGCATAAAAAATCAAGTACGGTAGATGATTTCAGTGAGCAAATTATTTGAGGCACGCAGAACACAAAATTTTTCAGAATGTTAGACTGAGTTGATTCTTTCTATCTACACTCTTTTAAATATGCTATAAACAGAGATGACAAGTAAATCACTAAAGAAGAATCCAGTTTTTAAAGTCCCCTGAAAAGGTTAATTTCCCTTACACATACTAACCTGGTAACATCGCAAATTCTATGTTTACTACGTGTCTAAACCACGAAACATTTCGTGAGATTTGAATAAAATCACATTTCCCGTTGCTTACAGTTTTCTGATCCCAAATATGGTGAGTGGTTTGGATATCTCAACCAGAAAGGCGAGGTTACCCATACATTCAAAGGAGGACCGTTTAAAGGTACGTAGGCTGGGAGGGGTATTTCCCCATATATGTACCTCTCATTGTAAAACCTACTTCAACAACCCCAGAGGAGGATCTCTATAATGAATTTCTGAAGGTAAGAAGAGAAAGTATAAACGTGTTGCTCGGTGTGGCAGAATATTGCCAAAATCCTTTATCTGCAAACAACGTAACCATTTTCCCAGGCTTTTTAAAGTGTTTTAACCAGGAATGGCCTGTAACTCAAACACCTTTTCCTGTATCTTTGATAATAGCAGGAAAGGAGGTGTAATATCTGAATTGTGTATTCATGAATAAATGATACCACTCTGCCTTTTTTAATGGATGCCTCTAATAATTTACATAGTTAAAACCAATTTATGGTGACTGACAATTGAGACAATTGGAATCAGTAGCTGCCTTTCAACAACCAAGTCAAAATCAAGTTAATTATTTGTTTGGACCGTTTCAGGGTGCTTTCATGTTCCTCGCTGCCTGCACATGTGCGTAAAAATGCTCAAAGAATTATTACAAGAAGAACCTTTAACAAATGGATTATCCAACGGCACATATATTCCCTAACTTAAAACGAACAAGTTTCTCGACACCAGAGGACAACACGAGGGTGTCACATTATGACATTCAAACTTCTCCAAGCCGTAAGAGGAATGAGAAGACACATGTACATATGAGTTCTCAGAGGACGAAAGAGGAATATTTGTAAAGCTTAAACTATGAGCGGCTATCAGTGAAAAAATACCAGTTAACATTATTGAGTTATCGTTTCATAATATAATATTTTTAGATAGCGAAGGGACGAGCCGAGACAAATCACAAGTAGAGGATGTAGAAGACCCGCTTTTAGGTACTTATGCCGAGGTGGTAAACCGACGTGGGACATAAACCACTCCAACCACAAAAATGAAGTTCTCTTCCTTAAATAAGAGATAGTAGTCATAGTGCTGCATAATTTATCTTGTAGCAGTTAAAATCGATTAGAAGTAACTTTTAGTATGCAACTGCGGGAAAGGTCTTTTGGGGGTTGAGTGATTTCAGAAAAAATATATATTGCTATCCGACGTGTGGCGAAAAAACGTCTTGCATTGGGTCAATAGTCGTGTTTACGCGAACAAAACTAGTCACTTTAGTAGGCTTAATGAAACAAATTGTCGACAATACTAACCTTCACCTAAAACCAAACCCTTAAACACGTCAAAATTAAATGGTCTGACCCCCAAGACGCTTCGGAAGAACCAACTTAAGGTGGCTCGATGGAGTTTTTCAGGGTTAATACCTCCCAAGTTTGGGCATAAAATACATCGCCATTTACAAAGATTTGGAAAAATAACCGCCACAACTGTATTAGATGATGATGAACATTTGCATTGATCAGGGTAACAATGGCATCGGAGTTGCCATAACAACCAAATGACGTTATTTCCTTTTTTACTTGTAGCTGTATTTTTCGGCACTGGGAACTCTTCTTCCAAAATCTTTCACGAGAGCTTTTTCCTCCAATAGCCGCCTCGATGTTTGTGAAGTTTAAGCGAAATCTATAAGAGATACTATTTTGGGATGAAGTTTTTATGATAGAAACACATTTAAAACTAGACAATCTTGATGTTTGGCCGTTATCTGTCTAAATCGAAGCGCTTTTGAAATGCAACTTCCCCTCATAGTTAATAGTAGTTACAACATTTTTAATCACGTGTGTGAAAAATCATGGAGATAGCTTTAGCCGATTTCTAGAAAGAAGAATAGTATGTGTCAAGGCGCTCTTGTTAGCGGTTTTGTAAACATTTTGGTAAATAATTTGAGAACCGCTCGACAAATTTTTTAAATAACTTGAGATTCTTGAGATTAACGTAATTTTATATGATCTTTGAGTTTCACGATTACTGATAGCATGAAAGATAGTAAAATAAGGGCTACAATTCGCTATTTTTTTAATATCGGAAATTTCGTGTTAACTAGCGAGATCCTCTCATTATTCAGGAGTATTGCCTCCAAGTTTCATCTTCACGTGAACAGGCTCACTTGTGCAAGTTCGGGGAAAACTTTTTGCGGCGGAGCCCCCATCACGTGAGGAGAACGGCTCCGCTGCCAAAATAATTTTCCCTCGGAATTCGCACAAGTGAGCCTGCTAGCAGGCTAGAACAGCAGTGACTAACATTGCATTTGAAATATGCAGATATGACAATACAAGATACTATTAATCTAATGATAACTCTTGTCTTGGATGTACCATGCCAGATATACGATACAATTGTAAAATAAAAAAGTCACAAAAAAAGAAGAATTAAGAAGAAAAACCTGATAGATATGAGAAGCCTTAGTTACTTGGTGTTATGTGTCTGTAAGCAATTCACGTCGCAGTGCGTGGGATGTACCCCACCATGTGTGAAATTTTGTTCCGTAGATTCTAATTTTTTACAATACAATAATCGTAAGTCCAACTGCGAGCCTTTACTGTTTTCATGATGTATCCACGGCAAAGTTAACCTGCGCGAATAAATTTTTGATTTGTTTAAGAAATATTGGCTAAATTAAACATCGTCATTTACTACCTACTACATATCTTATCTGTAAACATTTTTCAGAGCTAAAATAACGCCTGTTTTTACCACTGTTACTTATCTTGCGACATAATTGTCGTAATAAGGCAAACACTGTGACATATCATAGAAGAAAAAAACTTTTGCAAGAGATGAGATGAAATGGCGTTACGTCGCTAAATAACTGTCTCCCTGAATGGTAACCGCTCCCGGGGTGGGGGTGGATGGGGGTTGGGGCTCTCATAGGAAAGTGACAGGGATGCCAGCATAGAGCCCTAACCACCACCCAATGGAAAACTACCCTTATACAAAAGACACCTGCCGCGTTACTCGAAAAACAAATCCGCGGTTAGTAATCATGACATCTCAGTCTTGCTCTGTTCATAACAAATCCCGGATCAGAGCAAACTGACCTGCGTACTGACACTTTAAATTGAAGGTTTTCTTCAAAGGTGTTTTAAATGGTCTGATGTTCTCCCAAAACAACTTTATTGCCACCGAGCCATCCGTGCGAAGACGCGAGGATGGCCGAGTTATGAAATAAAAATAAAATACCGACGTGCCGTACATCACGTCCTAGAAAACATTTCAAACAACGCAGCGAATCATTCTAAGTTTCAATCAGGTAACAAAAAGCCTCGGAAAATTTGAAAGGAGGTTTAAATGATTAAACAGCACAAATATTTATCAACAAAATACGCATGATTTGTCCGTTGGCACTCTATCGATAGGTATACCTACTAATTATTCATGCCATGATGTCATGATGTCACATAGCTACCATGATGTCACGGCACCCTGATTGTCCAATCAGATGCTTCCACATGGCCTTAACTAAGCATAAGACGCAGAGCGATAACTTCTCGGCCTTTTCAACCACACCTTCAGAGACAGAGGGTTTTTCTTCGTTGATCTATCCGTCTTCTGCTGTACGTTGAGGTAAGTAAGAGTACTTTCATTTCATGCAGTATTGACTCCGACATGGTTGCTCAATGACCAAAGCATGGTCATGACTCCACCACGTAGTTGTTTCTAGTCTTTCATTTGTTCGGCACCATACGCCAATTTTTGTGTCGCTCGCCGTGCTACGATGGATGCCAATTCTAACATTTCCAAACCAGCTTTAAAGCGGCTTTAGTGGAGCAAGGCATTACAGCTTGGCACTAATGAGTTATTAATCTATATCTGCTCTACGTGGCTTGTTGATTTCGACATCGAGGGCTGGGTGTTTCTACAGAATAGTTTATGTATGTGACGAACTCTGTGCCGCTGCTACTCAGAACAGTTCATTATCAACGGT
The DNA here is from genome assembly GCA_964035705.1 of Porites rus. Taxonomy (NCBI): domain Eukaryota; kingdom Metazoa; phylum Cnidaria; class Anthozoa; order Scleractinia; family Poritidae; genus Porites; species Porites rus. The sequence goes on from OZ038002.1 coordinate 15,802,545, forward strand.
CCGCCTTGGGTTTCTAGCGCTGTAACTGCGTTTATCCAAGGTCTTGCTTGTGCCAAACGTCTTTGTGTCAGAGTGACCGCAAAAATGATTTGGATACTGAATAAAGTGTGAATACGACAAGCTCGCGGTCCCTACTATGATACAAACTGCGCTTAACTGAATTTTCTTCTCAAAAACATGCATGGCCGGTGTCGTTGGTGTTAAAAAAATAATTATTTCCTGTTTGTCCTTGATATCTGTATATTCTTACCTTGAATATAAAAAATACAGCCTTCTCGCAGGAAAGCATCTTTCAAAAACTAATGGTTTGATATGGAGAGTGATCTTTTAGCATGATCAAAGCAGAAACGAGGAGATACATCCCGTTAAAATCACAAGCAGAGGAATAGTTTTCAATCGGCCGCCTCTAAGTCTTCTGTTTCGGTGCAGTTGGTCCTACGTAAAAAAACACGTATAATTCCATACTGACCTCTAAAGATAAGATTGAGCATGGTTTTACTACAAAAATTTGTGTGTAATAGTTAGTGTGTACACCGCAGTATCGAGTAATGGCTATGAAAATGAAATATGGCAGATTTTTCAACATGTCAAGAAGGATATTCAAAAAGTTGAAAAACAAATCCTTATAATTTTATAACACCACAACATGAATTGACAACACTATACATCGTTCGTTCGTCTTCCCTTACAGCCTAAGTAAGAGGCCTAACTGACTTGTATAAGACTGTATAATACCGCCAGAATTCAGCCTTCAAAGCGGTTAGTTTCTTTGATAGACTCATGACGAGTAATCTTTAAACAGGATTGAGGCAGAAGCGAGGAAATCATAATACATGGAAAAGTTAAGAAGAAGTTCTGGTAGCTACTAGTTTGCCAATATGTCGTCTACTGAGTTATCCAGTACAGGTTTTTTAAATGCATTGTTCGTTGCGGTTGGCTGTTGGATCGAATATACATGCATTTGTTTATGAGAAAGGTTCGACTTACTAAACTAGAATTCAAAGAAACTTGTCAGAGAAATAAATTGAGAGTCAATAACAGGTCCGGCGATAAAGCGGAACTTTCTTGGAATTGCATGGCGTCGTTGTTTGTATGTGTCAGTGGAAACTCTTGAGTGGTATTAATGTTGGAGAAAAATATTCAGTTTCAATAAAACAATTTGTCTTCTTACAACCCTTTGTACGTGAAATGATTTGGCGATGGATAAAATTTAACTCTCATGACGCTAGAGGTCGTTCGCTTAATCTGAATCATAGAGTCATCATAATCCAGTCCAGACCTTACAAGAATGCAAAGATTTGCATTGTTGTAATTTTTATTTAGCATCGTTTTTACCTTCTCACCTTTACTTGTTGTAACAAACTCGCAATTTATGGTTTTGTTTTATTTAGAGCGATGCGTTTGACAGTATTTAAAACTTTGAGCATTTTTGTTCTTGAATAAAGAACCATTGATCGATATCGGAGTGGAAGATCCTGTTTTTCTTTCCAGTCCTTAAGGGACTGGTCATGGTAATCTTTGCTCTAAGCCAAGAGCTGCCAAGGTTTACTTCACCAAAGATACGTGTGTGAAAGCAAAAGTAAAATCTCAAGTTCAGTTATACTTTGCCGGCATCTCATTAAAGTCGAAAGTTGAAACGATTCAGGGAAAGTTTCAGGTGACGTGAAAACCACTCTTACAACCGACTTTGCGAAATTGGGGTTTCTTGAGCTTTGAGAAAGGGGAACATCTTCGCTGATTCAACCCACTCCAACTAAATATTTTTTTTTTTGCTTTTTTCCACCAGCAGCCACCAGCAGCATAAATAACACCAGCGTGCATGTTTGCTAAAGACCAAAATTTGAATCCACAGTATATTTTAGATTCAATTGTTCGCGGCGCTATACCCCAATTTTTGTCACTCGACCATTATTGATGCTATTCTAGCCACTCGAAACCGGCTTTTATGTGGCGCTTTAGAATTGTAGGTCCCACAGTGTCAAAAAATGCGTGTGCGACCTCTAATTTCTAAACTTTTAGCCTTGTATCACTGCTTGGCTCAACGAATCAACTGCCCTTCTGTATCTCCTCGATTCCGACATCGAATATAATTTGTGCACTGTGGAGAAAGGTGCGACTCTTCATGGACTCTTTGGTGCGGTTCGGACATGGCGTTTATTTCGTTGGATTAAACAGATCACAGTCCTCGTTATCATCAAATTGTTGGGCACCCACACAATCTACAATGATATACACAAGGACAAACTGCTTTACAGTCTTCTCCTTAAACAGTTCCCATTACTGGGTAACTCTTGACAACTTTTGGCGTTTTACACTCCTAATTGGTTGCCAAATAAAGCTTGAACAGACTCGAAGACTGGTCAACTTTAGGAAAAAACACGTATAATCGAGTTCACTCGAGCGATAATTTACGAGAAACTTTCGAATCACTGAACAAGAATTCCGCGAAACTTGCCGGGGAACTAACAAGCTGTCATAACACGGCGTCAAGCCTTCAAGCGGAACTTTCTTGGAATTGTCAGTATGAATTGTAACACTGTATAATAAAGAATTTAGCCTTCAAAACGGACAGTTTCCGATCTTTGATAAACTCATGACGAGTTATCTTTAAACAGGATCGAGGCAGAAGCAAGGATGTGTACTGTTTAAAATCATAACACATGGAAAAGTTAACAAGTCTTCCAATATGTCGTCTATTGATTATCTAGTACAGTTTTTTTAAAAGCATTGCTCGTTGCACTTGGTTCGGAAGAAAAGAAGTTGTGTTTTGATGACTTTCGGATCGACTATGTATGCATTTGTTTATGCGGAGGAAGTTTCGACTTACAAAACTAGAATTCCGAGAAACCTGTAGGAGAAATAAACAGACTGTCACTAACAGGTCCGGCGGTAAAGCGAAACTTTCTTGGAATTGCATGGCGTCGTTGGTTGTATGTGTTAGTGTAAACTCTTGAGTTGTATCTCTTACAACCCTTTGTAAGTAAAGATACTTTCGCGATGGATAAAATTTAACTCTCATAACGCTAGAGAATGCAATTTCATCGCATGACAGTCGCACTCTATCGCTCTCGCCTCATCCATCTTTGTATCCAGCCGTTCCAAGATTGTGTTCATGGCCGTTCGCTTCAATACAGCAACAGACCATTTATGAACAATTGCAGATTTGACTCACGCTAGAGAAAAAACACCGTGCGTTATTCCATGCATGTGCTGCTGTTGATAGCTTATTAAGTGTTTCCTAATTTTTTAAGATTTTCATTTTTTAATGATGAAATTGTAAATTTTCATAATCTGAATCATAATCCCGTCCAGACCTTACAAGAATGCAAAGATTTGTATTGTTGTAATTTTTATTTAACATCATTTTTACCTTCCTACCTTTACTCGTTGTAAAGAAACTCCCAATTTAATTTTTATTTCATTTGGAGCAATGCGTTTAAACTTTGAGCATTTTTCTTCTTGAATAAAAAACCTTTATTTCTTTTCAGTCCTTGAGGGACTTTTCATTTTTTATCCCGGGAACACTGCAGTCTTAAGTGTGAAGTCTGCAGACTGAAGCCAAAAATCTGAAGTACGAAGTACCAAGTCTAAAGGTTTGCAATCAGACGCTTGGCTCGCAAGGCGTTGGCTTTTAGTTTACATTCATCAAAAGCGTTGCCGTAACTCCTCGGCCTTTTCAACGACACCTTCATCGACAGTACATCTTTGCTGATTTAACCCACTCCAACTAATATTTTTTTTGCTTTGAGGCAACAAACATCCACCAGGTTATGATGTAGTTCGCAAAGACCGTGAGAGCAATGGCAGGAATGGTGGTGGTGTTTGTATTTATGTTCTAGTGTTCGTGGTCCATATAAATTTTCAGCTTCGTGCTGATCTTCGTCCGAATACTCTTGAATGTCTCACTGTTGAACTCAATAAACCCCGCTCAAAGCCTTTCCTCGTGTCCACCTGGTATAGACCATCACAATCATCTCCTGACCTCTTTTCAACCTTTGAGAGAATTATGACAAAATTGACGCTGAAAACTTGGAGCTATATCTTATGGGTGTCGCTCGCCGTGATGGATGCCAATTCTAACATCTCGAAACCAGCCGTAAAGCGGCGTTACGAATAGTGGAGCCAGGTATCACAGCTTGGCACTAACGAATCATAAATTCATATCTGTTGTGTTTGGCTTGTCGATTCCGACATAAACTATACTGAAGCCACACCAAGCCGTCGATGTCGAGCCACTGAAGACAGAATGTTGTGGAATCTAAGTTACAAATCGTTTTTGCTTTTAAAAAGTTTGACAAGATGTAAAGTAATTCTGGTCCACTAAAAAAATCTTTGTCGTAAGAGGACGCAATAATGGCCTGGTCCGTCTGGTATAATTTCACTTCTCTGCTTATTTCGTTTGTTTTGCTCGAGCCTTTCGTTGTGATTTTGCTTTTTTCGTGTTATTTGGACAAAGTTTAGGGTGGGCCATGGCCTAGCCCAGGTTTTATATACACCCGCTTTAACCAAGGATAGTTACTTCCACTTTCCTCTAATTATTCTCATTACTTTCGTCTGAAGTCGTGGAGGACAGCCATCAAACCGAAAATGGTGGAATTCTTGGAAATATTTCGCTGCAAATCCAAAATGGCGTTTGTTGTTGAAAATATGTATTAAAACCGTGACTCTGCTTTAGGTGAAGAAATCTCAGCTTTACCAGACGGAAAAACTCATTCAACACTCGTTATTTTCATGGCCAGTAGGATATTTCGAAAATTACGTAAGAGAAAGGGCTCGAAATACAATGGAACCTCTCCTTTAAGACACTTCTATTCAAGGGACACCTTCATTCAGGGGACACAAACTTTGGTCCCCGTAAAACGCCCACATAGTCTTTGTATCTGATACCTCTGGCGAAGGGACACCTCTATTCAGGGGAAAGGGACACTTTTTCTGGGTCCCGAAACCCAGGCTTAACCTCCATTCAGGGGACACCATAGCACTCAAAAAGTGACTGAGCACAAAGAGGGTTGATATTTTCAAGTGTGCACTAATAAAAAATGTGGAAGCTTTCACAAAGTGAAGTTTCTCACTTAAATCGGTGAAATGGTTTTGTGTAAATTCAACACATAATGTCGCAGGGATAAGTTAATGATGCTTTTTGTGTGTTTTCTTTGTTGGTTCATTATTAACAAACCCCAGCGCAACCTCTTTTCAGGGAACACTTGCCTCGGTCCCGAGGGTTTCCCCTGAATAGTATCACAATCTTGGGAATAATCAACTCACAACTGCTCCGCTACCTTCTCCCCTCAAAAAGCTTTAAATAACCGCTTCAAAATTGAAAAGGAACTTTATGAAGAAAAGATTTAAAACGACTGCATCCAAGTAAAGACCATGCAGCGACGCCGGTCTTTCAAATTTATGTCAAACCGGCTCCACTTAAATTTTATGAAAGTGTGATTTATAGGCTCAGTAATTACCTTTATTTGTTATGGTTCCAGTTCAACAAAGACTCCCGCTCCTTTTCCAATTGCTACTTCAGAATTCATGACTGCCGTAAACATACAATATCAATAAAAAATACCGTGCTCAAGTCACTGAGTAAACTTACTGTATTTTAGGCTTTTAGACTTTGCCCTCAAAATGACTGGAGAGGAGAAAAGTTGGGCATGGTGGCAACAAATGACAGTAGAGTGTGGAGCACAGGTCGCACTTAATTCAGTTCTTCCTGGGTCTGGGTCAATCATAGATTTTGGTAAAGCGTTATATGAGTTTTACAAAGGCAATATGACGGGTGGTATTGCCAACGTAGGCTTTGGCGTCTTAACTTTAAGTACGCTTGGATTGTCAAATGGCTTTAAAACAGCCGCTGCATCAAAGACAGGAATACATCCAATGCTATTCAAGGAATGGTGTCGTGAGGCTAGCAAACAGACGCCGTCGAAAGTTGTCCACGATATTATTATGAGTATATTTTCTAGTGGTGGACATGAAGTTGGGGAAGCAATTTCTCGGTCTTCCTTGGAGACTCTCTTCACATGCGTATCTGAGAGGGTTCTTGGAATATTTAAGGCGGCAAGAAAAGATATACTTCCTTTGGCCATGTCAAACCTAGCTGAGGAAGCATGGAAGAAATATGTGCAGAACGATTGTTTATTGAATTATGGCTGTGCAATTTTAAAGGGTTGGATAAACAAAATGATTAACTCAGAGTAGGACTCAAAGAGAGGGAGTTAGGCATTGACGCGATACATATATCCTCAATATCCTCAGTTATATCTATTATAGTGACTGGTCCTTCTAGCACCATCAGCACTAATTGGGGACACGAATCAAAATCATGATAAACTAAAATACAAAGATAACCTAAAATACAAGATTATTTACAACACATTTCTTAAAATTACCTAAAATATGAAACTTCGAGATTAAGAATGTATAACAACATTTTTTTTACCGCTACCTAAAATATGCTACCAACTAAAACTATAGATACATCGTACAACTAAAAACTAAAAACAGTTTATGGCGGTACAGTAGGACTAAGTTGAACATAAGTTACAATCTCTCCCACATCCCTCCATAACAGCTCATATGTTCTTTTTGCGTATCATAGTTCTGAAAATTGACAGCGACTTGACGGTCCTTTCCGTTTTAGTTAGTTTCGCCAAAAGCGATGGCCCCAAGTACATGATCTAATGGAGTGTATTCCATTTGTGACTGTATTGTAACGAGGCAGCCCGAAATCGGAGTTTCTTAAGTTATATCTTCTATCCTTGGAATAGATTAACAGACGTAGACATATACACAAAAGGGACAGTATGTTGCCCAGTATCCGGCCACTTCAGTTTCAGTTCCTTTCTTAGTCGCACAAGGTCTGAAATTTGGCCCAGAGACAAAAAGACAGTTTGACTAATTGTTTGCCTTTGTTTCAATCGCGAAATTAGTACGTTTGCAGAGCTCCCGTGTTGCCCAGTATCCGGCCACAACAATAGCAACGTTCGACTGGCAAGCGACTTATAAGCTTCTCTTTCACTTGCAAAGTAGTTTGACAATCGATTCCAAAAACATAAATCGATCTGGGAACCTAGCATCGTGAAATAAAACATAACAAATTACTGGGGTATGGTGGGGAACGCGAACGGCTGTTAAATGGTACAGTTCTTTTTTCCTTGTCTAGGAACTTTTTCACTGATTGAAGGTGTTTCGACACAATTTTTCGGAGACCATACCGATAGTTTTCAATCGCCTTAAAAGGGATTTTATCCTTGTCCGATCGCTATAAAATTTTGGCCAGTGATTGAATATGGATTGAAGTTTGTCAAAACGTAGTTTTAACTAAAATCGATATTACTGTGACAACAATAAACAAAAAAAATGGAAATTGATAAAAGCCGAATTTTGCGCAATCTAGACCTGCTGCTAAAAATCCAACACTAGGAACTTCAAGTTTGGTGTTTAGCAAATAACCTCCGTAAGGAATAAAAAATTCTGTATGTTTGAATTTAAATAAAACGTAAATATATTTCAAACCTCCTATTTTCAATTGCCGTGATAAATTATTTAATAAAAATTTTTTAAAAAACTTAGGCTAATCTTAAGTAGCGTCGGAATGCTGCTTATCATATTTCGATGGTAGGAAAGTTTTGGTAAATTTTCGTTCTTGCGATCTTGAAAACCAACCTGTCTTCTGAACCACCTATCTAAGTGCAACTTTATTTTTAATCTTGACTTTCAGCGCCTTTTTGTATATCTCTGAGACTACTCGAACAAATTTTTTTAAAATGAAATCCCATAATCTTCATAATGTATGTAATAATGTCTGAAACTTTTATTAAGATTGATTCACTTTAACACTTTAAAATATCCGTGGACAAGCCAAAGCGGCGGTTTGCAAACCGGTTTTTTTCCCTTCATTTTTTGTTAAAAAAGTGCGGGCGAAGAGAGCTCAATCCGACGGTGCAGTGTTGATTTCGTCCGGCCTGCTTTTCTAGCACAAATTCCCCCTCCTTTCACAACTCTCAACCCTTGGAGACATTTTTCAACGGCGCCTTCTACAACTGTTTTGGAAGCTGCAGACTCGCCAAAACTTTCACCTTAAAGCTGAAATGTTCAGCTTTCATTCGAAATACTTCGTTTACCAAGAACTGAAAAGGGCGCCCCCAAAATTGGGTTTTTGTTTTAAGTGGCCAGATACTGGTACCGGCCAGATACTGGGCAACATACTGTAGTCTTGCTAACATTTTAAGGACTAAAAAAATGGGAAGCGATAGATAATAGTAATAACTATATATTAATAATAGTCATTGGCAGAGAAATCAAATTACATCATTAGGATTTTAGAAGCTATGCGTGGAACGCACAGCGAGCCAGAAACACGAGATAGCTATATAGTATACATTCAACAATTCGTATTTGAAATCGAGGTAAATAGTGGCTGAAATCCCTAAAGCTACTGGTTGGATTTTACTAATGCTGAATAGTCCAAGATAGCGAACCAATCAGATCGCTTATAAAACACCCAGACCACTGATGCCCAGTTTCCGAGATCTCGCCCTACCTCTGAATCCTTTGTAAAATTTTAGATGTGTTCGTACGAGAGGGCGAGCTGGCTCGGTTCCCGAGATCTCGGTTTTTCCAACCGGGACCTCGGTAACCGGGCTGGAAAATTTTTCCATATGAACACTTCAGCTCGGTACCGGGTATAAGGAAAGATTTTCCATGTATTCTTCATTTGCCTCCAATTTAATATCTAGCTTTTAAATATTCGCTTTGAAGTGGTTTCAGCCGTAATTTACATTGAATTTGCATTGAGATGTCTTAGCTGCCAAAAGGGCTCGTGCCATTTTATTGTCTCTTCTTTCAGTTGCTTTGTCTTCTGGTAATGAGCATAAGAAAATTGCAATCTATATGTATATATTTCATTAAGTTGTTACTTAAATAGTACCCTGGGTACAAGAGGTTTTTTCTCGCGCGACGAGCAGTTCTGTCGGCCGCAGGCCGACACGTCTTCGGCCCTTGGCCGAAGGCACGAGCGGCGAAGCGGGTCACTTTTTAGAACTTGATCGAAACCGGAAACCGCGCATGAAAAGCCTCTGGCACCCAGGGTACTTAAATAGAGGCAACAGATGAATTTTGAATATGTAAGGTTTTCCTGTCTTGCAATTTTTAAAATAGATCGGTTTTTGTTCAAGGTAAAAACGCGCACTTAGTCTGCGCTTCTTTCTGTTAAAATAGACGATAACTGAACTTGCAACTTTATTCATGTTGTAATACTTCACTCCCCGCCGCCCCCATTGTACATATGAAATCGCTGTTTTGCTGACCTGGCTAGGTCTTTGTTTCAGTACTTTTACTTTCTAAAATAGCACTAGTAACAAAAGATATCAGGTTAAAAATAGAGTTTGTATTTAGTTTCCATTTAACTCTAAACGATTTCTGTTTATATTTCTATTGTTTTCTTTTGTCTTCAATGGTTGCATTGTAAAAATCATATACAAGTAAGCTAATTTTAACTGTTTTTCGATTACATCAACGATATTATTGATGTGAGCTAAGTTACGGTACGTGTACCAGAATAAAGCTGTTGGAACCAAAGTTCAGTTTGCCTCTGCTGTACTAGTCAGTGGTTAGATCCCGGTTCTACAGAGAAGTGACGGCTATCCCGGCAAGCGAGTTGCCATTTGAATCTAGTTTCTCCAGTTTTATCGAGAGTCAAGCACCGAGTTTCCGTCAAGCCTCGCAAAGTTCACTCAGAATCTGCCTATCTACTGCTGTTTCTTCTGCCACACGGAATAAAAGCGGAATGAATTCTTTGTATGAATTCTGCATAGTATTGCTTTGCCTGTTGTATTTTCCACATTATAAGCATCCCATTTCAGACGTCATTTAACAACAGTGATACAGCTATGAAGAGTTGCCAAAGCTATAATAGGCGCGAAAGTTGTAACTTCGCGTTTCGCCATGTTTGCTTTGTTTTGCAACTTCGCGCCACAACTCGTCTTCGGCCTTTTCTCATCTCGGAAACCGGGCCGAAATTGGTCCCGGTAAGCGGGCCATCCCGGTCAACCGGGCTCATGTGAAGAGGCCCTGAGTGTGCATACCGTATTTACTCGAATAAGCGCCGCCCCCGAATGAACTCCGCGCGCCCCTCCCCGAATAAGCGCCGCACCGGAGACACGAAAAATAAAATAAGCGCCGCTTATTCGAGTAAACACGGTATACTAATTTGGTTTCACGTCATCAAGCGACAAAGTTGGTCCGTTTCTTGCGACCGTTTTGTCGATCAAGAAATGCGTTTGCCTATTCATTTCGACGGCAGAAATGATTTACAGAGAACATTGAAACAATTCAAAATAATAACGAAAATCGAGGTAAAATAACATTTGCCAGTTTCCTCTCACTTCGCAGACGTGTTTGCTTAGCTCACGGGTTGTATTTGCCGGAAGTTGGTTTAGTTTGACTTTTTACCGTCAAACCTTGCTTTTTCGCCTCAAATACCGTAAAATTCCGAAAATAAGACCGGGGGCTTATATTTTTCAAAGGCCCTTTTGAGGGGCTTATTTTTGGATGGGCTTATATTCCGAGGGTCTTATCTACGGAGGGAAATTTGCGTTTCAAAATCGATTGGGCTAGCCTAGTTGGAAGTAAATTTACCGTTTTTGCTTTGTTTTACTTCGTTTTTGAGGGCAATTTTCCTAGTACCCCCCGGGGGGCTTATATTTGGAGGGGCGATTTAATGGAGGGTTTTTTGCGTTACCTTTGAATTCATGTTATAACGAAGCAAATCCACAATGAACTTAGTTCTTTCCTTACCAGAACATAACATAACATAAACTTTATTTATACTCGAATTTTAGAGTAGCCAACAAGCTATTATCTTCGAGCAATGGATCAAAGACTGATTTCAGTTCAGTACATCGAACGGCTGTTCAACCCGAATTTGCATCCAAACTTGCCCTTTTTCCAAAATAATTTATTTTTTTACCAATTAAGTCTTCACTCTTAACAGAGTATTGCAGACTACTTTAAATTATAAAGATTACAACAATGAATAAAACAATAACATAGAATTACTAATCAATGTCTAAGATTACTCAGGGGTTGCCCAAATGAGCATGGCGAAGTAGTTGCTATAATACCTGGTGGGAGATTGTTCCACTGTGCAATTGTCCAGGGGTAAAAAGAGTTCTTGTACATAATCACACGTACAACGTGGTTGCTTAAATCGATGACTGAGAGACGAGAGCCTGCTCATGTTCTCTCTGAAGCTTGTCGCATTCGTAAGTGGCTAATCCATTACTCTGTTTGTACAGCATACAGAGACGTGCGTCAGATCGCCTGAGCTCCAGAGATCTCCATCTGAGAGAAGATAACATATCAGTGACACTGTCTAATCTGTCGTAGCGCTCGAGTACCCAGCGAGCTGCCCGGCGTTGAATCATTTCGACCTGTTGTATGTTCTTAGCCACGTAAGGGTCCCAGACAGTGGCACAGTATTCAACAATCGGTCTCACAAGGGCTTTATCTGCTCGTTCTTTGGATTTGGCCGAACAAGTACGGAGATTGCGGCGTAGAAAGTTCAGAGTCTTGTTTGCTTTGGTGGTAATTTCATTTACATGACCATTCCAGCGTAAGTCATGCGAGAGGTAGATCCCTAAATATTTAGTAGTATCAACAGTTTCTAGGACCTTGCCCTGAAGTTTCTACTGAAATTTGAAAAGCGTACGTCTACGTGTTACCGATATAACGTTGGACTTGCTTGGTTTAAATTCCATAAGCCAGTCAGATTCCCATTTTTCCAAGCTGTGAAGATCATCTTGTAATTGCCGGCAATCCCTCTCAGACAGTGACAGTGGGGACTTTAAGATCCAACGACGCGACGGCAACGAGAACGTCGCTTAAAAAGTAAATTTGCGTTCTTTCATTCTTTATCGCGATTATTCCTACCCACTTACTTTGTCCAATGTAGGCGAACCCTCCTGAAGTTGAATTCATATCCAAGAAATAAAATTTCGTCGTTGCTTGTTTACGTTCTCCATAAAACGCGAAATTAGGCATTTTCACGTCGTAGTCGTGCAAAAACGGGAAAGAAATGTACAAAAAAAGTGTGATGCACGTGCAAAGTTGTTGTTTTGCTTATTAAATCTATTGTTTTTTTGACGTTCTCGTTGCGGTCGCGTTGTTTGATCTCAAAGTCCCTAATGTCATCAGCAAAGAGACGGGCCCTCGACTTAACATAGCATGGAAGATCATTAATAAAAGCAAGAAACATAAATGGGCCCAGCACTGATCCTTAGGGTACACCTGAGGTTACTGGAACTGAATGCGAATGTTCTCCCTCTAGAACTATGCACTTTGTCTTCTTTCCTCAAAAAAACTTTTCAACCACTGCAATGTATTGTCATCTTTAATAATTTGTATAGCAAGCCATTGTGAGGAACCTTGTCAAACGCCTTGCTAAAGTCCATAACAATGACATCCGTTTAACGTCTCCCTGCATTTCTTTTGCGAGGTCATTTATAAAGGTAATTGGGTTTCACATGCTCGTGCTCGCCTGAAGCCACGCTGAGAATCATTTAAAATACCGTGGCGATCCAAATGCTTTCTAATATGTGAGACCAGAATGTGTTCCATCAATTTGCAGCACATACATGTAAAGGAAACAGGTCGCTAATTTTCAGGTAGTTGTCTAAACTCTTTTTTGTGAATTGGAGTTATATTAGCTAACTTCCAGTCACCAGGGATAGTACCTGTTCTAAGGGAAACCTTGAATATGTTGCAAGAGACTAGAGCAAGTTGGCTTCGGGACTGTAGGTTCCTGGACCAGGTGCCTTATAGGGATTTAACTTGCCCAATAACTTTTGAACACCCTCAACAGTGATGTTTATCGGTGACATACGAGCGTAGCAGCCCCCAGATACTTGTGCATTGGTTGCTTGCTCAGCAATATGTTTACATTTCATTGGTACACCCTTGTAAAAGGCCCTCTGAAACTGATCATTTAGTAACTTGGCTTTGCTAGTCGAATCTGTTACTATGTCACACCCGGACATTAGTGAAGAAATTCCTGATTTGTCGCTACGTGCATGTTTGATAAGTGACCAAAAGCGTTTAGTAGTAGGGGGGTTATTTTCTGCACCTCTTGCTTCTAAAATCTCCTCAACATGACTCCAATAACTTTGCCTGACCCTTTGTACTTCTCGCTGGAGAGATTTATAATGGTTGATATCTCTTGGATTGTTCGTTCTGTTTTTTATCTTAAAACATCTATTCCGTTTCCTGATGAATCCTCTGAGATGTTTTTCTTGCTAAGTATCTGCGCCTTTTTCCACTGATGTTTTCATTGTGACGGTGCCTGGTGGGTGCCGCTCACATGTTTGTCATGGTTACCTTCTAAACTCGTTTGCGGCCCCCTTCTTTTTCACCAGGCACCTTTCCCACACCCATCTATTGTTGATGGGCTTAACAGTTATTGAGGGAAACTATTTCTGGGACTTTGGCAAGTGACTGCTTACAAGAGAGTGACCGCTGAAAAGTCATAGGTATTGCCTCTAAAAAACACTTCAAGAGTAGACATGTATATAAGCAAAGTTTTCCATGAAAATGGTGTAATGACCAATAACAAGCATTTAATACTCCACACAGTTGATTTATGCCTGATCAGCGTTAATTTTTGCAGGTTTAAAATGGATTTTTTATAAAGTAATAACTAAACTGTTCATTTCTCCTCAAGGGATGACCTTTAAATCACCTGCAACTAGTTTGCCTTGATGAAATGTAGGTTATGGCAAATCACTGGGGTTATGATACGAAATTCAATCACACATCATTCAAATGTTGTCCTCTGGCCAAACACAAATAACTGATGGTTGGTCCCAAGTTTGGGAAGTTCTGATGAAATGGCACAAATCTGGCATTTTCTAATCCTTTCCTTGTAGTGATGATTAGAAAATGTTCAAACATTTAATTACTTCAGTTTCAACAAATGCAAACTATACACTGTATTTCGACCTTAATCAAACACCAAGTCACAGTTCTAGTGATCTTCCATGGCCTCTTAAATATAATTAAATCTTACAAGCTGCCTGCCTGTCAGTTATTTCAACTCTGGTTGTTTGTCATCTGAAGGATAGTCGGCTTCAGTGTCTTTGTGAACAAAGACATCATCTCCTTCCCAGTCATCCTGTGAACATACATGTAGAAATGATAACCAAAAAGTAACCCTTGAAATATATGGAATATTTATTATTAGTAGCGAAAAAAAAAACTTTTTTAATAAAATCTCTTTTTTGGACCAATTTTCTGCCAATTTAGCGTGAAAATGCTTAAAAATAAGATTTTTAACACTGCTGCATAGTTTCCTGCTACATCATGTAATAAGATGAAATAATCAAGCTTCATTTTTGTTTTTGGTAAATGTGCACAAGCCAAAATGTGGACTTCTTTTCTATTTCGATCCTTCTTTTTCGGTCTGTCTTTTTGCTTTTCTTTTCTGGCCACTTTATTGTCTTTCTTTTTCATTCAACTAAGGCTGGTTAACTTTCCAGGAAAAGGGGAAATTTTCTCTGGTAAGAGTAGGTGACTAGCGAAATTGGCTGTAAATTTTTCTGTAACACTGGCAGGATTGGTCAAAATTTCCAAAATAAGGTATCTGTGCAAAGATCTATCCTTCCTGAATTCCTTACTCACCAACTCAATCACTAATGTTGAAAAAAATTAAGTTGGTTCACAAATGAATAATCTGAATCTTTCATTATTGACCCAAAATGACCTGATCTGCTGCCATATTCAGATGATTTTAAAATATTATTATATGTTTATCAAGAACACCTACATCAGTCAATCTCACTGCCACTTTTTTCTTTCCAAATTCAAGTGTCTTGATAGCATTTTCAACAGCTTCCTCATCACTCATTCCCTGATGAACAAGCTGCATACAGGTCTCTACAAAGCTGAAAACAATAACAAACGTTAACTATTTCAAGATTAATTATTATTTTCCAAGGAAAGAACAAGGTCAGTCCAAAAAGCCTTAAGGTTCTTCATATTTTTATGTATCACAAATAAAGTCCATCGGATCCTAATGAAACTCTCCTCCAAAGACAAATTACCCCAGGGGAAGGGGGTCACTCCCCATAATGGTCTATACGGGGAGGCTACGCACGAAAGGGGTACACTGTACCTTTTTCTATACCCTGGGTGCCAGAGAGACTTTTCATGCGCAGTTTCCGGTTTCAGTCAAGCCGAAGGCTGAAGACGTGTCGGCATGCGGCCGACGAAGCTCCTCGTCACAAGCGAGAAAAAATCTCTGGTACCCAGGGTACTTTTTCTAGGCTTTACGTACATGCATATCAAATGGTAGGGAATTCACCAGTTGAAGTATATGAAAGGGTAAGAAACATCTACAGTTTTTTAAATTAAGGTATTTAACAGTGCCATAATTTAATATGTTTCTTTCCCTGTCGCCATGTAAGTCACCGTGGCGGATTCAATAAAAAATTATTCACTCCCAGGATATATATTACTTTTGCAATATTACAATGATATCAGATATAAATATATCATTTTCTAACTTTTGAGTCTTTCTATGGATCACCATAATAGACATCAAGTCTGAAAAGTGATTTTGACAGAAAGGATGTGTTTATTGCCAGTTACCTGTCACAGTGGGAAGGGGATGTATCTTTCCACAGGTACAATGGCTGATTGGTTTGAAATTGCTCATGGAACTGCCTGATAAAAATGAAGAAAAAAAACAGTTCAAAAGAAGGACCTACATGTGGGAAAAGAGAGTTAGTAAAAGAAAAACTACTTTTTCTCACTAAATTTGGGGTTGATGATAAATTTATCCTCTCTTGTCTTAATCCCTTTGAAGACTTTTACCAGTAGATAACAACTGTAGGTGAGTTTAGCTCAAGTTAACTCTGCTTTAATGCAGTCCTTCCTGCCTTTTGTATGTACATCATGTGGTTCTATGTTACAACCACTGGCAAAAAGCTTGAAACACTGTAACTATTTAAACCAAAAAATGTTGTTAAAACAGACTTCACATGATTCCTGCCTCCTCCCCTGTTATCATTATTGAAAGTGGTAACAATTCCATGAAATACATGTATTCAAAACTTGCAGGGACAACTACGAAAGGAGGAGGGGGGGAAATCTCTTGCACTTGCAAGAGATCTTCCTTGGTGATGCACTGAATTTGGAAAAGTGCCTCAACTGTTTTGCAACTGGTTGTAGCTAGCACCTGTTCAGTATGATTTCCAGCCTTGCATCCACTCCAAATGCAGAATATATAATGTCACATGCTGCATGTATGTAGATCCAAGAAAATACATGAACATTTTTCTGACAGCTTGACTGCTGATCATGACAGGGAGGTTGGTTTTGTGTACCCTGTGAGCACAAGCCCTTGCATGTTTTTTGAAGGTTGTGAGATCTTCTTGACTTTTCTTAGAAGATTGAAGGGCGTCTTCTCACAGGGTAGGCTTTGTGCATCCAAGGAAAATTTGTCTAGATTTTATTTGACTCCTAAATGTTCCATTTCCTTTAAAACATCTGCATAAATTAATCCTTACTTTCTAAATTTATCCTCAGGGTAGATGATCTTTTGCATTCTTCCAGCTTCAGCTTTTCTGTTAACTTTGGTCTCCAGTAACGGGGGGAAAGCTTCCACAACTGGAAACCATACTGGTTCCCAGGCTTTTTTGATAGCCCCTGAACGAAGGAGGTTACGAACGCTAAAAAGCAAATAGCCAATGTTACTTGTGAAGAATATCCTTTAAGCATAAAACACATGGTTAAACATTGATCAAAATGTTTGCCAAAAAAATGGTGGGTGATGTTGCAGCTTTGTTGAATAAGCAGAAAACATTTGCATTGATTAACATTCCTCAACAGGTTGCAATTTGTTGAACAGAAAAGGCACAGGCTTGAAATTAACTTTTTGCGTTGGATGTCAGGTGGTGACCATTGATAGAAAAACTTTTTGTCTCCAACTGAACGTTTTGGACATCAACATATACTTCAAGGAATCCTATTGTGATCATGTCTACTATTATTTCTACATAATAGTAGGTCATTTCATGTCCTCAACATTTCTCTTTAGGTCAGTTTGTTCATGCAGTGTTGATATTGCCAGATAAATCACTATCCAGTGGATGGTATTGGCTTCTCCCATACTTATCCAGTAGAAAATGATTTACCCAATGGATAACACTATTGTATCAGTCAAATCAAAGCTTCAACATACCCTGTGCATACCCCAGGCATATGAGACCTTTACTGTCTTGGGGGAAGGGAATTTGATAATCAGTCTTCGAGGGGTTGGGGAATTTGATCCCTATGCATAAGTGTGGGGGATTTAAACCACAGCCTCGAGTATATGTTGATTATACGTCGATTATATTATTGCTTGTGAGATGAACTAGACATGCTTTGGAACGATTTCAGAGGGATTGAAAGATTGTGGCTTTGTGGCCAATTAGCTAATAAGTACAATTTTATACAATGCTACTGTTGTATTTTTAAGTTCTGCATATGTCAATTCATTCACAAAAATATGTTGGTTTTGTCTCTTTTACAATAATTATTATCTGTATTACATTTGACAATGTTACTCTAGACTGGGTTCACACAGATAATTGGATCCAAAATTCAAGAAATTTTCCAGACCTTTTTTCCAAAACAACAATTTCTTTTTCCAGACTAGAGGTTATCAAAATTAATAGGTAATCAATATGGACCTTAACAAAACACAGGAACAAAGCTTTCTTCATGGTCTGCACTGCAAAATGTGCGGGGGAGGTTAACTGAGACCTCAAGACTTTTAACCATTAACCATTAACCATTTTTCCAGACTTTACCATAAAGTTCCAAAAGTAACAACCCTCATTAATTTTGGATTTAGCAGCCTTTCTCTATCACTACTTTCGGAGGGTCGCTATTTTCAGGGGGTTGCTACTTTCGGGCAGCTTAAACGTGTACTCCACATGGGCCGTTTTTACTAGATAAAAGGTTTAAATACGTCATCCCTATTACGCATGCAACGGGTATTCAGAAGAGAAAGGAATACTTTTTAAAACAAAATGTAAAGTACATCATTTGCTTAAAGACTTACGTGGGAAAACCCCAGATAAGTTTGGCATACCTTTTTACATCTATCATATCCATAATTTTTTCCAAAAGGGAAACTAGTTTTCAGAAATCGATACTTTCGGGATTTGCTAACACCTGTGAATTTTAATTGCTACTTTTGGAGGGTCACTTCTTTTGGGGGGTCATTACTTTCAGAACTTAATGGCATATCTCTATTTTCCAGACGTTTTCCAGGTCTGGAAAATTGCTGGGCAAATTTCAAGACTTTTTCAAGAATTCAAGACTCTGTGCAAACTCTGTTTACGGCCTTTTTAGGTTTCTAGATAATTCAGAATGTTCAAACAGAGTTAGTCTTGCCTTATCCTTGCTCCCTGCGCTTGATAAAAATTAATTTCTATTGTAAGATGCTTTTCTTACATAACAAAATTAGTTTTTTTTTATTGTTTTTCATGTAGTGTGCAATTTTGCACTGCTTTCTTTGTTATAAAATAAAACAAAAATTTGTTCTACCACGTTTCCATACTAATTCAAGTACATAACACCAAGAACGCCTAGGATATAATTTTAACAGAACATGCAGCAACGATGGTCTGAGTTAAATGTAGCTGTCTAACAAAACATACATGTGCATCGTTAAGTCAAAAGACATAAGCCCAGAACTTCGCCCTTGAAATATTCTCTGAAAACATTTAAAACCCATAAAACATTACCGTGAAGCGACAGTGCCGCGTAAGTGCCTCGCTCCTGGCATATTTTGTCAAGGCTTCATGCGACGTGTTTTGTCCGCCATTTTGGATTTGATACACTGATGAACTTCTCCGCTGACCACAGGTCTTTAGATTACAGCAGCCATTTCCGTGCACAGGCTACCCAAGCACATCGGAAGCTGCGTGGCAAGCACTTGAAACGCCGCGGCGGACAGATGGAGTAAAGAGAAAAAGGCTAAAATTGAGGAATAATGTTTCCACTTGAAATGCAAATCGAAATAACAATGTCATGGGATGCAGTTCAGGCCTTTCCATGGCGAATTGTCTTTCTTTACCCATTTTGCTCTTTATCTTTGGTCCTATGGTCCATATTTTAGATTAGAAAAAGAAGTAAAGAATTGTAGAAACTCAATTCTTCTGGGACTTTTACATACTACTTCATACGTTGAAAGAGAAAACAATCTTTTTCTCTCGTACCCCGCTATTACGGACACTAAATCTTCCCCCCCGAGGGTTTCCGCAATAACGGGAGTCGACTCACCCCCATCAAAAGTTTTACATATATGTAATTTGTGGGGGTGCAGTCGACAATGAATCGGTGTGTCGTTTAAAAAAAACCGTTTTTAAATGTCAGCGTCGTACTTTGAAATAAGTACATTTAATGTCATCACTTTCTAGGTAGAATTTTTGTCCCATATTTATAATTGCAATTCACAAACTTTATGGATCTGATAAAGTTTCTTTTTTGTATAATTATATTTCACATGAACTTCTGATAGAAAGTAACAAATGTAAGCTTTATGGGCTTTGTCAAGATCGCTTTTCACTATCCGCACATTCTTCAAAACTCTGTTATGCCATGATTAATAAAGCGAGGCATAAAGCCGGTCGAGTCGGTGAGAAGAGTGCCATTACATCTGTTATCTACAGAAGATAGAAAGTCTGGCTACACACCCTACGGAATGGTGATCTAGTCTCATTAGTTATTGAGGGGGGCTAATAGAAAGATGTCACCTGGAAGACTTCGAGCGGGAACACTGGATAGAGTGAAGGATGGCCGCCCTTCAAGGCGGTCAAGACGCGCGCCTTAGTTCGGCAACTATAAGGAACGACCTGCTTGTAAGCAGAACACACACACAAATCACACATCAATGTTGCAATGCATTTTTTATATCGTTTAATTTCATAGATAGGTCATTTTCCAGTTACCCTTTGCCTCTTTTTTAAAACGAGGTTAAGTGCGCAGTCTTTGATAGTGTAATCTCGTGTAACCTAAACTTATTTACACACGAAAGGTTCCACGTTTGGTTTCATTTTGAAAGTGAGTTTGTTTGGAAATTAGCAACGGCCTACTTGCATTAATTGGAAGATTCTACTACGTTCGATTGAAAGGACTAAAGAATTAACTTTCTAGAATGTCTTCCTCTAATCTATTCTTTTTGACAACGTTATTATCTATCTACTGTGAGACATAGTTTGATTAAGAAATACCGATGCAGATCTTGTGCCTTCCGTTTCACTGTTTGTATCTAAAATCGTGTATGCATTCTTACTGATAATTAGAATCAAAGTCCCGACCCCTTCATCTGACTGATGGCCCTAATCCTCAACCTGGTTCCCAAGGTTCTCTCCTACCCGTCCCTACGGAGCGAGAGAGAGAGAGGATAGTAGAGAGAACCTGGGAACGAGGTTGCCAAATCCTCTGTGTACGAAATTTAGTTAAATACATGTCCAGTCTGTCTTGTAAAATAATCATTTCGATTTGTCTTTCTTTGAAGAATCTTTATGTACACATAGCACGTTGGTCCTTTTACAGCGAAGCTTTCTGACCAAGTGATGTTTTAAATCTTGATATCCTGAAGGGCGACAAGTCGTAGGCTGGTGTTTCACCCATGGCCAACTGTGCAAGAATCTTTCCACTGACTGGTCCGAGTTTAAATCCATGAGCTGTCAATACAAAGCAGTGAAACTTCAGTTTAAATTACGTTTTGACGCTTTTATTTCAACTAGACTTTCTCATGATTTCATTAGCTCGATTACCAGCCGCTGTTCGGGAAATGAGCCCGCGCTCTTTCCTCGAACAGACTTGGGGAGGAGCTAGAGAGTGACGGAAATCGAGGATAATGATTCCACTCCAGTAAAAAACACGTAATGAAATGAGGTCGAGGCATGTGGAGACTATTTCATACAAATGGCTGTTATACCCCAAGCCTTGAGTTGGTGCCTATGTTAACGGGAATGCTTTAAATTTATATTTGTGTCTGTTATGATTACGTTTTTCCACTTCACCAACTTCGTACCCAGGTACTCTCTTCTTCCCGTCCGGTTCTGGGGCGAGGCAGAGACAAAAAGAAGAATAACCCTAGAAAGGAGGCTGACACTTTTTACAAGCTTTCGGTCTTTTAGTCACGTGATCTTCCTGTTCTTCCTAGTCATCTTGCCCTGACTATTCAAACGTTGGAAAACGCTATCCAGCGGATAAGTATTTGGGGAACCAATTGCCTTATGTTATCCAGTATTTCACGTAAAAGTGAAATTTTGTGTAGCAGCCAAGCAAGTTACATCAAGCGTTAAACGTGCAACATAATATAGTCAAAGCTCGTTAATAGAGACACTAAAGGGGCCATAGAAAGTGTCCTTATTCAAGGGGTGTCCGTATCAAGTGGGTTAAATTTAGGGAAAATGTAAGGGCTTTCTTTCCCCAAGGACAAAGGAAACTGTCCGTAATAATTAAGCGGGTTTCCGTAGAGTGGGGTTTGACTGTTTACGAATTTCCCGCACAGATTCACTTCTATTCCTTGGGATGAGTTAAACAAGAGGCAATCTGACGTTTCCTCAAAAGATCCCGTCATTCTGAGTCAAGTCTAAAAGAGGTTAACGTTTTCAAAGAAAACGTACTTTTTAACTTGCAAATGAGACCTTTGAAAAAAGGAACTGAAATAATGCATAGAAAACTGTGTTTAATATTGTGAGCATGTTTACATCAAAAACACTCACCAGAAAAGCCAGCACCGACGACAACATTTGAAAACTTTGGATGTTTATCTAACACATAGTTCCCATCTGGGGTGAGCTGGATTGAAAAAGAAACAGACATCTTTTATGAAATATGCACAGAATTGTACTTGTTTGTCTTGAGCACAATACAAACAAATAAAATGAACGAAAAGTTTTTCCGTGTTGCGACAGAAGACGAGGGCGGGTGGAAAAGATGACATGTTAGAGAATGGATGAAAATGGTGGCGATGACGACAACAACAACATAAAAAACAATTGGTTCATGAGCCAAACAACAGCGCTTTTAGTACGTTACTTTGAAGTCCACTACACAACTACAATGCGACGTTTTTATACAGGAACTGAACAAACAACGACGAATTTTCTTTTCGCTTTATGAACCTGGATAAAGACCTTAATAATTCCATTCCAGGAAAAATCGCCTATATTTGACGAACTGAGTGCTTACAAATAAACGTGATAACGTTTGAAAGGACGCAAATTATTTTTTCGTCGTCGTTGCTTCAGTTCTCTAATGATCATGACGACAACGACGACGACGGTGACGAAGAAGATAAAGATGATGATGATGACGATGGCGATAATAGGGAGCTTTAGCATCGACGACGGCAACGGCAGCGAAAACGTCAGTTTTAAAATGAATTCCCGTTTTTTCAATCTTTGTCCCGTTTATTCCACTTTACTGAAAATGGCAAGTGTAGGCGAATTTCCCTGGAGTTGATTTTTTGAGGACTGCACTCGAGTTTAGAGAGAGAAAAAGAAATTCGTCGTCGCTTGTTTACGCCCTCCATAAAACTTGCAATTAGGCATTTTCACGTCGTAGTCGTGCAAGGACGGTAAAGAAATGTACAAAAAAGCGTAATGCACGTTCAAAGTTGTTGTTTTGCTAATATAAACCTATTGCTTTTTTGACGTCCTCGTTGCCGTCGCCGTCGTCGTTGCTAAAGCTCCCTAATAAGTTGACGATGACGATTACGATGACGATAGTTTACAAGAATCTATCCCGTTTAAGGTGACTCGACCCAGTTTTTTTGGGGGGGAACCATCCTACTTTGAAGCTCTCTGGTATCCCCACCTTTACTTTTATCGTACGTCTAACACATAGAATGGATAACATATAGATCAATCTACAATATAACATAAAATTTTTGGCGATCGGAGTAAATGTCACGTGGTTATAATGCCACGCCCCTTTGAGGTCTGAGTCGAAAATCTGCTGTTGCCGGAATTTTTTCGTGAAAATCTCTCGGCTACACATAGTGCGCATTAGTGCCTTGCGCTGAACAGAGTTTCACCAAAATCGCAAAGACCCAATTCGAGAAATTCAGCAGTTTCCAAATTTAGGTCATAATTTATGCGAAAATGATAAGCAAACTTTACACGGATTATATCTAATAAACTATGAGATTCATCTCTTTATTTTGGGCATCGTTATAACAGATGGGTCCTTGCAAGTCAGCAAAACGCTTTAGGGCCTTGTAAATGCGCGCGATTTCGAGCAAAGCAAACATATAGAAATTATAGTTTTCGCTATTTGTTGACGTTTGTCAGCGTTTAAGAGTCCTTCTCACGAAAAAGCATTTTCTTAAAAATTCGTAGTTTTTTTTCCTTCACATTTTTTCAGGGCCACAATTGATTAACTAACTACCCGGACTCTGAATTTCATGGTCATTGAAAAACTGTGACATTATCTTCCATAAGCCCAAACTTGAGTAAACATTGAAGATTTTTAGCGTTTTGGCTGAGTTTGTGCTTTGGGAGTTGTCTATTGTTTCTAGTCTGTCATTATAC
>OZ038002.1:15826338-15833838 GCA_964035705.1 Porites rus
CTAAATCTACTTACTATTAAAAAAATATCATTTTTTCATAGGTTTAATGCAAGCCAATAATTAGACCAAGTCGTGACGGGAATATCTCGGTGAGCATTCGGAAGTCAGCCAAGCGTGGTCATTACACGCGTGCTGAACAAGAATGCTGTATAATGACAGACTAGAAACAATAGACAACTCCCAAAGCACAAACTCAGCCAAAACGCTAAAAATCTTCAATGTTTACTCAAGTTTGGGCTTATAGAAGATAATGTCACAGTTTTTCAATGACCATGAAATTCAGAGTCCGGGTAGTTAGTTAATCAATTGTGGCCCTGAAAAAATTTAAAGGAAAAAAAACTACGAATTTTTAAGAAAATGCTTTTTTCGTGAGAAGGACTCTTAAATGCTGACAAACGTCAACAAATAGCGAAAACTATAATTTCTATATGTTTGCTTTGCTCGAAATCGCGCACATTTACAAGGCCCTAAAGCGTTTTGCTGACTTGCAAGGACCCATCTGTTATAACGATGCCCAAAATAAAGAGATGAATCTCATAGTTTGTTAGATATAATCCGTGTAAAGTTTGCTTATCATTTTCGCATAAATTACGTCCTAAATTTGGAAACCGCTGAATTTCTCGAATTGGGTCTTTGCGATTTTGGTGAAATTCTGTTCATCGCAAGGCACTAATGCGCACTATGTGTAGCCGAGAGATTTTCACGAAAAAATGCCGGCAACAGCAGATTTTCGACTCAGACCTCAAAGGGGCGTGGCATTATAACCACGTGACATTTACTCCGATCGCCAAAAATTTTATGTTATATTGTAGATTGATCTATATGTTATCCATTCTATGTGTTAGACTTACGATAAAAGTTAAGGTGGGGATACCAGAGAGCTTCAAAGTAGGATGGTACCCCCCCAAAAAAACTGGGTCGAGTCACCTTAAGAAAATCCATTGTTTTTTGCCTACTTTACATAACCCGATTAAACATTGGTTAAGACCTTAAATAAACGGTCCGCAGTCGCGTTTTCCAAATCAGTTAATTTAAAGAGTTACCTGGAAATAACTCGGTTATGTACGGCCCCAGACACCGTCACAAATTACTTCTTTGATCGACGCACACCTGCATGGTTTAGTTCAATCTACTTATCAGGGGCACCCAACGTCAATTTTCGGAAAATATCTGTTCGGAAGACGATTTGAGATCTAGAATTTTTCGGAAAATTTGTGGTAAAATTTCTTACTTGGCTGCCTCTCCTAGGATTTTCAAACATCTAAAAAATGTTATAATTGCCCATTTTTAACGGATTTTTACCCTAAAAAGGTCACCTAGAATTTTCGGGAGCCTTTTTTCTGGCTAAAATTTTTGTAAAGGTAAGTTTTGATCCCTATAATTTTCGGATCACTAGATTTTCAACTAGGAAATCCGAACAGATGAAAAATTTTTAGGGGAAAAAAAGTTGCCTATATCTACCATTTAAATACCAAAATACGTTTAACAATGCCATTTTTAAGTAGTTTTGAGCCATGTTCTCATTGGGTGCCCCTGCTCTATGGTGATGATATGATGATAAGGTCAGTTTGTTAAGTTCAAAGCCCTATTCTTTGACACGGAGTCAGCCAAATAAAAACACCTACTGTGTAAATACAAGTCTCCACAATTGCTGGCTGTCGATAATCTAGATGTGGAAGATGATCCTGAACATATCCTCTTATTCTTTGTACGTGCATCTCAACAAGTCCCCTATCATTATCCCGTGCATCTGGGTCAATCTCTTTGCACAAGTCAGGAATTGTGCATAAACCTGTGCATCCAAACTGCAAATAAAATTAAGGAAAAGATGAAGGCGCTCTTCAGGCCAATGAAGCCTGTACGGCCTGGGCTTGTCAGGGGCACCCAACGTCAATTTTCGGAAAATATCTGTTCGGAAGACGATTTGAGATCTAGAATTTTCGGAACATTTGTCGTAAAATTTCTTACTTGCCTGCCTCTCCTAGCATTTTCGAACTTCTAAAAAATGGTATAATTGCCCATTTTTAACGGATTTTAACCCCTAAAAGATCCCCTAGAATTTTCGGGAGCCTTTTTTTTTGGCTGAAATTTTTGAAAAGGTAAGTTTTGATCCCTATAATTTTCGGATCACTAGATTTTCAGCTAAGAAATCCGAACAGATGAAAAATTTTTAGGGGATAAAAAGATGCCTATATATACCATTTAAATACTAAAATACGTTTAACAATACTATTTTTAAGAAGTTTTGAACCATGTTCTCGTTGGGTGCCCTGAGATTATCCCGCCATTAGTTAAATTTAATGCTGCCCCAATACATTTGTTGTAGAAGTACTGGGGAGTAGTAGCTCGGAGCAAGCTCTCCATTTGGGAAAATTGCGAGAAGTCACGCGAGAGCAGCACGCCAAAGGGGAAGCCAGTGCAAGGGGCGGGAATTGTGCATAAACTGGAGCATTCTAGACTAAGAGCAGTCTCTCTTTTTTCTTGGTCCGTCGAGCAAAACGCCCGAGACACACAAATGACCACGCGCGTGACTGAAGGCGCCGCCCTCGTTTCTTGTGTCTCGCGGCTTCGCCGCTCAACGCTCGCGCGCGCGTGCATTACCAGAAGAAAAAGAGAGACTGCTCGCAGTCTAGGAGCATTCTGCCCTCCGCTCCTCGCGGCTTTGCTACTTGCTCGCGGGTTGTCTTGCGGCTCGTTATGCTTGTCATACAGGGAAAGCTTGCTAGCAGGTTAGGGGAATAATTGTTTGAATATCAAGCAAATTTATCTTGTGTGACCATGCCTTGATACTACAAGGGGAAATTATGAACTAAAGGGTTACACAACTAGGACTATTGCTACTCCAGCTGGATGGGTCATGCTATCCCATTAGAGGCTTACCCCGAGGTAAAGCCTGCATACAAGCCAAGTGGCCGATCAGATTCAGGCCAGAGTTTATTCCCGTTTCCATAACATTAAGTGACTAGGAGTATTGTTACTCCCCCCGACATGGGATGAAAGTCAATGTAGGGTTACCCCCAACAGTACATGTATGTCCGCAGTACCCCTAGGTGAAGAGAGACTAAGTTGAATACGAGCCAAGTAGCTCATCAGGCCAGAGCTTATACCAGTTTCTGTTTTATTAGGTGATTAGGAGTATTGCCACACCCCCCTGGATGGGATGATAGTCCACTGAAGGTTTTACCCCAGTGGCACACCACCAGTACCCATTTATACACCTACGTTCTAAGGAAACAATACCATAGCAAGGCTTGAAAGGGGAACTAGAGTTCAAAAAGGTGATGTGTTGCCCACCAAACATCAATGCGCCTCCCGTTACAACATATTCTGTTACAGCTGTTTCGGATAACACGCGACCTGTGATGTCAAAAACTTCTTAAGATTTTGCATTTTTCTGTGACGTCAACCAAAATCGAAAGGCTCCATGCCTTCTTAGTGGACCTCTTAGAAAACAGAAGTTTACTACAACGGGTTCAAAAGGTCATTGTTTGTGATTAGTGGATTTCCATCCATTTTGTGTGCTTTTGTGTTTTAAGGCTCGTTGCTTTTGAACTTCAGAGTTTGCATGTTTTCACTTTTTTAATCTGGCTCACAAGTTTTTTTTACTTGCTTACTGAAACACGGCAATTTTAGATTTCCAAGGAGAAATTGTTCCTATAGATGTTCCAAATCCAGAAGATTCACAGATATGAGTGGGTGAAAACGAATTGTTACATTCCCGCCAACATCAATTTTATTTTTACAGCTTCCGCTCGTTATTACTGCCTTTATTTGACAAGTATGGATTGGATGCCATGGTAACAATTTGATTGACATGGAAGAAGTACCCAAAATCCTGAAATGTTTGGACAACGCAGGTTGTGTGTTGACTGAAACAGCTGAAAACAGGCAAACTGAAACCTTTCAGTCAAACAGCTAGCCCTGATTATTTTTCCAGTTAGGGCCCCCAAACAGTAGAGAAAATTTGCAACCTGGTTATTGAAGGACTCTCACCTTGAACATATTAGGATACTCAGAAGATGGAATCCCATATAATTTGCGACCATCAGAAGCTGAACAGTCACAGAAGTTCGGAAACCCACTCTTCAGACTGTATTTACCAGGTTCTTTAGTCTTCCAGTACACGACTACAGCTAATTGTGGCTAGAAAATAGAAATAAGGAAAAAAATTATCCTCAAGAAGAATTGCGCTGCATCAGCAACTGGACCAATACGCTACTTCTACGTTTCCCATAATTCACGTTATTTGCCCCCTAAAATTTTGCATACCGTAAATGATCGACTAAGCCCCCTACTCGAATAAACTCTGTTCTCAAATAAGTACCGCACCTTTACCGAAAAGAATTTAATAAGTAAGCGCCGCTCTCAAATAAGCACCATGGCTCCAATTTGGGTATTTACAAATAAACGCCCCACCTTTGTCACAGCACTTGATATAAAGAGATATCAAAACCATCTCTTTTGAGAAATAAGACCTCGACTAACTCATGAGTTTTAACGTTGGAAACTCTTGAAACCGGGTTCATATAATAGTTTCAGTTCGTTCATTAGTTCAACCTATGACAGGGAAATGAATAAGTGCTGTGGCGTTTAACTGATCATTTACAGTAGCATTGTTTTTAATTTCTCTTGGGACGGCTGTGATACCCAGGAGAAATGAAAAACATAGGTTTTGCAATTAAATTAAAAGTTGCCTTATGGGAAATGTGGAAGTGGCATATACAAAAGTTAGTTATGTTAGAAAACAAAATTAGCATGTGTATTAAAAAGTTCAGGGCCAAGAGGGAAACTTTGAGGACATGTGCAATTGAACCAGGTGAAAAATAAGGAGGAAGCCCTTTCATGTTCAGCTTGTGCACTTTATACAGCCTCACTCAAAAATAAACTCATGGCACCTGCCACACAGGCTAAACAAACATATACAGCACGCACAAAATACATGTGTCAACTCACAGTGTTAGATAACAGGAGTGGATCCAGAGGGAGGGTCTGGGGGGTCTGGACACCCCCCATGCTTGTTTGAGAAATCTTACATCAACAGGATCATATCTCACTTTTCTTAACTGGCTGATTTTTTTAATGAAACGCACCTTGCACTTTGCCATTACACTAAATTCCAGGGATTTTAATTATTGTTAAGTGCAGCACATGGAAATAACAATAAATATAACTGCTAATAAACAAAGAAATAAATTGATTAATTATTAATGAAATTATCATAATAAATTACCCTGAGTGGCAGTGTAATTCCTAAAGGTTTTAGAAGCTTATTGGTCCATGGACCTGCAGGTAGAAAAATATCAATAAAGAGAATGAGGTTGTTCAAGGTGAAAACTTCTGCTCATTGGACTGGTGAATTTTTTATAGGCTAGTCATAACTAATTAAAACTTGTGCTTGCTGCCACAACTTCAGCAACAAAAAGGTTAGACATCTAAATTAAAAAAAAAAAACACACAGATATGTTTGTTACTATTTGGCAGAGAAAAGAAACAGCTTGCTATCAAAAGAAAAGGCCACAAGAGAAAAGCTACAATCAGCAACAAAATGAGTTGAGACACTTTGCCCTAAAGGGGCTTTTTGACGTTTTACTGACTTCAAAAGGGAAAAATATAGCTTTTCCTCCCCCATCCCCTCCATGCAATGTTGCACCGTTGTTTGAGCTACCTATAGAAAACAACAAAACACCCCAACTTTGGGACAGGGGAGGGGTGTGGATTCTCTTGTTCTCTGAAGTTACACTATTTGAGTACAATGTTTCAACAATTTTGTCACTGACTGTACAAAAAACAACTAGCATTGTCATAAAAAAGAATTTAGCCCACTGTCTAAACTTACACCTTGTTATTATGTCACCTGATGCTTTGCTTACCTGCTGTAATTATCACTTTTTTCGCTGTAAACAAGTTATTGTTGGTTTTAATAGTAACTGTTTCTCCAGGCCAAACTTCAGCTACAGTCTCACCATCTTTTAGTGTTCCACCAAATTCAAGAAATTGCTCCTTAAGAAATAATTTACAAAATCTACTGATATAATGAAACATGGTGTTACTGATACAATAACACTGTACAGTACCATACGTTACATAGCCTATAGCTACAAAGAAAATAATCTATTACAGCTGTAAGCTGTCACTGCTGTAGGTGAAACACAACAAGTGTGTCACAACTAGAACAAACCAATTGGCATTGCGGGACTGGAGCCAACCTCATTCCCAGTGCCCTCTCCTACTTGTCCCCCAGAGAGAGACCCTGGGGACGAGTTTTGGATTGGAGCAATGATGTGGCATAAAGAGAAGAAGTACTCCACTCCACAAAGCCTTAGTCAGGTCCATCCCTGGCACGGGGCAAAGGGACAAGGATGTCGCACAGTCTTATTTCTTAAGAAGTAAAAATCTAGTTGTAAGCAAGTTTCAATATCCTTTCGCTAGGTTTTACTAGAATCTGCAATAGGCAATAAAATAATATTGCAAAATCTGTATGATCTCAAGAAAGTGAGTTTGAGCATTTGTGCAATTAATAATAGAATAACTCTGTAATGCTCACTTTATTCACCACTTTGAGGTTGTGCGAGAGACTGGGTCAAGATGGGTGTCAAAGTGCATTGTGGGAATTTACCGCCGTGTTGAAAATGCGTCACCCAAAACAGTCCTATGATGCACTTTGACAACCATCTCGACCTGCTCTCCCACTTCAAACACTTTTTCACCTACCTGTAATACTCTTAAGCATTTATCAGCTTTTAAAACTCCTGCCGATGTTTCCAGAACTGCAGAATAATTTGGTGAGAAGCTTAGTTCAGGAAATTTTTCCTTAAGCTTCTTGTTTGACAAGACTTGAAAATTCTCTCCAGCTTTAACTAGTGAGCTTACTATTTGGTCAAGGCCTTTCCCTGGGCCTTTCTCCACTGTTAACATTCCAACATTACTGAAATAATAAAATGAAATAACTAAAATTTTTGCTTAAGTTACAGAGCTCTTTAAGGGACTGTACATTATTTATGACTAAAGGTGGACCAGTGATGTTTTAACCAACTCAGACATATTAAAAATGTACCCCCCCAAAAAGTGTCTACATCCAAACCTTACCCCCTCCCCATTCTACGTGTACCCCCCCACCCCTAACTAAAAAAATAAAGAAAAGAAGCATCAATGCTATTGAAAAGAAATATTCTAACATTCTAGGGCTAACATTATTGAGGTTATTTAAAATGTGATATTTTCAAATAGAATACCACTTGCCAATAAACCTCAGTCCAGTTTAATGCTATCTATCTGAGATCCTCAGTATATTAAATGCACTCAACAAGGAAGCTGTTTGCAAAGGTAAAATGCAGTGCACTAAAATATTTAAACTTACGGAACTAATATTTGTTGCTGTGCCTTTTCTTCTATCTTTTTCCACATCTTCTGAGCTTCAACAACCATTTTGGTGTAATAGGACTCTTCATAAGACCCACGGATAATCCTTGTCTGTCCATGAGAGCTACCTCTCCAATGAGG
>OZ038002.1:15838838-16063838 GCA_964035705.1 Porites rus
ATTAGACCCAAGGTTAAACACTGGGGCTTTCAACTCATCCATGACAAAGTTGATTAAAAAAACAGCTAATTTTCACCAGCCAGACACTCCTTAATTTGTCACGCTTTAAATAAACGATTTTCAGCGTGTGATTTTACAGAGACGTGACTTGTATTCCGATGCGCAAAGCTCTCTTTAGAAAGAAGATATGTTGTACGGTACAAATCACTATTACTTACAATGACTGAATTAGCACTTTCTTGCTGTTCGTCGTACTCTTTTTTTACCACTCGATATGAAACATCTGTTTCTCGTTAATTCATGATAGCCATATCATGGGAGTTAAAGATGCTTTCCTGTTCTGTGGTAGACTACGAGTAGTCCCCCATCTGTCCCCAGGGATAGTAGAGTGAGCGAAACGCGAGCGCGCGTAAAAATCACCCCACGCGAGAAGACGCAACCGCGTCTCGCCTTTCTCGCGTGGGGTGATTTTTACGCGCACTCGCGTTTCGCTCGCTCTACTATCCCTGAGGAAAAATGGGGTACTACTCGTAGTCTAGTTCTATGGTGACCGAGGACAATTCTTTGGCCAGCTAGTTAGAGTCCCCGGCACGTTATTTCAGAGCCTGTTCCAGGAGAGAGTAGCCTGCGAAAACATCCGTTTCTCGTCGCTCTTCGGCGCTGGGGACGTTACTCCTCGCGAAACGTCCCCAGCGGCGAAGAGCGAGGAGAAACGGATGTTTTCGCAGGCTAAGGAGAGAGACGCGAAATAGAGAGCGGAGGAAAGGGCCGAAGTTTATGAAGAGGGGGAGAGGAGTTGCTTCTCTCGTAGCTTTTTTTTACGCACTTTTCTTATCGTTGTCCCCACTATCTGAACGCCTGGAAAAGACTATAATGTGATGTTCTGTGGCGCTTGAACCAGAGGTCAAGGTGAGCTAGGGTTTTAGTCTCCACTTGGGCATGGAGCATTGCGTGACTCCGGCCCGAGCGGCTGTTAAGAAAACTACTAGGATCTATTTTGTATCGTTGGTCCTTTCTACAGTACTGGACGTTTTTTGACTGTGTTTGAAGAATCCTCATATTCAAATTTATATTCAGAGAAATACAGTCCTTGAGAACTAAAGTTTCCTTATTTTCTCAATGTAAATTACCCCAATACACGGATGATTTGACTTTTCTTAGACATAACTTTTCATAAATGAAGCTTCCAGACAAGACAGCTTAATGTAAATTAACTTAATCAGCACCAAACCATTTTATTTTTGCCATGTAACACTGCAAACAATTCTGAATCGACCATCCAATTGATAGATTTAGGAAGGTAAGCAGAGTAGCTGATCATTTTATTTTTTCATTTTATTTTATTAGCTTTGCCCTGATGAATACAAAAAAACTGAGGATATGCAAATACTAGTAATAAGAACGTAGCAATACACTAATAATAACTTAAATAATTTGGGCAGGGACACCGGAACAGCTAAAGCCAATTGCTACGGACCCAAAATAAAAAATATAAAAGTAGCAATTGAAATCACATGCAGCAAATAATTTCTTGGTCTAAGAACCTGGCCGTGTTACACTTCAAGCAAATAGTTTTGAAGCTCCTTGGAGAATCCGGGTCATAGTTTATTGCTAGAGCCCGCAAGTAATAACCGTAAAGAACAGATTTAAAGTTCTCAATGGTAACATTATCTAGGTCAAGTCTGGTAATAAGCAGGTTCCAGATTCTAGTGGTTCTAATTAAAAAAGATTTCTGAAAGGTAGAAGTACTGCATTTTTTAGCCACAAAAGATTGAGAGCTCGTTACGAATATTCGGGTCCTTCGAACGCATTCGCGAACGACGGGAACAATGCAACAGACGGATCTAAGTGAATCATATTACGCGTAGCCTTGTAAAAGTATACTAGATCTAGTAACTCGTGCCAGTAGCACACAGGAAGTAGGTTTACAGATATTAGTAATGCTTTACATATTACTCATATTTTAAATGGTGCTGTTCTAACACGTAACGTTATTATCATCATCATAATCATCTCCATCGAGCAGATACCGTATTTATTCGGCTAAAGGCCGCGGATCTTGGCTATAAGCCGAGACACTAAACTTTAACTCGTAGAATCAGCACAACCAAGAACGAAAGATAAATCCAAAACACTCGGCTATAAGTCGAGACCCATTCGTTACAAGACTTTTTAACTGACTGTAAAACTTAAAAATTTCGAAAAAATGTGACCTTATCTAGGAAAACGTGAAATTGTTGTTTGGGTTTTTCGTAGCCTGCGTAGCATGGCGGTTTTGTCCAGCCGGGCGCAGGAGCAGCCAACCAAAACCGCCATGCTACGCAGGCTAGGTTTTTCGCTACTATAACATCTTTTACTGAATAGCATGTTTTCTTACAAGTCAACGTAGTTTTATAGGTTTTGACACCCAATTACATAAACGGAAACCTCTTTCGCACATCTTCGTTTAATATACAGTCGAACCTCCCATAAGCGACCAAGCGACCACCCATAATTGCAAAGACTTAAGTGAAAGTCGCTTACGAGAGGTGATCGCTTACAAGAATCGAACCACAGGGGGCCTCTTCCATGAAGAGGTTCGGGCACATCTTCTTTATGGAAGTTATTTTATTGCATACAATTTCTAAGTTACGCCATGTGTAGTTCCATCTTGTTACATAAGTTCATAAGTAGCACTTTGCACACAGCCAACCGGTATAGAGATCAGAGAAGGCGTCAAGTGGTCGCTTTCAAGAGGTTAAGGTGGCTGAACACAGTTTTGGTAGTTTGCGAGTATATATGTCATTTGCCAAATCATGGCAAGAGAAGGGTTGTAGCTCACAAGCTGAAACTTGAAAGAAACATGAAAGATTTTGATTGACAGGTAAAATTTCGTAGTTTCCATGGCAACATGAACGATTGAATAAAACCGAAGTTAAAATGGCCCCAAGAGAAACTGAAAACAATGCTTATGCAAAATTTTGGGTGACAAAAAAGAGCGTTATGGTATCATGGTATTTTCTGGTCCGATCGTTATCTGGGTATGCTGCAAACTTGGAAATCCACCCTTTCGTGTAATTTACAACTATCAGTAAATCTTTTTTCAGTTCTGAGTCATGGGCAGCTTGTTTTCGAGTGGAACAAACTCAACCGACCAACAGCAACCCAGGTGA
This sequence comes from Porites rus, assembly GCA_964035705.1. Classification (NCBI taxonomy): domain Eukaryota; kingdom Metazoa; phylum Cnidaria; class Anthozoa; order Scleractinia; family Poritidae; genus Porites; species Porites rus. The sequence goes on from OZ038002.1 coordinate 15,841,991, forward strand.
GAATTAATACTACTTAAAACAATTTATTCATGAGTAATGAAATATGAAATATGAAGTATGAAATATAGTACTAGGTCAATCAATAGTGGTAGAGCGTAATTCAGTACTTAATAGTAACAAAATATCATAGTGATCAATCATTATATTAGACCAAGAGAGAATGAGTTCTCTTTTGATTAGACACGACGCCGTAAGTTTCTCTGGACCAAAAAACGAATTTGTGAAATGACGTTTGGTGGCTTCAAGATGATCTGATCAGCCTGATGAAAACTGTACCTTTCCCTTTTTTTCAAGGTCAATCATCGTCACATTAGAAGACGAACAAACCCCTGAAGTAATTTGTATTGGCCGTATTCACAATAGAGACGGTTAATCCGTATGAGACGGGTTATCCGTTGGAAAATTCGCGTCAGCCAGAAAAAAAAAGAGGACTTAAGCCCCATTTATACCACAGAAAAAAAAGGGTCCCATAAAAAAGTTGGTACGGACCAGATATTTTTGCCATGTAAACCTTCCGTACCATGTTTTCATTAAATGGATCCAGACTTGCTTTTTTCTGGTTTGTGGGCCATAGGCGGCTATGGCCCCAAAACCCCCCAAAAACGAGTCCGGACCCCTTTTGCTGTTCGAAAGCGCTGTGTAAACGCATCTTCCTTCCGTACCATCTTCTCCATGTGAGTCTGCCGTGCTTTACGGTGGTTTCGCGCATGTCTGCTTTTGCACTATTTCACTATTCAGCCTAATCTGATTGTTACGCGTGTAAACGGTTAAAATATATTGGTCCGGACCACTTTTTAATGGTTCCGGACCCGGTTTTTTCTCTAGTGTAAATGGGACTTGAGGCACTATCTATGGTTGAATTCACCGCCTAGCTATTTAGGGTCTTTTTGACCGGACTACCTTTAAACAAAACACTGGGATCAAACCTGGTGGTCGCCATTGTTATGCAGAATTTTGTACATTAGACCCAAGGTTAAGGTGGCTCCGTAATTAATACTAGGGCATTTTGCTGTGACAAATTTTCCGTCATAACTTTTTGGTTTTTAACGCGATGGCTGCGAAACTTTGCAAACAGAAACAGACATCATTCGGCAATAATACGAAATATTCCGATTTCATTGATGGTAAATATTTCTTGAGAAATTAGCGCTTAAAAGGACCCTACTGTTCAAAGAAAATCGCGTCTAGTAAAAAATTTTGCTGATATTTTTTACTGAAATTTCTGGTATCGACTTTAATTGATATAATAAATATGCCAGAGGAATTTCAGAAAAATCGTTGGAGCAGAAGTCCGTAACTAAAAGTGGCTCAAAATTCAGCTGTGAAATTGTTTTGGAATTTCAAAAATAAATTACTATCAGGGAGAAGGAGCCACCAGTTTCAATTTTCGGGACAAGTAAATTCAACGTTTACTAATTCTTAAAACAAAAGCCGATTGCCTATCGTGCTATTCTTTAAAAGGTAATTTTTAGTTTTAGAAGCACTATAAACTGCTCTAAACCTTGCTCTGAAGTAGAATGACTTGTTCTTCGACAGTTTTAAAATATCCCCTGGCAGTTTTGGCTCAAACTCCTGCTGCATACATTTTGATGTATTGCAATGCAATTTCAACGACTTTTACTGCTGTTCGTTGCTTCCAACTCAGGAAAAAAGTATTGAGATTGGACGCTACCTCGTATCAGAGCTCAGATACTGCCCGTGAATAAATTTACAACTCTGAAATTTTTGTCACTCCTTCCTTCAATGAATGGGTATTTTTTTTCTTGATTATTATGTTTTGCTCTGCAATACATGTTTATACAGATCGGTTCACAGACATGGGCATCATTGTCATTCGTCCCCCCAGGCTGAGGTGCGAATTCCTCGCAGAGCTGCCGCTCGTGCTTATTTTCTGGTCATAAACAAAAGTGCTGGACAGTTCTATCTGAGCTTCGATACAAGGTAGCTTACAATCCCAATACCTTTTTCCTGAATTGGAAACAACGTACAGCAGGAAAAGCCGTTGAGGATGCATTGCAATACATCAAAATGTATGTAGCAGGAGTTTGAACCAAAACTGCCAAGGGATATTTTAAAAATGTCGAGGACAAGTCATTCGACGTCAAAGCAAAGTTTGGAGCAATTTATAGTGCTTCTAAAACTGAAAAGTACCTTTTAAAGAATAGCACGATAGGCAATCGGCTTCTGTTTTCAGAATTAGCAATCACTGAATTTACTTGTCCTGAAAATTCAAACTGGTGTCTCCTTCTTCCTGATAGTAATTTATTTTTGAAATTCCAAAACAATTTCACAGCTGAATTTTGAGCCACTTTTAGTTACGGACTTCTGCTCCAACGATTTTTCTGAAATTCCTCTGGCATATTTATTATATCAATTAAAGTCGATACCAGAAATTTCAGTAAAAAATATCAGCAAAATTTTTTACTAGACGCGATTTTCTTTGAACAGTAGGGTCCTTTTAAGCGCTAATTTCTCAAGAAATATTTACCATCAATGACATCGGAATATTTCGTTTTATTGCGGAATGATATCTGTTGTTTTTTGTAAAGTTTCGCAGCCATCGCGTTAAAATCGAAAAAGTTACGACGGAAAATTTGTCACAGCTAAATGCTCATGTATTAATTACGGAGCCACCTTAAACACTGGGGCTTTCAACTCATCCATGGCAAAGTTGATTTTAAAAAAAAAACAGCTAATTTTCACCAGCCAGACACTCCTTAATTTGTCACGCTTTAAATAAACGATTTTCAGCGTGTGATTTTACAGAGACGTGACTTGTATTCCGATGCGCAAAGCTCTCTTTAGAAAGAAGATATGTTGTACGGTACAAATCACTTTAATTTACAATGACTGAATTAGCACTTTCTTGCTGTTCGTCGTACTCTTTTTTTACCACTCGATATGAAACATCTGTTTCTCGTTAATTCATGATAGCCATATCATGGGAGTTAAAGATGCTTTCCTGTTCTGTGGTAGACTATGAGTAGTCCCCCATTTGTCCTCAGGGATAGTCGGAGTGAGCGAAACGCGAGCGCACGTGAAAATCACCCCACGCGAGAAAACGCTACCGACTCGGAGTCTCGCCTTTCTCGCGTGGGGTGATTTAGGGCCTAGCTATTTAGGGTCTTTTTGACCGGACTACCTTTAAACAAAACACTGGGATCAAACCTGGGAAAAAAAATGACCGAGGCAAGTGCCTCTGTTTGCCTCATACTGGCTACGGCCCTGTAATTTGAAAATGGAACTGTCTCACAGTCTTAATTTTGGATGGACAATCCGCCTGACTTTATCTATCTGTTTTTCCGTCAATTTTGACGGAGATTGATTATCCGTCTCTAGTGTGAAAACGGCCAAAGTTTCTTACTGCCTTGACTAGTTACTGAGAGTTGAGGTCGGTCTTTTTAGAGTAGGCGTGTCAATGATCAAATTATATTTAAATGGCTCTTATTTAGAGTCTCTATTTACCGACGTTCCAACACAGCCTCATTCCCAGGACCAAGAGAGGGTCGCACTGATCCCGAAACTCTAAAACTAGGGAAACAAAAAAACAAACAAACAACAACAAAACTGAACCGCAGCTGAAATCTTAGGACCTTCCGTATCTATGTTTTCGCAGTAAAACATTGATCTGATCCAATAAGGGCAGTTCCCACTTTTGTTACTGCGCGTAAGTTCTGCGCATAAGGGGAAGATCTGAAAGAAGCCTGCCGGACATGTGCAGAGGAGCTCTGGGTTAAGATTGCTCTCCTAGAAGGGTAGAAAAAGTTGGATGTAAAGTCAAGGTCCAGACGACAAATAGTGTTCATGAGTAAAGCATATTTCAAGCGGTTATTTCTCTAGCTGTACTTTTCTCGAAGTGACCGAACAAAACGGTAACACTGACGTTTTTTCGCGAGCTTGCAGTGTGTGTGAGTCCTAGGTGGGAAAATAAAATTATAAGTCATTCTACCGATTTGTTACTTAACGGCGCAATTCAGAAACCCGAAATCAGCCTCTTGGTAGGCACAACTGGGAAGAAGCCAACTTGAAATTGAGACATGCAGAGCCACGCATTGTCGTGAAACTCGATATCTAACTGGCTATCCTCTGAATGGCATGCAGGTACAAAACACAGGTCCCAGGTAACTGAGATAAGCCGTTTCCTCTTAAGCTAAAATTCTATTTTGGATTGTGATTAGGGCTAGCAGACACTTTTAGTGTTTAGGGGTACCCAACGTCAATTTTCGGAAAATATCTGTTCGGAAGACGAAAATACGTTTAACAATAGAATGTTTAAGGTGATTCCCTAGTTTTGCACTGCGCATCTCTTACTGCGCATAACAAGATGGCCGCCGTAAAAAAGAGCATGTGAAGTAATATCATTAAAATGAAGTTGACTGAAGAGAAACGCTATTGGAATTTTTGCTTGCGGTTGTTTCTTGCCGAGGTGAGACTCAATGTGTTGGGAATGAGCATAACGTAAGCAGTACGCGTGTTGCTGAGTTCGACCTCCTCTCGGAGAACCTCGATAGTGGATGTTTAACTTGTGCTTACTCACTTTGATTTTCATTTAAACACTTTCTTTATCACATTGTGTCCTAAATGTGATATCTCGATGTAAATTCTGTAAAAACGGATGTTTTAATACTTTCTTCCCCCTTTCACATACATTCTATTTTGAAACTCGCCCCAGTCCTCTCTCAAAAATCGGAGAAAATGCGTTTGGTGCGCACTTTCTGCAGCTCTACCGCAAAAACGAGTACGGTGACCCCCATTTTTTATTTCATGATTTTAATAAGGACAGTGCTTCCTTTCGATGAGAAAAAAATTGGCGCAAATCTATGTTCAGTTTTTTGGCAATTTTACTAAATTGTACGGATTGAGCCATCACGGTTCGAAAAGCGCGCGTCCAATTTAATTCTACTTTGCAGCGTAAAGTAAAAACAAGGACATTAAAAAGCATTTTTCTGGTACGTAAGTGGATAAACAATACATTAAAGTCAAATTCTGTGTGATGTCACATGCATCATCGAAAAAATCTCTCCTTTTTGTCTAGTTTTGCGCTGCCCGCGGTTTTTGTAAAAGGGTCCTAAATAGCCGTATTTGTCAGCATTGTGACGTCAAAACGAGCACGGTGACCCCCACTTTTTATTACTTTTTTATGATCTTCTTGACTTGTTACATCAGTGTACCAAGTTTTAGCTAAAATCTATGTTAGGTTCTTTTACTATGGAATTACCTTAAGTGGTTTCAAACTATATTCTTGTTGGGTGCCCCTGAGTGTTTTTTATTTGCCATAGCACAGTGACCTGTAGCTTACCCTGCACTTGTGACCTGTGACGTACGTTTTGTACCTGCCGTCCACAAACCGTCTTGGTACACCTAATTGCTAAAATGTTGTCTTAGTCGACACGCTAAAAGAAAAAAGCCAAAAATGCTAAAAGAAAAAGCCAAATAGGATTTAATTAGACCACTATAGGATGCATTCATTTGTAGCACAAGCGGTTTTTTCTCCAGGCGTAAAAACAAATTGCCAATGCGACGGCTGCACGCGAGCGTTACAAATGAATTCACCCCATAGTGGTATACTGGTAAACTTATCTAATTAACTCCTATTTACCTTTTCACATTTTCCTTTTAGAATTTCCCTATGACAACGCAACTGTAGTTAGGTGTATTTCTACATTAGTAAGTTGTTCTAAAAGTGACTTAGAAAAAAAGCGCTCATGCAAATACCCTTTCCTTGTTAATTTTCTCTTGTCATCTTTATCTTGCAGCAAATTCAAGTTCAAGTCTGATCTGAACGACCAGCAGATTAAGGCAATCCGCAGCTCGTGGGGGAAGGTCTTACCAAACAAGAAAGAACATGGAAAACTGTTATTTTACAAGTAGGAGCGTACTAATCCTCAACTTAATAAATACTTTTCTTTTTAAGTGAAATATTGACTTCAGAAAAGTTACTGCTCTAATTATCGAGTCTTCAGCTGAGTCTTCGGATAAAATGAGAACAATCAACCTCGGACAATCTAACTTTTGGGTGTGCCCATTGAGACTGAAGTCAGTGAGCAGCGCTTCTATGCGGCGTTGTTAGATATTTTTACGAAAATGGGTTTAAAGTGAGAGTTTGTAGACAAATGAAGTACTCTTTGAAAGATAGCGCGAGACAATGTAAGGGACAAGAAACCAATGAAGTACGACGCAAAACTGCAACCTTATCAAATTACGCCTTCCCGTTGTCCTTTGCGAGTTCAAGGCAGCATACCTTCATGAATGACCCGAAATGTAATACTTTCGGAATATTTGAAGTTGCCAATCAGCAAACAGTGACAAAAACTTTCTATTTGTTGTCCAAATCTCCTTCAATTCATCAGCAACCTTCCTTTTGATCAACAATAAAACACATACAGCGGTGATAAACATTGTGAGTTTTCGCATTTTTATAAACTTGACGTTTCGTATGCTATTCAACATACATTTTCAAAATGATCTTAAGTGACCATTAAAGAAAATGACGAGACTATATGCTGTATTCAAAAATTACAAGGAGTCTGGAAATGAGATTAAGAATTTAAAAATTCTAAACAGTAATGAATACAAAAGACAACAGCTAATAAAGCATCAGCTTTTCACTGCTACCTTCCTTTTACTAATCCAATTGTTTCAACAGGGTATTTGAGATGGCCCCGCACTTGAAGGATTTATTTCCCTTTGGTAGCGACTTGACGCAGCCACAGTTTACTGAGCATGCCCTGAAAGTAATGAACACTATTGATTTAGCAGTGAAGAATTTAGATAACCCGGATGTACTTGTCCCAGCCCTGGAGGAACTGGGACGAGTGCATGCACTGTTTGAATTAACCAATCAAGAGTTTGAGGTACGAAACTTTCTCATTTAAAAATGTTGTGCTCGTAGTTTTGGCTTTAAGGTCAGGGAGGAAATCCTATTGTATCCTAGTTGCCCTATGAGAACCATGTTTAGGTTTTGTTTATGAGATCTATGAGGCTTTGACAATTTTCAGCTCTTATCTGTAAAGCTTCTACTTCACACATTTGGCCTGTGAGCTCCAAACATGCAAAGTCGAACTGCAGGACGGAGAAGGCTGGAGCAATTTTAGGCTTGGCCATTTTCCATTTGTGGTGTCCATCCTGGGGCATGCGCAATTTTGTAAATTATTGAAAAAGAAAAAAAACATTCAGTACTTTCACATTAAACAAAATACACATTGTTTTCCCCCCAAAATTTTGCATAAGTATTGTTTTCAAGTTCTCTTGGGAGGATTGTAAATCACGAGAGAAATTGGAAACAAAGCTTATGCAAAACATTTGGCGGGTAAACAAGGTGTATTATGGGAATGTTAAAGTAGTTACCAACATCTGACACCACATCTGTCAAAATCGCTCATGTTTTGACAAGCTTTGGAAGTTTTTTTAGTACTGTATAGACTGTACATCAAAGTCATCTTAAAAGTAATGATGTCTCAAGTGGAACAACATCTGTGGTTTCCCAACTGACAGTCTACAGGGTGCAAAGAAAGTCATTTTTAAAGCTTGCCATTCGGGCAAGTTGAGCTAGCATATACTAGCCCAAACGTCATTTCAACTAGCCCCAAAAACATTTTGACAAGCAGAATTGATTTCACAGTTCTTCTGTAATTTGAATTCCTCAAAAAACTTCACTTGTCCATCGGGCAAGTTAAGAACCGAATTCACTAGCCCGATAGTAAAATCCACTAGCCCTGGGTTATCGGACATGACTTTCTTTGCACGCTGGTCCAAATATTTGTTACCATGAAGAATATCATGTCACAGTTTCCTGTTAGATAGATGCACAGACCTTCAATTGGAGTGTCAGAAAAGGATAATTCAATAAATTCTCAAACTTTTCATGGCTAAACAAATGGTGTCATGTTAAGTCTGTAAATGAACTGCTAAAGCAGTTTTACCTGATGAACAGTTCAGTACAGTTCTGACACGATCTGGGTATGTTTTCCCCATTAACGCCAAAGTATCTTAATTTTCTTTCCTTTCAGTATGTTGGACAAGCTCTGCTATCAGTCCTAGAGGAGGGACTAGGAGAAGCTTTCACACCAGCATTAAAGGCTGCCTGGACTGATGTCTATGCTATGATTACTGATATTATGCTGACAGCAATCACTGACTACAATGCTGATAAAAAGGACAACAAAACTAATAATTAAGTAAAGAATGTTGTAGAACTAGACTTGTAAAATGATTAAGTACAATTCAACAACAATCGCTATTTTAAAATATCAGATTTATTTTAGAATCATGAGCCATGACTAAAGCGTGAACTAGAGGAACTAAGCAAAAAGTAGGTCAGAAAGTAGGTGCGGCAGTAGAGTCAACAAGTTGCGACCCCACAAAGGAAAACAAATGATAAGCAATAGTCTAAATCTGTTTAATTACTGTTTTTCTTTTCTTTTTAAAACAGTGCAGGGTGCAAAGAAAGTCAGTTTTACAGTCTGCCATTCGGGCAAGCTGTAGCTAGCATGTACTAACACACAAGTCATTTCAACTAGCCCCAATACCCATTTTCATTAGCAGGATTGATAACAATCCCTCTGTAATTTGAATTTCCCCACAAAACAACAGTTGTCCTTCGGGCAAGTTAACAACAAAAATCACTAGCCCGATAGCAAAATCCACTAGCCTAGGGCTATCAGACATGACTTTCTTTGCACGATGCAGTGATTGCAACATGTAATGTTTATGAAGCAGGTCATGTGGGTTGGAAACTAGTGTTCTTTAGTTATATCTTGTCATTTGGATTGCCACAGTGCATTGCTGTTTATCTGCAATTGACTGTTGACGATGAAAAAGAGTTTATAACTTCATTAATGCTCCAAAAGAAAACAATGCACTTGGAAAGAACTCTACTATGTCAAGAAAAATCAAATATAAACCTAAATGTTACAAGAACACATAACACTTTTTTTCAATATTTTGGCCTGTATGTGTGATTTGCTTGTTAGTAAGGAAAATGGCATGGGCTTCATGATAGGGGAGAAGTGTGATGTAATCCTTACTTTGTTAGACTATTAAATACAAATTCCACACTTTTTGAAGTTAAAACTACGATAAGAATGGAAAAGTGAAAAGTGTGGAAGTAACTTGTAACTCTTTTAAAAGCTGCTAGAGCAATAAAGACAAATCTATTGTAAATGTACAAGATGTATTCATTTATTAATGAAAAATGACAAAAAGGTAAACAGTATATATTATTTACATTTTTTACTTAATTTATGGATGGATAACAGTGAAAACCACTTTTATACAGAAGCCACCTATAAGAAGATGAAAGTTAGAGAAAAATAATGTCAGTGGTACAAAGGTGCTGAGTTTGCCATTAGTTCTCACTCTTGACAAACAAGTTTTTTCTACGCTTTTATAAAACTTTGTTTTTGTTTGCAAAAGAACAAAGAAACAAAAATTCCCAGGGGTACAAAATGACCTCAACATTGGCGTACAGTATCCCCATATTATTATTATTATTATTATTATTTTAATTATAATAATAACAATGATAATTTTATTTCAAAGCTACTGGTTTACATTGGGTACTACCATATTGTATTCATGTTCAGATTGTCTCCATGTTCAGGTGATTTGGTACATCAAGTCTGAGTGGTGCAGTGATGAGAGCCTTGGCTTTGTGGCCTCGGGTTCAAATGAGTGGTAAAGAATGGATGATGGATAGGGTTCTTACCTGGTATTTCCAGTCACTTCTGCAGAATAAACTGCTCTATAAATTCATTCTGTTCACTTTCAACCTTTTGTAAAGCTTCATGTTGCACTCGGAATCTAATAATAAAACGAAAAGATAACAAAATGCTGCTTATGATCTGAACATAGAGCTCTAAAATCTATACAAAAACATGTAGGTGATGTATTTATAATGTGTGACATTAAGAAAACAGTGTGGTTGATATTTCTTACTGTCACGTGCACTACAAACTTCAAGTGTAGCTGTCACTTTCAAACTCTAAAACAATAGCTACACTTATTGTACTTATAATAGTTTTATTGAATTTACCCTTAGAATCAAGCAATAGAAGGCAAATCTCACAAACGTATGAGAGAAGATCACACAACCAATCAACTTAGAAAAGTTCATGCTGATTACAAAGCACAGTAGTAACAGAGCTCCAAGCTCAACATTTTCAATTTCATTTTCAGTTATTTCAGAGTTGTGCTTTTGGCGACTTAAAATCATACAATGGTCACCAGGCACAAAATTGACTCGTTGCCAGAAAGGACACTTTGTGCAACATCACATGATAAGTTGAAGCTGCCCAACTGTTGCAATAGAATTTGGAAGTGCATCTAACAGCTCAAGGTTTAATACCAAGACAGCCTAGGGTGAAAGAGTCAAAATGATAAAGAAAACAGAGCATAAATAATATTTCATGCAAATATATATCCATGGATCTCTCTTGAACTTGAAGACTAACTAATAAGACAGTACAGTGTGGCACATGACCGTGGAACACAGCTGTTCAACAAATTGGCAACTTGTACTGCAATCATCGCAACCAAAATGGTCACAATGGCCTTTATGCGTGATTATGTCAGACAAGCAATTTCACCACCAAGCCTCCTTTGCAGAGTAAAATTCTTCACATTTGCACTCTTTGTGCAATGGTATTCTTTTCAACTGTACTGCCTTGGGAATTCATTTATGTAAAATTTTGCAACTTCACAATATTAATTCAAACACAGTGGCTATTGGTACAGGACCCGTACACCGACGTGTATTTGCTATTCATACAGGATTAAGTCTTTTCTTGAAATTTATATGAAATTTCTAAGTCTCTTGACATTTCTGGTCAACAAATTTCCATGAAAGTGTGAGTCTCTTCAACCACTCTTCAATTTTTAAGGAAAAAAAATTGGGTGGCAAATTTTACAGGAAAAACAAAATTTAATTCAGTGTGGTTAGATTGAGAATTGATCCTGGGGCATAGAATCCATAGTTCATAGTCTTAACCACTATACTACGGAGTATTCATTGCTGAAATGTGTTTGGTTTTAATAATTTGTATAGCAACAACCATGACCGTAAATAGAAGCTAACCGTTTCGAGTCAGTGCTTAGCCCTAATCATTATTTTCGTTACTCAACCCTAATCAGTATTTTGATTGCCTAACCCTAATCAATTTAGTCAGAATCCCATATGAATAGGAAATACAAGTGGGTATACATAAGAATAGGCATTAGGTATTTCAAATGGAGGCTTAGTGGTAAGATTTGCGTGTTCGAAGTAAACACGAGCACAAGGGGCATTTGGACCACTGGATACAGATGCACAATATGTTAGACTGAGTCAACAAGTGGTACAGTCATTCTTACCGTTCAAGTTGTGTTTTCTTTTCAGCAATCAGTGCTCTAAGCTGTTGCTGTTGCGCTTCTCTTTGCTTTGCAATTGACTTCAAAAGATTTCTTGAGCCAATAGCCTGAAGTATTTGGAAAACATTCTAATTACTACTTTTAATTTAGAGGACTCAAGGTTTGACTTTTGGCACAAAGAGGTGATATTCATATGGATATGGAAAGGGGAGCGTATATCACCAAGGAGACAGCATTCGCCGTGCAAGGCATAAACAAATAATTTATGATCTCGAACTGGACGTTTACCTTCATTTTCTCCTTCTCTACCTCCTTGGCCAAAGCATCAACCATGTCTATAAATCCTCCCACGATTTTTTGAAATTCTCCAATTTCTAAAGAGCAATATAATCAATGTGAGTAAATGATGTCTTCTGTGCTATGTAAGCTTAAAACACAGCACAGATTAAGAAAAGTTATTGAAGTTTTGCTCCACACATTTTTCTAAGAAATAATTTGGACCTACTATCAACAAATTCTTTGCACTCTTCCTTAAGTTCCTGGGTCTGCTGACTAATTTCGGGTTCTAACACCCGAACTTTGTTTAGTTCATCGAAATGAAATCCAGCTGGACCATCCGCCATCTTTGATCGCAATTTAACTGTATCCCAAAAGGCTCTGCGGCTTACCAACTGCTGCGAGCACAGGTGGCCCAAGCGTAATATGAGAGAGTTTGTATGGGAAAAATAGAGTTTGAAACTTAGATGAAATAAATGAAGTAAAAGCGATAAAAGTTCTCAATAAAGTGCAAATATTGTTACCTGGAGTCGTTGTCTTTGCTTTTACGAAGTTTCAGCGCGATTTGAGTACTTTTACATCATCTGACCTGACAGTGTAATAATAAGAGACAAGGTAGGACAGAATCGCTCGATCGATCTTCAAAGCTGCTCAGAATCAGCTCCAAATGTTGCTTCGTTCATTGGCCGAGTAAAAACAAAGAAGCCGACCTTGCTCGGAGGTGGGTGCGTAGAGATTTGTCTTAACGAAGTAATGTCACCCTCTCCCGGTGAGTTATTATTTGACGTTAGCGCCCAGTCACCGCCGAGCGACAAAACGGTTGAAATGTTACACTTTTACTAGCCACGGATAAATGGCGCCGATTTTTGAACTGTAGTTGATCTTTTCGATCGAGTTATGCGATCCAAACGCAAGGTTTACCGGAACGGATTGCAGGAAGGTGATCTTACCGTACCACTTTGTGGATTCGGCGGCGTAAAATGTAAGTGTGTTTGTTTTTTCGCGTGAAATTTGGAGCTTATTCTGAGCAGCTTTGAAGATCGATCGAGCGATTCTGTCCTACCTTGTCTCTTATTATTACACTGTCAGGTCAGATGATGTAAAAGTGCTCAAATCGCGCTGAAACTTCGTAAAAGCAAAGACAACGACTCCAGGTAACAATATTTACACTTTATTGAGAACTTTTATCGCTTTTACTTCATTTATTTCATCTAAGTTTCAAACTCTATTTTTCCCATACAAACTCTCTCATATTACGCTTGGGCCACCTGTGCTGCGAGGAGAAGCGCTGCGACGCAACATTTTTCGACCGGTTGGGGAAGGCGCTAATGCGGCGTTCAAAACTTACCGCGAATATTTAATCTGCGAACCCCGACTAGAAGCTACGATACTTTACAGTTCCCTCCAAAATTAGAGACTCTTTTGGTGCATTCAAAATGCTGTGTCCTCCCACCCCCTCTAAATATTTACACAGTCGGAACTGCACTTTATTTTAATCACTGTAAATTACGCAAATACACAACAGCAAAAAAATAAATGAAGGAAAGACACAATATTAAAAATATGACGTATGATTTTGATATTAAATAAGGATGTATCAATCATATATGCGACTCAGGGCTTTTAACATTCCGGCCTGCATAAAGATTAAAGTAATATAAAACCAAGAGAACTTAAAAACCTCTCTGATTCCACTTCAGACCTGGCCTGAATTTAGCTTGTTTTGCAGAAGTGTTATCTACTCCGACGCAGGTTAGCCTGCTCGGTTAGTTAAGACTGCTGCCACATCATGGATAACAATTATTGCAAAAAAAAAAACTTAACTCTGAGAGCATGCTGTGCAACGCAATCTGACGTTTCTTAGCTTGATAACCCCCATTTCCATGCAAGTTTCAATCTTCGAAGCTATTTCCAACAACCCCCACCTCCTCTAAATCCTCCTAGACCTCCACCCCATAACATGAAAGCTTTATCAGTTAGTTCCCTCTTTTGGTTAACCGGCCGGTTCTACGTAGACGTCTACGTAATAATTCGTGATTTTTTAAATAGTTTAGTTAACATTATGATATCGGCATCAAGAAAAACTGACAAAGTTTAGTGATAGATCAGTATTGTTGCCCTACGATCCGGAAAAACATCTTTTCACTACGTAGATTCTGCGTCAAAATAATCCCAAAAGCCTTTCCATGGCGCAGGGCGGTACCATTAATGACAGTCAAACCACATGCACTAACTGGTTAGGGGCAATAATAAAAACCGCCGCCCTCACAGCCGGCAACAATTAATGTGGCTTTCATTAATTTTTGGCATCGTTAATGTAAAGATGCTTTCTTTTGAATGCTTTTAGTTAATACAGGCAACTCCTGTTATCGCAGTATTCTGGCTCCTTAGTGGATGCAACAAGGGCGAATCACGAAGAAAACGCGAAGAAAGAGGATACCCGAGACGGTCAGCCAGGCTCCAAGGGGAAGACGCAGTTCTGTAAGGAAACAAATACAGAGGACCTTAAGATCCGAGGACGGCGACGGCAGAGAAAACGTCGCTGAAAAAGTAAATTCGCGTTCTTTCAATCTTCATCGCGATTACTCCAAGTCACTAACTTTGTCAAATGTAGGCGAACCCTCCTAAAGTTGAATTCCTAAGAACCATATTCAAGTTCAGAAAGAGAGAGGAATTTTCGTCGTCGCTTGTGTACTTCCTCTGGACATCGGGAAATTAGGCATTTTCACGTCGTAGTCGTGCAGTGACGGCAAAGAAATGTACAAAAAGGCGTGATGCACGAGAAAAATAGTCGTTTTGCTAATTAAACCTACTGCTTTTGTGGCGTTGCCGTCGTCGGCTCTTGAGGTCCCTTTTATGGTTTTTCTGTGACGCAGTCAGTTGGTTAGGTGGTCTGGATGGGGATACCTCGACAACACTTATCATTTACAGAAAAAAATATTTTCCGTTCTGGACACATACTAATACGGACTCAGAGCAAATACCTTTTGCGAAGCGATACGTTTCGACCTTTAATACCTCAACGTCTTGCTCACTGATATGAGCTTATCGCTCACAAGATCTTATCCATCAAGTGGCGATCTCAAAGCGTCGTTTTCATAACCGCTGTCATTTCCGATAGTTAAACACTACAGCGTTTTCAGGTCATATCCCTGTTCAATGTTGGATCTAGTTTTTTGAGGTACAGTTCCTGACCCAGGCAGTTGTCCTTATTGTCTTCTATTATTAGTACTTTGACATTGCCTCTAATCATTTAAAATGTTGGTTCTGACACAGTCACCGATTTAAAACACCCAAACCGAAACCGTTTTCATAACCCACAACACCACTTAAAAAAGGCAATAAACAGTAACCCCCATTAAAACCCTTTGGAATGCCAGCACAACCGCTGACATTTCCAATAGTTAAACACAACAACGAACACCCTTTGCAGCTCAGGGCTATGTGTAGCCTACATAGCGAACGTTTCCGTGTGGTCCCGGAGCAAACAAAGACTCAAAAATCCCTTTCCTCGGTTTTCTTTGCTTCGCTTGCTACGCAGGCTACGCTATGACCCGGGGCAAAACCTAAAGAAACAAAAACTAGGGAGAAACAACGACAACAAAAGGTTTCCCACCGCACTTTAGCCAAATTTATAAAGTTTAGACCTCCTTGTGGAAATGAGGGGGTTGACGAATCTTTTACTAAGTCAGTGACTTCAGTGTTGAACACTTGACCCTATGATCAGTGTATGATTAACAAAAAGTATTTTTGCCCTTTCATAGACACTAAACTCTCCTTCGGAGAATATAATTTTTTGATATTTTACCATCTCAAGGAGTTCACCATGTCAATCATTTTTATTAAAAGAATTTTCAAGCAGCGCATATCCGCTACAATTAACCCATGTCTACGCATCAAATTTACCGATAAAAGACGAGCCAATTAATTATAATAAACTGTCAATGCAAAAAAAAACTCTCTCGTGAAATAACTTCATCTGTTCTTGTCTTGTTTCCTCGAGGATTCTTCGTCGCTTTCGGGAATTACTCGGGGCCCGACCGCTCTCCGAGTTGCGCTGAGTAGCTCGGCGTCGGGGAAGTTTCCCGTGCCTCTGTGCTCATACAGAAGAACATTTAGTGCCTCTTCGTAAATTCTTGAATCAGGGAATTCTACTTTTGTTTGCGGTTTCTCTGTGGCGTAGACAATCGAGGTGCAGCACACTTCAGCGAGTTTCTTGCCGTTGCCATAAAAAGTCCAACAACAAATTTCGTTGTTTCCGATCAAGTCCTTAATGAACAAAATACGTCCGTTGAAGCGAAGAGATAACTTGTCGAAAAGTTCGATATTTTTTAACAGATTGTCATCTGACTGACTGTGGAAACAGAAGAAAAAAGATTTGTTAAGTAAGTAAACATTTGCTGCGGACAAAGATTTCAAGGTATTTTTTTTATCAAACTACTAAAAAGGGATCGGAAGAAGAATACAAGTTAAGCATTGGTGAGCTCATCTTAGTTGGGGTAGGGGGTGGGGTGGGGAGGAATGTTCCTGGACTGAATTTCAAACCCGTTATCATCATCATCACCTTCATTTATACACGGTTGTAAACATCAGACATTGATATAAATAAATATTTAATATACACAAAATCACTCTAAACCACTGTTTGGCTTGAAACATTCAAAGCAGCCTTCCAAGAAGGCCCCCCGGAGGTACTCCTACCCTATGCCACCCTAACCCACCCCAAAGGCTAAGGTTATTGCGCTCTTTTGGTCTGAAAATGGGTATAAACGTTACCGATTTTGGTCTGGAATCGGGTTTGTTTTTCAAGGGAACTCGTAGGAGTGCATGAACGTTGTCGTTTCAATTCTAGAGCGGTTTTCATTTGAGTGTCGAAAAGTAATTGGTTTTGCACTTTCTACACGATGCGATTGGCTTAAAAGATTCGCGCCACCTTTTCATCATCCTCGGAGACCCAGGGGCAGTTGGTCGGGTCGATAAAATGTTCGTGGTGAAAGTTTACTGTAAGATCGAGACGAGCCCCTGGGCACTTACTCTTACCGAACTAGTTCCAGAAGCGTTTGAATTGCCTGCTTCTGATTGGCCAGAAAAAAATTTTTCTGGCCAATCAGCGAAGAGAAGCTTCCGGGTGACTCTCGTGTTTTCTTACACGACGTAGTTTTCCTCGTCGATCGCCATAGTTGCGTAGCCCGTTCAACGGGGAAAGTTTCTCGAGGAAAGTTTCAGAACAAAATGTTAACAACTCGCAAAAATTACAACCTTTAGCACGGCTACAAGAAACAAACACTCTCCGATGAATTTTTAGGGCGGATCTTTCCAAGGTATCGTAAATTTTTCTTGATGATACGATACGCGATGCATGACTTCCACTTTATTCCACACCTTTATTTGCTCACATTGTCTAGTATACAACGCCAAGCTTACATTTTAGATGTCCATGTTCGTTGCACGACTTCTGAAACTTTCTGCAGCGTGAAAATTTCCGTTACACGGGCCACGCAACTACGTCGATTGATCGTGGGAAATGCCGGCTAGTTTCAGTGCCTTCTTCTTGCTTTCGCTCCAAACTCCTTTCGAAACTTTTAAGCTTAAACGCTTACAGCAGTTAACCGTACGAATTCTGCCGAAGTTAATAGAAGTGTTAACTTAAGATTCGAGGGAGACCTCCAGCAAGCGCTTGGAGAAGGCTTGTCTTTGCTTCCTGTGGTACAGTTCAAAGCGAAGCAAAGATTTATTATTGAGAAGATTGTGGAAATAAGAGATGTTTTTGGGCAATTGATAGAGGAGTCTAACCTTCCAAATGTTCCCTATAAGCTAGGGAGTTTAAAAATCTTTAGATGCTAAAGGTTGTGAATTCCCTAGTAATCCATTGGTCACAGTGATTTCACTTCTCATGTCAGTTGTTGAGGAACAGGTAAAGTACTTGAGGTCACTAGGAATTCAGGCCGCTTACTTAGGGGAAGCAAAACGAAAGATCCAGAAATATTGAATGGATAGGGAGTGTTTTCTTTGTTGTACGGAAGCCTGGAATCATTAACCTGGGACAAGAAATTCAGGGCAATGTTCTCTAAGGAGTTTTACCAGAAGAATCCTGTTGCAGGTACATACAGCTGTTCATTGGTAAGTATGCTGATTTGTTTACTAGTAAGGGTGCTACACTGAATTCATTGTGGGGAGTTCTGAAGGGGTAAAATGGGATGTTGTTGCTCTGGGAAAATGGGATTTATGTCACTGGCAGGGGGATTCTATCACTGAGAACAGGAAAAAATGTAAAAAATGGGAATTGAGGGTTAAACAGTTTCAATGGAATTGATATCCCCCATTCAGGACCCTCATTATACTTAACAGTAGATTTGGCTTTTATTCAAGGATGCTCAGTAATCTTATGTCTAAAAGCTGACAGACACTTCACAAGTCTAGAATTATCATGTTTTTTGTCACCATTTATTGACAATTGAAAGCTGATGAAGTAAGCCTTGTGACTACTTCAGATAATAGTGCAATTGAATATTTACCTATTATAAATGGAAAAACATCCCATAATACAGAACTACAGATGCCATTACATTAATTTTATTTTTAAGCTGTTGAGATTTTTTTTTTTACTTTATAAGTATTGGAGTTCACATGTCTTCTTATAATACTGCTTGAGTTATGTAAATACTAGGGAGCTGTAATATTTTATTTTATTTTAATTTGTTAATAAACGTTTACACTGGGGTATTTGTTGGTGATTCTTTCTGTCCCAAAGGGTTTGTTTTACTAGGTGGCCAACAAGTATACTTAAGTATATTATTTGAACTGTCTAGAAAAATGGGGTGCTCATTGTATTCGGGTGTACATTATACAGAAGTAAATATGGTATACCTACACATAACATACAAAAGCTGTTTTCCAACACTCTCTGGAAAAAAAGGGAACTGTGCTGAAATTGTCACTAGCTGTTTTCGATAATTCTAAAAGTCTTTCTTCTTTTAGATTTTATTAGGTGTACAACCTACACAAGAGAAAAAAAATCCTTCCTTTTTTGATCACAGTAATGAAAACAGCAGAATCATTCCAAGCCACTTATTTTGCAACATCAGTGCCAAAGACTGTTAGTCTGCTTGAAGAAAATCAAGATGATCTGAGACAGGAATTTCAAGAATCAAATCTTCAGTGCTTGTATTCTAGAATTTGTATTCTCTGATTGTCTTCTACAGGAAACAATATTATTGATAATTGTAATAAATTATGTTCTGTGGAAAGTATTTTAGAGACACTGTGTGGAATGGTGACCATGCAATGAAGATTTTTACCTTTCTGAAGAGGGTGTTTAAAGATTTAAAAATAATTATCAATGAAGAATATTGTCAGATGATGAGAATGATGATAGGGAAGTTATGAAATATCAAACAAATGCACCAAAGGAAAATTGTTAATATTGCTGCATTATTCTTTCAAAATAAGTCCAATCTTGTACCATCAATTGCAAGGGAGTTAAAACAATGGCACTGTGGATGTGTTTGAGGGGGTCAGTAAGGGGAAACATCAAGCCAATCATAGATAAATAGTTTGGCAAAAGATCACATATCATGTGAAATTACTTTTATTCATGTATTTGTTAAAAGATATCTTGTAATAAAAATTCATTTCTACTATATTAGCCATAATGCTAATCACAGTGAAGATTAACCCAGGTTTTCTTATGCGGTTTAGTAAGCCAGAGACCCAGTTCCTTGAAATCAAGAGCTGAAGTTGGAACTAACTGGAAAGTGTCCCTATTCCTTGGTCTCTTCTCCCTGGAATTTCCTTAAGAGCGTTCACTTCTTGTAAAGTTTTAGTGAGTACAAAAATGTCTATATAGACATCCCACCCTTCCACGATTTCTCAACTCTATACCTACACGTGTCACACACTGCGCGTTTATCGCCCTCCAAAACACTCACACCAACTACTTTCTAACATTTTCGCAAACTCAACTTTATTTTTTTTTTCTTCGGTTATCCATAAAACAAACGCACACAGCCTGTAAAAATCGACCTCACTTAACAAGTCAGGAATCAGCCCATAATCGGACCGAGATTTCGAACTAAACACAACGGCTGTAATTAAAATACGTACTGGTACGTAGGGTTCGTGTGCTGCAGCAAGCCAGCCATTCCCACGATCAATCGATGTAGTTGCGTGGCCCGTACAACGGAAATTTTCACGCTGCAGAAAGTTTCAGAAGTCGTGCAACGAACGTGGACATCTAAAATGTAAGCTTGGCGTTGTATACTAGACAATGTGAACAAATAAAGGTGTGGAATAAAGTGGAAGTCATGCATCGCGTATCGTATCATCAAGAAAAATTTACGATACCTTGGAAAGATCCGCCCTAAAAATTCATCGGAGAGTGTTTCTTGTAGCCGTGCTAAAGGTTGTAATTTTTGCGGGTTGTTAACATTTTGTTCTGAAACTTTCGTCGAGAAACTTTCCCCGTTGAACGGGCTACGCAACTATGGCGATCGATGAGGAAAACTACGTCGTGTAAGAAAACACGAGAGTCACCCGGAAGCTTCTCTCCGCTGATTGGCCAGAAAAATTTTTTTCTGGCCAATCAGAAGCAGGCAATTCAAACGCTTCTGGAACTGGTTCGGTAAGAGTAAGTGCCCAGGGGCTCGTCTCGATCTTACAGTAAACTTTCACCACGAACATTTTAACGACCCGACTAACTGCCCCTGGGTCTCCGAGGATGCCTTTTCATCCAATCAGAAGTAAAACCAAAGCCAATTGTGACGCACTCGCATGCATTTTCCCGCATTTTGCGTCAGCCACAGGTAATTACTTCGAGTTTTGATTGGTTCAATGTATTGTCTGTGTCCTATGTGATTGGCCAGAGTAATTACTTTGGTTTTGGTTTTACGACACTCAAACAAAAACCACTCTAAGTGAATGACAAAGAAAGAGTAATATGCATTTTCGAAATGGATTTTAAGAAGTCTTTTTGTTGGTGTTCTAATCTAAGTAATGATGACATAGTTTCTGCCTATGTAAACATGACTGTCGCGTTTGTAACCCTTGTTTGTTTGCTTTGAAAATGGGTATGGATTTTAGAGGCCAGGTCTGAATACAGGTGTGGAGAATGACATTTTCTGGTCAGTCACAGGATCAGGATTTAAGGAACCAGGTGGCACACTCAATTCCCAATACCCAGTAGTAACCTGCCAGGAAGCAGGCATAAATGGAAATTGGAAGGAGGCAAAAAAGGGGAAGTGTGTCCCAGTAGAGACTACAAAACAGTCAGTCCGTATTTTCGTGTATTCAAGTACGCGCGAACAGTCAAACAAAAGGTCTGGAGCGGGGCTGAAAAGAGAGAGCAAGACTAGTAGGGCAAGTGAGCCTTGCGTGCTTTGCGCATGTGAAACTCTTAAGATATGCTAAACCAATTTGAGAAAAAGCTTACTGCTTTGCAGTCTACTCCTAGTAACCCCTACCTTTCTACCCTCTCCTTTTATGCCAAACCATAACAGACCACTAGACTGTGCTCTGAGGAAAATTGAAGGGAGCCCCGTGTGCTGAACCTGCAAACTCGAGGGTGCCCAGCATATGATTTGTATGAAAAACCTAAGATTTTCTCGTCGCTGGAGAGCAAAAGTTGGTTGCCAGGGGCCAACGGGCTCTGCTAGAGCACAGCCCTGGACCAATTAAAGGTCCACTAGACACTCTCTAGGACACTCTCGAACCTTAGTAAACAACACAGGCTACAACTGAGAGTTAAATAATATTTTCTATCCAACTCTAAGCCAAAGCCAGATCATCACATGAGGGTTTGCCTATTTGTGTGTTACAGTTGAACCTTGATTATCTGGACTCATTTGGACTTAAGTAAATAGTCCAGATAATTGAGAGTCCAGAAAATCATAAATATGAATATTAATGAGACAATAATGTAAACATAGGGAATAAAGAAAACAATATGTAATTGTGAATTAGCTCCCACTTGAATTTATGTATGGACTGTACATAAGTATTTATGTATTTTCAATTCTTCACTCGTCTTGATGCTGTCTGTGAATTTCAGCATCTTCTCTTTGTTTATACGTCAATCTGAGATCTGCTGCTAGCTGATTTTAAACTTGAGTGCTAAATTTGTTCCTTTTTCACCTTTCTCCAAACATGAAATAATCGTTTGCTTATCCTTTATGGAGAAAACGGACTGCTTTTGTTGCATAGATATGGCTGAGATTTGAGTTTACAATCGATTGGTCTTGTGTTTACATAACCAAAGCGGAATCAAGCATGACATTCCTTTAGCAACATAACAGTTGAGCCAATCATCTTGTTCCGCTCGTGCTTTTCCAAGGTAAAACAGATTAAAACAGTATTTCAAACAAATGTTTGGAAGGATTAATAAACTTTTAATAGTTTCAATTTTTCAAGATCACATCTTATTGATATTCATGAAAAAAAAGGGACCAGGGAAACAAGTCCGGATAATAGAGGTTCGACCGTTTTGCAAAGTCAAATACTGATATTCAGACTGCTGGCTGTTCGTTGAGGGGATTTATGTCACCTTAAAGTTAAGATTATTGGTGGATATTAAATGCGTCACATATCCATCACTTTTCCTTTTAACAATTTTAGTACAATTATTCATTATTATTACTTATTATTTATCAAAACATACCCAGTGTAGGAGTATTTGTTGTTTGATCTGTTGTATGAGAGTTTAACCACTGGCTGTTGAGAAGAAAAAACCATTATTGACTACATAACTAATATATTATGCATTTAATTCCTTCATTCAACAAGCATAGTGATCAACTAGTACATAAAGAAAAGGAAAACACCAAGCAGTGGATGGGGGTACTTCCTATACTGGGCTATATGGGGAGGCTCTGAGGAAAAGGAGTACCTTTTACAGGATTCACGTGTGTAAAAGGGTAGGGATTTCATTATTTGAAGTATATGAATGGGCATGGAAACCTGCAATTTCAATCTGTAAAAAGGCTCGAAAGGCCAACAGGCTGACAGGTAAATCGTACGGCCATAGAAAAGTGAAGAAAACATTCTGCTTTTGTGACTTATTCATAATTTACATTTACAGCAATTGAAAGCGATACAGGGTTCCTTAGGAAATCACTGCTCCATGAAATTATGGTATTGGAAAATTAACACGAATTTAATGGAAAATGATTTTCAAAAAAAGGAAATTAATACAAAAGAGAGAGCAGCATTTCAAAATAATGGAAATTAATGCAACCTTCACAAAAAATTAACCTTGTTGAGATAACAGGAACAAAGTTAAATTTCTAATCTGAAATGGAAACTTTGTTTGTTTGTGGTATTTTCCCTAAATGTACAAAGAGGGTCAAGCAATGAGAAATCTGGCCACTTAATTTGCTGATACTGGTGGATTTCCACCCTGATAAAATACTCCTCTTTCTTAGACCTGTGTCAAGAATTTCAAAGAAGTATCAAGGATTTGGGGCCAATAATATATTGGAAATTAAGGTTGCAGAGATTAATGTACCACTTAATTAATGGTGCGGAAATTGACGTTTACAGAAATTATCACAACTTAAATTAACAATAATTTCATGAAGTGTTAATTACCAATAATAAGGTAAACTAGATATGTGAATGTGGAAGGTATATAAAAGGAGCACCTTCTCTGTCAAAAAGGGTGTATAAAATGGTAAGGGGTCAGACCCCGGGGAGCAGCCTCCCAGTATGTTTAGTACCTATTGATGAAAAATGTGTATCAAAAGTTATTTTTTTACCTTTTTACCAGTCACAAGTTGTCTTTCCTCCTTAGCAGATGTTATAAGTGGCACGCGGCAGATAGGATCATGCTCTTCCTTTTTCTTTTCCAGCGCTTTTTCACACAATTCTACAAGCTGTTCAATCAAGTAATACTTGGCTTCCATCAAAAGCTCTTGCAGCTCCACTTCACTCTGGGGCAAGGGTACACTTCCATCACGCAAAAAGTTTAAAACGAGAGGGAAATGCTTTCCACATCTATCAATGAGTATCCAGCCTAATCAACAAAGTGACAATAAATATTTGTTGACTTAATGAAAGATTTCAAGCAACAGAAACTGTTGTGTTTCTCCATATGCATCTAACGGCTCTCCAAGCTAATGTAAATTATAGATAAATTTATGTATTGTTTCTAGAGGTTCAAAACCAAGAGAGAATCTTAGGGCACTGGCCAGGATATGTGAATTTCTTAAAAGTTATTTATACAGGTTGTAATTAAATGGAAGTCTAATTCCTGAGACGTAAGCACATTTTTAAATTAATTGTTTGAAAATGGCATCAAGTCCATGCATGACTGTCTCAAAGCAAACAATATAGGACATTGCAATGGTGACTGTAGAATTCTCTCCTGGCAACACTGAATAAAAGTTTGCGGACCTCTCCAAAAACCAACTTCTGATTAATTTCACTTAGGCTCAATTACCAGCCCCCACTTGGGAAAATGAGCCTGTACTCATTCCCCAAAAGGGGATGATCGATGACTAGACTTGGGAGAGAGTAGAGATTGTGCCTTCAGACTGCTGGAAACAGGTTTTCATTAAAACACCTTCTAACAACAAAGAGTGCCAGGAAGTTCACACAATATTAGTTGACTGGTTACATCTAATATCAAGCACAAAACAGGGAAATTTGTTTGCAAGTTGCAGTCGACCACGCCCCTATAATGCAATTTGAAGAAATCCTCTGACCCACAGAATAGGTGACTTCATAAGGGGAAAAAACATACATGTATGTTACGCCAACTAAAAATTTTGTGTGAAGAAAAACATAAGAGTATTTTTTTTCTGGAGACTTATATTCCTCTTTTTTTCTATTTACCTTGTATGACAGCCACTACCGAGATTATAATGCTGAAACTGTCAGAAACGTTATCAAAGAGGACGTGTATTATAAAGACACGCAAATTTGAACTTGAATCAGTATATATAGGCCTACAATTTAGCAAAATAAAGCCCATTTAGAGTCGAGATAATAGAATTAAATTCTACAAGTGCCAAAACATACCATCAGTATCTGTCAAAACTTCCATTCTGCCACTAAACATTGCTCGTAACATGCTGTCTTGTTTGGAGAGAGTTCCGATTGTAGTGTAGTGAAGAGACCCTCCGACATTCAGTTTCACGTACTTTGTAGGCGAGCCTCTGATCGTTGTTGGTTGGGTCGCATCTCCAGACATTATTGTTTTCTCCGATGGTTTCTTCTAAAGGTGTGAAGTTCTTTGAGGAAAATATTTTGCTGTCTTCGTTTATATACTGCCACGGGCTGCTTCCCAAAATAACTCTTTACCAGGCTCTCATCCTTTGTAGACGCTCTAGTACGGGAATGTATGCCGCACGGAAGTGTATCAATTAAGAAAGAAGGGGACCAAGGGAAATCTGACCCACTTATTTGCCCATAAAAAATAGAGTGCATCCCTCACCTACTCTTCCCTTTCTGTGCCGTTAACTGAAATGTTTCTAAGTCTTTTCTTTCCATTAAAAGGAAGGTAAAGAAGATTCACTATTCCTGGACTATTGAAAATAGGATTGAGGACAAAAAATACCCTTTCTCTCCTCGTAAACAAGCCGGAGCGACACGAGCATCTCCGGCCGTTTCATTCGGAGACACCCGTATCCATGTGTCTGCATCACGTCCTTGCATGATGCATGAGGTTTTTTGACAGTTTTCAAATGAGAAGTTTCCAGGGCTGGGTTGCTCAAAGCTGGGTTAAGATAACTCAGGGTTAGTGCGAAATTTTAACTCAGATATGAGAGCTTAAAAAGCAAATTCAGTTTAATTCACTTTGCCTACAATTTGATTACTGGATACTCTAAAAAGAAAAGAGAAAATTATCCGAGTGAGTGCTTTTCATTAAAAGAAAAAGAAACCCGGGTTAAACTTTAACCTCCGATTAGCGCTAACCGCCTTTCGATCAACTAGGCCCTGAAGAAAGCTTGATGAAGATTTTTCCATAAGTGAACCAACATTGAAATAGGCGGGTCCAGGGATGGTGTGTTTCCCCACCACAAGCTCATAAATAATCAAAAGTTCAAATGAAAAGAGGGGATTTGCAGAGAATCGTCACGCTAGAAATTGTCACGTGATTCCCACATGAACAGTCCAATCGACCTCTTGAAATCGCGTCAATCTGATTGGCTAACAAGTCAGCGCCCGCGGCTGAGAACAGCATGTAAAACCAATCGCTGACACAAAGTTTGAAAAAATGTAGGCCAAGTTCAGGAAGTCCCTGCCTTTCGTTCGTCGTTTTAAACATATTTTAGCAAAAGCTGATTATCTTGGCCACTTTTTGCTGAAGAATGGACGATCGACCTTTTCGTTAGTGTTCTATGGAAGAATCCTACAACGCCCGAAGGGGCTGTTTGTTGTGAAATCGCTGTTGTCGTTTTCTTCTTTTATGTGAAAGAATCATTTGTTCGCCATGAGTCGTCTGTGTATGAGGACATTCTTGGAGTCACCTCTCAGCTCTAAGTACCGGTTGCCGATTTCCCCAAGCAGCGCGGTACAGATCAGGGGCAATACTTATATGTTTGGCTCGCAAACGCAAGTGTGGTCCAACGTGAAACAACAGTCTTTAGATGAAGCAGCCTCCAAGGTTTGTCAAGCTTAAAATTTCAAGAATTCTGCTGATGAGGACGTTTTGCACATCCTTGCAACAATTATTCGCTTTTATCGCTGAGATACTTAAGATTTATTGAGTGTTTTGCCTAAAAAATGTAGCAATTTTTTCTCCAACCCTTTGTTTACACTGTGTGCTGAACGTTTTTGTTTTTCTGACATGAATTTAATTTTAAGTTTACCTGTAATTTTATATCTTTTAGTCCTCTATTCGACTTACTCCGTTTCAAATGCTATGGGCCGGTAGATTCAAAGATGGAACGCATTTACTGGTAAGATGATCTTTGTTGCTGAAAGGTTAGTCAGTTAGTCGCAACAACGTGCAATATCATGTTTCATTCTGCCTTGCTGCTCTGTTCCCGTGACAAACTGTATTTGGGAAGCCTGACACATTATTTGGCTCGTAGCCGTAAAGGGAAAACGGAAAAGAGGAATTTCATTGGTGAATCGTGTAGCACTGTTTATAGTACATGTACAGTAGGTAATTTTTTCAATTACGTTTGGAAAAGGAAAGTTGATTAAAAATTAACATATTGGCAATTTATGACAAAGTTATTTTTGTGCCTAGCTCTGTCATATTTGGGGTTTTTCCCTGCGGTTTGCAAATGGGTCACTGACGTATTTACAACTGCTGTAAACAAAGACCAACTTAAGCTTGACTTAGAGCAGGGGCACCCAATGAAGTTTTCCCCCTAAATACTTTGAAAACTCTTTTTTCTAAAAATGCCTTCTAATCAGCTCTAAAAAAAATTGTGTAAAATTGGTTTATAATGTTTGGTCATTGTAGGGTAACTTGTGTCTTTCAATCAAATGTAGTGTGGTAGCTTAATTTTTTTTTTCTGGAGAGGCCAGTAAGAAAAAGCATTAACCCTTTAAACCCCAAGATCAAAATTTGAATTCTCATTTGTTGCCTCCATTCATTTCCTACAGTAGTAGTGGGGAGAAGGTGATAAAATATCAAGTAAATTCATCTTGTGTGATCATGTCCGTAATTCTCATGACCACTCTGTTTTACAAAGCATTGCTATTACAAGGAGAAATTTGATGCTGATCACTCTTGGGGATTAAAGGGTTTAATTTCAAGCATTAATTTCTTCCCCAAGTTACATGAGTGACCAGGAGATTTATATTCTAAAGACCATGTAATATTTTGCCACAGTTTGTTATTTTTGTTTTTTCATAGAAAGTTAATACTTGTGATAATTTCCTCTTTAAATTTCAGAAGAGTGCTCAGTTTCTTAGGAAAGAATTACCTATTCGCATAGCACGTCGAGTTGTTGACTTTCAAAAACTTCCCCATATTGTACTGTGTAATCCAGTCATCCATGATGTGGTAGGTAAAATTACGATGTAGTGAACTAATGCAACACATTTAATGAATAAATTTATTTTTTGAAAACATTGAAAAAAGCATCCATGATCTAAAATGCATACAGTGAACACATTGATTGCACTGTCATGGGCATAGCAACTTGTATGCACGAAAACACATTTTCGTGTGAAAAAATGTCAAAGATTACTCTACAAAACAAAGAAGAGTAGAAGACAAGTGCTGGAAACACTCTCCACAGTGAGATGTTAGTCTCAGGATTTGCTGCCATCACAGTCTCTCCTTGACACTCTGTTGGAGAGACTTTGGTGCCATGCTTCAAGTGTTATGTAGATAAAGTAAAACCTATTTAGTTGAATAATGAGGTTGCCACTACATATCACTTGATGCCTTAATTTATGAATACTTGTATATGTTTTAAATTGCAGTACGAGTTGTACCTTAGAGCTTTCAGTGTGCTTAACAAATTTCCCAAGGTTAGTGCATAACATGCATGTTTTGAATTAATTAGCAGAACAGTAATGTTGATATATATTTTATTATTTTTTTATTTTTCTTGAATGACTCGTGTTTACACTTGTGTTTACACATCTAGGATTTTGTCAGACATGGGCTAGTTTCAGTGTCAAATGGCAATTTTAATGATGATGCCAGCATTCACCTAAAACTCTGCATAGTGTTGAAGTGGCAAAAAAATGTTTAAATGTCTTGGATCCTCTCTTTTGGAAAAGGGTCCTTTGTGTTGTTCAGTAGGAGACCCATCAGTTGCCCTCATCGGCCAATCCTGAGAATGTACCCTGCAAGGAAGTGGTTTATCACGCAGGAGAGCTTCAATCGCATACCATTCTATTATTCAGTAATAATAATACTGATATATCTACTCAGGAGATAAGATCACACCGAAAATTTAACCACACAGTTTACACTGTACATGTAATAGTAACTAATAAGAATTATATAGTATTAAAATATTATTATTATTATTATTATTATTATTATTATTATTATTATTATTATTATTATTAATGTTATTATTTTTGCTCTCATCTGAAATGCCTATGTAATGTTGTGACTTTTAGGTGGAAACACTTGAATTAGAGGAGAGATACAATCGTATTATCAGACAGCTCTTGGATGACCATCAGAATGTCGTCACCAACCTTGCGGAGGGATTCCATGAATGTCAGCGGAATGTACCAGTAAGTTGAAGCCACTATCAGTTCACACATGACAGGTTAATTTTAAGGTTAATTTTCATCTTGTTCAGAATCACTAATACAGTGTTGGTGACAAGTGGTCAAATAACCTCTAAACAAGGGGGTTAGTTTTTAACCATGCTCCTCCCACGCCCAAATATAATGATTGTAAAAATGGCAATATACACAATTATCCTGTTTTCCATAGACTGCGAGCAGTCCCTCAGGATGGTCATGCGAGTGAGGAAATCAAGCGAAGCGAGTGAAAGCCAAGGGGAAGCTGGGAGGAGGCGGGGAAAGGAGGGAGGGACTGCTCGCAGTCTATGTTTTCCAGTACACTTGCAAATAGAGAGGAGAAGTGTGACGTCATGTTACCACTGTAGCAAAATCTCTGGATTACAACAATAGGGAGCTTGAGGACAATGACGGCAATGGCAATGAGAACAGCGAAAAAGCGATAGGATTAGATAAGCAAAACAACAACTTAGCAGGTGCATTGATCACACTTTTTTGTACATTTCTTAGCCGTCCTTGCACGACTGCTACATGAAACTTCCTAATTTCACGCACCCGCTTAATGGAGTAGGTGAACACACTCAAAAATATTCCTTAACTTAGATATTGTACTTAAGAATTTAACTTGAGAATATTACGCCAACATTTGACAATTAGATGAAACTGAATAAGGTCGATGTAGTTTGAAACAGTACAAATTCAATTTTTACGTGACGTTTTCGGTTTGTTGTCATCCAGATATTTTGCTACCATGGCAATGTGATGTAATGACTTCTCTCTATTACAGATTTCCTTGACCATTGAGTATCAAAATTATATGAAAATTTAGATCTGTATCCCATTCATCTGCATGCAGTGATTTTGTTACCTCCATGTCCTGCATCCTTGATACATAAAAATCCCCAAAGATGCAGAACAATTATTCATGACATGGGTCCCAAAGGAAGCAAAATGAGTCCCAGGACTCACCATAACTAATTGTAACAAAATCACTGTGCCTGCTATACACACTGTGAAAGAAAAAGCTAGGATATGTAATTTTTCCTCTTGTTGATGTTTATTTACTTATTTAGTATACTTTTTTGTTCCTATTAATTTTGTTTCCAGTATGAAACAATAGATGCATTTCTTAATCGTACCCTGACATCACGTCTTGGAATCCGTATGTTGGCAGAACATCATCTTGCTCTTAGCATCGACAAGGTAAAGTTGTACCATGCTTTTATCCTCAGGAAAACTTCCAGTGCAGTGTTGTTGTACAAATTAAATAAAAGTGACTGTTAAGGAGAGGTTTTCTGTAGCATAGAAAAATTCAAGGTAGCAGATCACAGACAATGAGAGGGAAACAATGTCCACATAGTAGACTGTCTGAAGGTAGTGGTTATAACTTCACCCTTGATTATTGTTTTGTCAGGCACTGTCTAACTGGCCACTTTTTTGTTAACATTTCAGCCAAACTACATAGGGATTGTCTGTACCCATCTGAACTTTAGACAAATTGTTGAAAGATGCAGTGACTTTGCAAGGTATACTCTGCGATAACCTATTTCTTTTCAAACCTCACAGTCCCTACTTGAAATATTTTTTAATGACAAGATCAGGATAATGAAAATGTTAAAAGTAATCGTGAATGAAAGTATTAAGACACTCCTGCTCAGTATCAAGTAGCTACTGATGTTATCCTTACACATAACACAAGCATACTGTGTGAACGTTGGTTTAAGGAAAAAGGAATCATTCAAATATTCCTGTCACTTCTTATAATAATAATGCCTGATTATCCAAAATGTCACTTAATAATGTGGCTTTTAATTACTGGTACCAGAAAACTCTGCTATATAGGGAGGTATATCACTACAAAAAGTCTTACGTGAAAACTTTGGCGAACACTGCATTCACGCTAGGTGGTGAACATAATGTCATAGTGTGAGATAGTGAACCAGTCAGATTGCTTGAAACACCAAGATCACTGAGACAAATCTATTCTCTCCAAATAATAATCAATATATTATCAATATAATATGACAGCTAGTGTATAAAACCTTAGCCTAATTTAGTGTTTTTCATTGCAGGCAAGTGTGTGAGCACACATATGGTATAGCACCAGGCCTTATTGTCAATGGTCATACACAAGCAGTCTTTCCATACATTCCTGCACCATTAGAGTACATCCTTCAAGAACTTCTGAAGAATGCTATGAGGTACAGACTGCTCACCCATCTGAGTAAAGGCAATTTTATTTAGAATAGTGTGTGTTACATAGAAGCTGGTTGGGGTTCACTGTTATTGTGGCCACCTTCCAACACCCCTCAATCTGTGCACAGGTATCTCAATATGAATGCACCTACCGGTAATCTTAATTGACAATAAACCTACCCTGTTCCAGATTCAAAATGAAGTAAAATATACCCCTCTTCCAGAGATAAAGAGTGGTTTTGTATACCCTGTTCCAAAGTCAGAGAGGGAAAAAGCATTCCAAGTTGAGCGGCAAATACCCATACAGTCCATACATAATTTATATTTGAGAACAACCACCCCACCCCCAAAGCCTTTGCACATTGGTCATATTATATGGGCAAAAAAACATTTGCCTGTCAGAAAAGTCTACTTGTCCCAGATGATCAGGTGGGACTTTTTTCGAACCTTAAATGCTTTGACCACTTCCAGTACCCTTCGCCCCTAAGTCCAATGAAACCTATAATCCATATTTAATTGAAAAAAATCAACCCTGACCCAAAGCATTTTAGTGATGGACTTTAAACATCAAAATAGAATGGTACTGTTTGTGTCTTTATAATGAAATATCGGTGTGGTTTCATATCCAGAGCCAGTGTGGAGCATCATCTGGACAGACCTCTGGAAGTACCAAACATTGTTGTTACACTATGCAGTAATGATACAGACTTCTATGTAAGGTAAAAATACCATCTTGTTGATGTTGATGACCACAATATTATTCTTTTATAACAAATTGTATTTCATTTTCTGGAAATATTACCCTGCGAGCAGTGAAAGGAAGAGCGAAGGAGACTCTGCTTACAGGGTAGGAAAAATACATCTCCCCATTTTTCTTAACCTCTCCTATTTCCTCATAAAATGTGCTGAAAACATAAGAGATCTGTTCCCTTTGAATATGAGCGGTGAAGGATTTTGTATCAAAGGTTAGTTCTACTGTTTGAAATTTCCTCAACCCAGTTGATTTGCACTGCTGTATTGGGGTATACAAGAACATACACGTGGTTCAAAATAATACTTCCTATTGATTGGTCATAATAATAGTTTGATGAACAGTTGAGTTCAATATATAAAATTCAACCTAAAAAAGTGACTGATGAAAACAACTTCTGAATGTTCTCAGGTTAATATTTCATGAGCCCTGAGTTATTTGCAGAAATTTTTGACAGTGGTTAAGTCAACTTAAAAATTCTTTTACAAGCAATAAGCCTTTGGACTTAAGTGACCCTACCAATAGACAAGAATTTTGTTAACAAAATAACAATTTTTGTTCCCCTCAGGGTTTCAGATCGTGGAGGTGGTATTCCCGAGTCCAAGCTCCAAGACATATTTAAGTATTCCTACACCACCATGGGTGATCGCAGCACCATAAGACCCTCTGATGACCCCAACATCTTCTCTGATTTATGCAAAGGACATCCGAACAATTCACCCAGTGGCGGGCCAATGGCAGGCTGGGGATTTGGACTGCCTACTTCACGAGCATATGCTACATACCTCGGAGGCTCCCTCGAACTGCAATCCTTGGAGGGCCTGGGCACTGATGTTTATTTGCGGCTGAGGCACATTGATGGGAAGAAAGAGAGCTTTCGAATCTAAATCAGATACATTATGTATGTTCAGTGAATGTACAATGTAGGTAGAAATGTTATGTTGAAGGTTGCTTGTGTCATTTATGACAAAAGCAACCTCAAATCAAAGGAAGCTTGTGGAGACAGATGATAAACACTAATTTAGAGATTTTAATGAAAATATCATAAAAGTGTTATTACAGTTTTTCTGTTTAACTAAAACAAAGGTAATATATAATCGTGTCCTTTCCCGATGTTGTCTTTTTTGTTCTTGGTTTGTTTGTTTGTTTGTTTGTTTGTAAATAGTTCCTTGAAAGTGTAGAACTTAAAAGCATAAAGTGAACTGAGAGAGGGTAAGTGGAATAAAAACCTTTAATATCCTGTGTCCGCATTTCTCCAGATGTTGTACCTTTGTAGTAATCTATAATCTAGCACCACCCGAAAGAATATTCTGAAGTTTTCCTCTGTATGGTTGTTGTACATACACATCGGTACATGCCTAGACTTGATTTCATCTCGAATAATGAGTTTAGCTAGCTCTATTGAGCTACACTGATGTACCACCTAGTGTATGGATTGACTTAACAGAGTAAGCAGTCTTAGTATGTAAGGGATCCAAGTTACTAACCCATAAGTTAAGTAGTAAGATTTGAAGCTGGTGTGATTGTAGTATGGTTTAAATGTTTATTTACATGTAGGTTACAGCTTACGTACAGTGTAGTGGTTATTAATTTGTAAGTACACGTGGTGTGATAGTTTTCTTTTTTATGATGGAGGGGGGTTTCCAAAGACAAGAGTGGTTGGGTGTGGTTCGTCATATTGTATTTATCATTGTTAACATTCTTAGATATAAATTAAGAAAACGTTACTATCAGGTAATTATTTTATGTGAAAGCAAAGCTTATTACATTTTGATCATTGAAGGTTGGAAGATCAAAATCGAAAGATCCAAATTCGAAAGTTATTTTGAGAAATAGGGTTAGTCCCTTAATTTATTTTATTTTCAGTATTCGTAGCATTTACGATAGATCAAGCTACTGGAATATGTGCATCGAAAAAATTGTTGATGTCTGCATTACGTATATTGGGCAGAACGTTGTAGAAGCAGACTGCAGGTTTAACGAGTGTAAAATCACGCAGCCGACCTTATAGCGATTAGTATACTTGATCTCATAGCAAATCATTGTATGTGTAAGCAAATACGTAATTATTACAGAGTAAGTAACTGAAATATTCATCAATGTTATTTCATACTCAAATTTTTATGGGAAAGAAAAATACGAAAGTGATGGGTAAATCATACGAACAATATATAAAGAAGTCTTTAAACAGCATACGTATAATTTTTTTTAACAAAATATTCATCTCCTTTATTGTTAATTATCTAATCATGAGGCAATGCTGGTAATAACGTCAATAAAAGAGCATTATTCTCCTTAGAGCAGAATTTTTTGCGATTTAACGTTAAAGACACGACACTGTAAATTTGATATTGTCCCTTGAAATTAAATTTAACCTTGGCTCATAGCGCAATCATGAAAGGTTATTTTCAACGTGTAAAATTGTTATTTTATAGAACAGAGCCTTTCTCGTCAAGTTTGACATAGGTCTAACGCAATCGGAACAAAGGTTTTTTTAAAGGCTCATTGTTTTAATATTCACATAGTTTTAGTTTAAGATAATAATTGGAGTATTAGTTGTCCTAGTTGTTTGAGATATTCAACATAAGTTGTCGGACATCACTGCTTTAAAAAGTTTCTCGCAAATGCACCTTAAATCATGGGAATATATATGAAACGATAAACCCTATCTCCGGCACAAAACGAGTGTTCAACGCATTAACTGCTACAGGATGGATGGAAAATTTTCATTGATAAGATCTCTCAGCCGCTAAATGGCCATTATATGTCGAATGGCTACAACTACCAGAATGCATTTCGTGTTTCCTCCCCTGTTATATAATAGGCCATAGCTACTAAACGCGTGAAATAGGTACTAAACGTTTTCTAGGTCTTTTTAAAGGTTTTCTAAAACAAAAACAACAACAAAAATTTGTACCAAAACAACAAGGCCATAAGGCAAAATAAAAACCGATTAACTTCCAGCGGCTAGAACGAGAAACTTTTTGGGTTCGCCCAAGACGGCAACTGAAAATATATAACCAAGCAATGAGACAAGAAGAGAGCGTCAATTAACTTCTAACGGCTGAAGCAAGAAACCTTTTGGGTTTCGCTCAAAACAACAACAACACTAACAAAAAGGCCATGAAGCAAATAGAGAAGGTCAAATAATTTCTGAGTTTTGCTAAAACAACAGCAAAATATACGCAAGCAAGCGAACGCATAAGCCAAATAGCAATATGTAAGATATGGCAAGTCAGGCAGACAAAAACAACACGTACCTGCAAAAACCCCAACGGGAATAGCAGCATGCTTGTAAAGCACATTCAAGTAACACTGCATTCAAAAAAATTTAAGCGGCAAGTAGAACAAACTTCGGACCAAGGAAGTATCAAACGACAGACTTTAAATCCGCATACAGGAAGCAGGCTCCGGGATATATAGGACAAACAAAGTGCAAAAACATGACTGTTATCATACCGAAGAGCCGGGCAATATTAGTTAGAGAAAAAAACAAAGCCAGAAAATCCAAAAGCAGACACGGGATCCAAAGGAAAGGAACAGCTGTAAGAGAAAACCATCACCTGAAAGACAAAACGATATCGTAAGAACAAATGCAGGAAAAACGCGGCTCAAGGGATCGGGATAGCATTCCCAAGCGCCAGTGATCGGACAGGGAATTTTAGAATCCCTTGTAACACTGAAATCCCAGGTGCGGTTGAAGGTAAAAGGTAAATATGACAAACAATAATTTGAATAAACAACCAGAGCAAAAATAACACTGAGAATATATTACCAATGAGCGAAATTAGAAAACAAATTAAAAAACAGAAGCAAGAGAGAAAAGCAAAATACCAACCTTGAAATTAATGGGTGACCGGACCGAATGTCGAACACGTAGAAACCTGGACGTGCTTGCAAACCGAAATACTTACCGACAGCTGCTAAAGCGACGACCTGAAAATTAAAAAAGGTGGGGACAAAAACAGGAGGAAGAGAAGATAGGGCGAAAGCCGCGAGCCAGTAAAAAGATGACGAGGAGGGGGGAAGGGGAGAGGAGGAAACTGAAAAATATGAAGAGCTCGTTTAATGAAGCCATGATGAGATCCTTGCGTCTTGTCTCAAAAATGGTAATTAATGCATGGTGTATGTGCCTTTTATAGTCGACTGGGCAAGACCGCTGAAAATAGTAGTCAAACGACGTCATCGTGTAATTCGCCTATTCTAGCAAGACAAGTATAGTAGTAAGTTTTATTACCAGTCACAATCGCCCTAATTTGCGCAAGAGAACAAAATCCTTTAGGGCGTTCTGGTATTTCTAATCGACTGACGGAAACGTGCAACTTTTCCAGTTTCGTAACCTGGAGTCCTCGTCCGGCGTACTCTGCACGCTGGCTTGACGAAGCGTCAAAAGGGTCGAATGGAGACGCTGGGTACGAGGGTGACAACTTTTCATGTTCGTGTGCGCGTGATTCATTTATTTCAATTCAGCCTGCTAGCAAGTTCTCCATTCCAGGGTCACCATTTATGACGAGGAAATCGAGTTTAATTCCCCTAAGCTTGCTAGGAGGATAATCTCAAATTTCCACCCACATTTAATTTTATCCACGGTACCAAACTCAACCAGAGGCCAGAGATCATTTCCTTTCACAACTACTGAAATTTTTTTAGTATCTTTTCCGTATCAGATTTAACGTTTTATGTTCCCTGATTTGGGATGTTTTTTAGCAGAGAAGAACACTGCGTGATTTTTGAGGAAGCAAGGAAAATTGCGCCTTCCGCCTCCTCAAAAAAGGTACAGTCACACCACTATAATATGGACACCAAAAGGACAGAACCAACTGTCCGCTTTACAGAGGTGTGTGTATTATGGAGGTAAGGAATTTAAGCCGAGTTTTTGGCATATCTGGGACCAAACGAACTGTCCGTAACAGAGAGGTGTCCGTAAGGAGAGGTTTGACTGTGGAGAGATCAAGCTATGCGTTTTACAACGGCAAACATGAGTATTTTCAAAATGAGAACTCTGAGCAGATAAAAACAGCTTAAAACAACCCTTATGGATAGAATTGGCGTGAATCTACCGATTTTCGTGTAGTTATAATGTATAGTGAAGGACAAGTAAAGGAGAAACTTAGTCGTATGTTTGGTACAAATTCACGTTTGACGTTCGGCCGTGAACGCGTTTTCTAACAATTAATTATAAAATCGGCTGTATCTATCAGCTGACACTTTTCTCATAAAATACCATTTGAAAAAGCCAGATTTTCTGATTTGACTGATTTAGCCTCCTTGGTAACAGCAAGTTATTTAACTCTTGGGTGTATGAATCTTATTCGGTGAAGTGGTTTTTTTATTTCTTAAAATGCCGCCTAGTATTTAAATTGTCCGTGGAGGGAAATCTCTATTCCTCATAAGCTCGGCTTCTCGGAGTTCCCCCCCCCCCCCCCCCACCACAGTCGACACTCCTCCCAAGTAATG
This sequence comes from Porites rus, assembly GCA_964035705.1. Lineage (NCBI taxonomy): Eukaryota > Metazoa > Cnidaria > Anthozoa > Scleractinia > Poritidae > Porites > Porites rus. The sequence goes on from OZ038002.1 coordinate 15,879,180, forward strand.
TACAAATTTTAAATTTTACGTTAATTAACCTATTTATTATCGTTTTAATTCTGCTTCTAATTCATTGTGTGTGGCAAAATAATAAATAAATAAATAAATAAATAAATAAAAGAGCGCACGTAAAACTGGTCAGAGTTTAAAACAACCGTTGGTTTCTGTTTTGATCACTAGGAACAAATTTTATTTTATACTATTTTTAGTTAACTTTTTACCTGTTATCTAAACGTTAATCGGCGTATAATATGGAAGATGTATAAGTATCATACTAGGATTCACCTTATCATCATATGTCATCATTGCACGATAGATTTCAAATGAGTGAATTTCGTAAAAAATTTTGACACCTAGATATTGATTGCTTTAACATATATAAAACGACTGATTATAAAGCTGATCTCTGAATGGCTGTTTCTTATGACAGTGATGTCAACATTTATCGCTGAGGAACTTTTCTTTTGTCTTACAAAGTTTGGGGTTATTTGCAAGTGATAACTAAATCAATGGCTGAAAGAGAATGCAAATTAAGCGAGTGAAAAAGGTCTTAGAAGTACCTAATTCAGGGTGATATTCGTCGCGATATTTGACGACAAATTCCTGGAAGTGTTTGCCTGACCTCTGATGCCACTGATGATCCACAGGAACACAAATTACACATATTTGCACTGACGTAACAACGAGTGTCAGTGAAGTGTTTGCATTCAGTTGAATGACGATTACGCTAGAAAGAGCGGGAACAAAAGCAATTTTGCACGTCATTACAGTGCGAAAAATTGGCTGTCAACAGATGTGACAGCGCACAGGAAGAGATTTTCTTTATTTTCATCTGTCTCCGGTCACAGCATACCGTTCTTCGAGTAAAAGTTCACGGATTATTGCGAATACAAATCGCGTGCTATGGCGTACTCTCCAACTGGAGAGATTTTTAACGCTAGTGATCAGCGCAGGTTTGAGAATATGATGAAGTTGCTGCTGTTTCTTGAAGCAGAGCTCCAACTCAAAGAGGAGATTATCGATCTGTTGCTGGTTTGTATTGTACAGTTTTGATATTATTTTTATCTTGTTTATCTTAAAGTAGCTAAAGTATACACAGTATTACCGATCGCGCGCTTCGAGCGAGCCACAGAAGAAACCTTGATGCTCCATATTGTACATTGAAAAGTTCAAGATTCCTTCAATCATGAACGTGTTATTTCAGACGGATATCACTATTTGGCGCTCCTTTTTCCCTATTATCTTGCATGTAAATGGTTTTCCGCTTCGTTCATCGCCGTTCGAGTTTCGAGATTTTTTTCACCTCTCCGGTCACGTAAGTATAAGAGATCTTACTGTTCCATGATCGTTCGAAAACATACAATCGAACACGCCGTATATAACTTTGCGAAACAAAACCACCAGTTTACATTCATAATTTATTAACCTCGTCTCATTATTCTCGGTGAAGGGCATCAATATTTCGAGCTTTCTTAGATGCTGTATACACAGAATAGTCAACTAAGTTATTAACTGAGACTTGCCAATGGTGGCTTGACTCGATATATACCGGTACTTAAACGCGAGACTTTGACGCATGCATTGCGTAAGTTATTTTCTTACGACTCACGGGTAGATTTCAATTAAGAACAAACATGAATCTTGGGTACTCAATAAACCTCAGGTGTATGTTCTTCCAGACTATGAAGACCTTATTCGCGGGAAGATAACGAGATTTCATCATAAAACCACGCCATATTAAAAGCCCATCAAATCGATGCTCTCACCCTCGCACGAAACGTGGAAAATTTTATGCATAGATTTTGTTTCTATTATTTGAGTAGTATTGCAGTGGGTGATTGCTTCCTATCGTCAATTTAGGCGAACCTTTGTCTTCCTCGGCCTTTAAATTCCGGAGATTGCAAGGTTTTTCTACAAATCCACCACCATCGCATTGACCTCGCCGGCAGATCTCGCTTTGTTGGTACAGGCGATAAATAAGATTACTTTCATATACGGTTTAGTATTACCCCGATTTGTCGAAGTTGTTCTCGACAAAATGTCATAACAGTTTTGTCATCTTGTCATCTGTATCTAGACAGCACTTTAAAAGCTCTTGCACAGCGGACTAAAAAAACATGACCACATTCATAGTTTACAAAAGGAGTTTTTCCAAACTTTGGACAAACATTATATTTTACCTCAAGAGTTTTGAAACAATGCCGAAATATACCGCCCGGCTTTTCACAGTGTTCTTAAGGAATGAACTTGTCCTTTTCGGAACTAAACAGCGGGGGATAAATATAAAATAAAATCTACACATATACATGTCGGCATGTTTTTTTTTTTTCAAACAGATTCGAATATGAAATGAATATATTGAAAAGACCATGTGCTTTTGGGACGCCATTATTGTGCCCAAAATATACACAAACCATCTGGAATAAGCTATTGTTTTAAAATTATCTAATGTCAATTTTTAACGGTTAAGCACAGGTCATTTTTGAGACATCTGATGAATTTTTTTAATTTTTTCGTTTCTACAATTAAGCGGCTTTGAATAAATCTTATTTCGTCTAAAGATACGTCTGCTGGGGTTACATTCCCATATTTTAAATGCTTTCCAGACTGTCCGGTGACAGCAGAGGTTATCCTTTTAAAGACCTTGGTATAATTTTGTTTTCTTAGCTTTGAACTAAAGGTCTTGTGGTATAATTTCCTTCGATTTATTTTACACTAATTAACTGATCTCACAGCTGTATTCAATATTGACACCACGCGATCTTTGTAATCTACCCCACTGCACTCTGATAACGGGCATTGTAGTGATCTTCCGTATAAACGTGTTGCAGATCGAAGTTCAGGTTATCGGGATGAGGGTACCGATTATGGTAAAAAAACGTTTTTCTTTTTTTGGCTTCATTTCATCGAAGCACAATCTGTTCAAAAAAAACCTAGCTAATACATTTCCGGGTATGATAGTTACGTTGTGTGGAACGGATTTGTCGTATGTTTAGTGTCACCTTTGTCTTGAGGTTATGTTAATTTTGTGCCATCTATCAAAAGTGGTTAGGATACTCTAAAAACTAGAGCCTATACCGATCGCTTCCTACCTAGCCTCCCAGGCATACGTTCTTAGGGGTTGGGAGCAGGAACGCGTGACGAACCTCTAAGAACGTCTGCGTGGGAGGCTGCTTCCTACCTATCATCACGTGTACTTTCGGATTCATCTTTCGCGCCAAAAACCACTTGAGCCAATCAGAGTAGAGTAGGATTTCGAGTAGCCACAGCCGTATTTTTGCGTTGGCCGTGAATGTAATTAAATTATTGAAACTACTCAGCTCGTTTAGGTTTTTGCTATTCTGAGTATTTTTTCGCCTGATCTATTTTGATTTATTATGTTTTTGGTAAACGTTTTTTCAGTTGGCAAATAAAATGGTTGGTTGTTGTTGTTGTTGCTAGTTTTCGTGAAACATAAATTCTGGAGCGAAGAAAAGGGAGAGAGATGAGGTATTGGGGAGAAACGCTAAAGTATACGTTTCGTTTGTTCGTGCAGCGGTGACTTCTAAGAGAAAGAAACCTACCGTTTGCTGTTTAGACTGCGAGAAATGGTGAATGAGATAAGCGAAGTTTCAAACAGAAAGCCTCGGCTGGTTGAGGAATCTTGAAAGTAGACTGTTCACAGTCCCCTATTTTTTCGTGAGATCGTTCAGATATACCGCGTCTTACCGTCACGGCTTTCTTGATTCTCAAATGTACCGAGGGGGCGGGCGTCGGGGATTATAGCTCGGGGTGGGTGGCAAGATGGATAGCCCGTAACGCAAAGCTCTCGATCTCGATGATCTTACGGGAAAATACAGGACTGTGAACAGTCTACCTTGAAAGTGATTACAAAGGAGCCTAGAAGTTCCACTGTCATTTTGAATTGCGCGGACGTTTGTGGAGACATTAAATATATAATTAGACTGCACCTAACGCACCATGAGTCGACCTTTGGGCTCCTGCTGGTTACAAAAACAAAGTGATAACATTAATATTGACGGCGGAGGGTTTGGTACCTGCAAATGGAGGGCAGATAACTTTTTTTAAAGTTTCGTCAACGATTTCCGAGTATTCATTCAGACACCTGGATGTAGCCTGAATTTATGCTCCTCCCAGTTCCTCTCCTCCCCTCCCTTCCCCTCCCCTCCACCCCCCACCGCCTTTATCCTTGCGGCTTCCTTAGGGGTGTTTGCTTTACAGTAAGCTGGATAGAAGGTGACTAATAAAATCCTAGCGAGGCTGGAACCGTCAAAATTCATATCACAAGTACTACAAGTTAACCACCTTGATTAGCAGGAGACTGTTTAGCCTGTACACAGACGTTGTATTAGTTTTCTTTTCGTTCTTTTCCAGCGCGGAGCGCGAGAAAGAAAAATAGGTTTCTTCTTCCCCCACCCCTGCCCCCTTGTGCTGGCGGTCAATGAATCTCCCGCGGTTCATATTTTATCACGCGCGCTCGACGGACTTTGAAGAGAAAGTAGAGGGTCTGTAAACAGGTTAGAGTCTGTTTGGAGCTTTAGTATCCTCCTTTACTTTTCATCTGAGTAGATGTCAACATATTTTGCTTGCTTTCACAGGAAGACGAAAAGACCCGGGATATCCTCAATGAAAAACTTAGCCAGCTAAATAGAAGAGAGCACCACGATCCCCTTCTAGCTCTGGGGCGAGATAACATTTACGAAGAGGATCTGTGGGAGGAACACTTTGAGGAGTGGGTGTCTGGTAAACACTCCTCGTTTGATCACGTGGTCAAGAGTAATGCAGGCCAGCTTTGCGCAGTCGCCGCAATGCGGACAATAAAAATGGCAGAGGCGCACCATGAAAAGTACTTACAGACTTACAAGTCACTACAGAAAACTGGCAAGAACTATAAGAAGGTATGTTGAAAGTCGAGGCTGTCAAAGACTCTGCATAAAAACGCTATAAACCAGTCGTCCAAAAATTTGAACGGAAAAGGATATTTTTGACAGAAGAAGAATGCTTTCTTTCCTTATTTGTCAGTACTTGGTGAATAATAGCAGTGCCAGCACCCAAGTCCCGGAACTGTACGTCAGTCGAGTCTTGCCTTGGCAGGACGGTGGAGAGAGCGGACGACCCGACTGTGAACTACATCATCCTTTGCTTCATTCGCTGACAAGTAGCAGGCTCAACAACCACGAAAATCCTCATGGACTGCCAGTACAGTCGAACCTTCACTAACGGCCACCTCTCTACAACGGCTCCTTTCTTCTATCCCCAAGGTGACCGTTGTGGAGAGGTTCAACCGTAGTCTAATAAGAATCAGCTCCCATTCTGAAAAGGTGCCTCTCTGGGTGATAGGGTGGTAGGGCGTGGTCTCAAATGGGTGTCTCCTTATGGTGTAAAGGATGGCTGAATTTATCTCTTACTTTCCTGGACAAAATTTAAATAATTTTAAACCCCAACAATAGCTTAAGGAAAGGATTTCGTTAATGATCACTTGACGATTATTGTGTTTTATTTGTGGTTAAAACTACTCGACTGCGTTTCGTGTGGTGATCTAGATAAATAACCTTCCCTTAATTGAAATGTGTATTTGCCACCTTGTCGGGAAGTGTACAATCGTTTCAATATCAGTTCATTCTTTGGGGAACTAAGTTCGAAGGTGATTGCTTTGTTACGCTTAGATCAGGATTGACTATTGTAATGCTTGCAAATTTGTGAAGAGAAGGCCTATGTGGATTTGGTTTTATTATCGCTAGATTAATTCAGTGAGAGTCCATCGAATTGAGAGTTATTTAATTAAGGTTTTCGAGAAATGATAATGGTTGACTGTTTTAGTGGAGCGAGAAATTTTTTAGGAGGAGGATTGTATGGCTAGACACTGACTGAAATAACGGCTGCACAGGAGACTAGCCTGAGAGACTAGCCTTTGTGTCATGGGGTGTGTTATATCAGTGCTATCGTGATGTAGTTCTACAATACTCAGTGAATTAGGAAACGTTTGTTCCACTAGGTTTCTATATACTGAGATATTGTTTTCGCCACAGTATTTTAAAGGAGCTGAATTAAGAGCCTTTTTTCTCTTTGCAGTTAAAGCAGCAACTGATGGCCAAAGAAACCAAAGTTGTAAAGCAGGAACCGGTCCGACAGCCTGGATCTGATTCTGCCTGGGAAATGCGGGAACTTGAAATGAAGATCGGGGAACTACATCTGCAAATCGACAGCGAACGAAAGCAAAACGAAGATCTACAACGTAAAGTCGAAGAACTTACGACAACAATAGGAAAAGAGCGAAAAAAGTACAAAAAAATAATTGAAACTTTGGCCAACGAGGTTGAAAGGCTTACAAATCTAGTGAAGGCACAAGGAAGGAATGGATATCATTTGAATGGACATAAAATTAACCACGAAAGACAAGACAGTATTAAAATGGGAACGAACAACCATCACATGGATACTTTTCCTGTATCGAAGGAAAATGAGATTAAACAATTCTACATATTGTAAAATATACAAAGAAGTGATACTCCTAGAATCTTGACCTCGGCTTTCCACTGGCGTTTTGTAAAAAGATAATATTTTTGGTGTATTTGCCCTTGTATCATTTGGTGTTTACATCTTTTATAAATCGGATACCTGCGCAAAAAGGCAAAGGCTATTGGAACCATATTTTTAGTGGTTTTTGCTGCCCATCATCAGAAACATGTTTGTACGCAGTGTCTTTTACGGAATTAAACGTACGCAGATTTTAATATACCTTCAAAAGACGACTAATCTGAAACAAGTACACGAGAAGTATGCGGAGAGTGTTACAACTTCGATTCTAAAGTTAGGTTTATTTAATTTTTACTAACATGATTTGAGCGTTTCACTCACAGCACATTTGGAAAACAGTAAATATGATTTAGATTTAGTTCAGTTTTTAAAATGATTGAAGTAAACAGGATCACGTTCGCCATGAAAGGTACACCAGTCTCTTCATACTGATTTTTGAAACTAGCTTTACATACCCTGCGAGCAGAGGCAGTACATTTTCGCGGTATGAGCTGGCGTGCGAAAAGTAGCTACTTTTCGCACGCCAGCTCATACCGAGAAAATGTAGCCTCTGCTCGCAGGATAAGGTTTACGACACTTCGGCGCTTGAATTCGTTTTTTTGTTGTTGATGGTGACACGTGCGTTGATGACACGTGCGTAGTAGATGGAGCTAACAAATATGTTATCTGTTCGTTACTTTCTCGACGATAAAACTGGAATGTTATGCTGGAGATTTAAATTTAAATTTATAGCAGCCCTCAGTCATAACCAGTCGTTGTTGACCGAAAAAGTGACATTTTGACCCTAATAAAATGGATTCAAGAGTTGTCTCGACTATCCCACCTGTTCGCTCGTTAAAAAAAAAAGATCATGAATTTTAAGTCATCCTTTTTAATCCAAACTGAGCGATCAGTTTGAAGTGGTATGCAGCTGTGCTTTTCTAGTACAAACCTCGCTGATTGTTTTTTTCTTTCCCGGACTGAAGCATGATTTACATTAGCAACTCAACAACATATGAAGGGTGGTCATAGAGAGGACAAGTGTGGCGTAACGTTACCATGGTAGCAACATTCTGGATCTCAACAATATTTCTTGACGGAGACGGCATTTTGCACCATCGAAGGATTGAAGAAAAGAATGGGCTAACGTTTTGTTTTCGAGTGCATTCATGCATAGGAAAGTCACACATGTCAATTTTTTCATTTTTCCTGCCATATTTGCAGGACTACGGTTTGCTGAGATCCAGAAATTTTGCTACCACGGCAACGTGACGTGACGACTTCTTACGGAGTACTTTGACTTTTAACAGGCACAAAATGTGGTGCAGACATCATGACACGGTTTGGGAACCATACCCTTCCAGGCAATAGGCCATTTCCGTGTTCTCCCGGGCCTCTGTTTCAAAACGAGGGTAGGTGCTCAGCCTTTGATATGGAAATCATTTTTCATTCTCGTGCAAATAAAACTCATTTTCACAAGAAAGGTTGTGCACCTAGCCTCATTTTGAAAGTGAGGGTTTCTGGAACTCGGAAGTGGCCTATTGACATATACAAGACGGTCACCTAGAGCTGGTCCCGAAGTCAATTACTCCTTTCAGTTGACTCTCAATAGGACGGACATCGATCGAAAACAGACACATAGTGCCGGTCCCAAAGGCGTCCGTACTGGAAAGAGTTGACTTTAATACTTTCAATGATAGAATAATTGCGGGCGACAAGAGGAGCCCGCAATCCTAATCTCCAGGTTGCTATTACGCATGCGTCGCATGTATGTTGCCAGCAGTTAGCTTGGACTTCCACTAAGAATTCATGGCATGCACAGAATGCAATTTGATCACGCATGTTTCGACCTTCTACCCCTCGTAATCTGATCACGCGTGTTTTGACTGTATGTTTTACTTGCAGACATTTGCTCTAGGCAAATGCAAAAATGCAAATGTTTCGAGTTTCTTTTGGTTTAACTCAGGTTTGAAAGTTTACAAGAGCAAATTGATTTTGAGCTACGAAGCAAAGGTCGGTGTTTATTAGATAATCTTCTTGTTAAAAGGTTTTCAATTTGTTGACGGAACTCTTTTTATAAACGTTCGGTTATTTTCTGTCCAAGAAAAAAAATTAACACCCTGTAAGTCAGCTTTTGTGATTCTTATCGAAGTTTAAAGGATAATAACTTTCATAGCAATTTGTTGCTAAGACAACCAGCGTCATAAATGGCCGGTGCCATTTCTTAAAAAAAAATCGAGTTCTGATTGGCTTAAAAACGCTACGCGGGTGGCAGGTGGGGGGATTAAAGCAAATAAAAATTCCGGTTGGTTGATATCCTGGATTAGGAATGTCAGTGAATACGCTATTCTAACGCGATGTTTAGGTATACGTTACAAAAACAAATTGCGCGAGATTTCCTTAAGAATTTTAAATGGAAAGCAGACTTGACGGAGGAGAGAATTTGGTAAACGAAATTATTTCTCATTTGAAAAACAACGAGGTAAGGATAGTAAACGTGATGTTGGCTGGTTAAACACTTGAAGAATGTTTGATTTAAAGTGAATTGACACACAAAAAAATTGCAACAGTTACATTTCCCAAAATATAAACATTGTATATAGTGAGTTGAACTGTAAGATATTAATGCAGAAATTTCACCAACCGTTCTTTGCTTTTAAACATGATCGGCTAAAGTAGATGAGGTACACTTTGACTTTAAACTTGCCTAATTATTTGCTCAAAGAATCACCTAATAAGTCTAGTATCTTTAATGCTGTATTTTCACTGTCTAGTAAATAAGATACTCTTAGGTTATTTAACAAAACTGTTCTGTATTTAAGAAAAAATGACATGCACCCATCAAACATTTCGAATTTCTACACTTGCTTTACCTTAACAACGATGGTTTAATTGGAGCTAATTGAGAGGACCTCAGCGGCATTTCAAGATAAAGAAAATCGTCTAAATTATTCAATAGAAGTAACACTTATAATTAACCCATTTCGAGTAAGTATTGCCACAATAGCATCTAAATCAGAGAAACCCTAATTAAATGGTTTCATTTAACTTTTCTATGAAAAATTTATCATTTGAATCCTTCCTTCTGATTTTGACTGAAAACGAAACTAGACTATCATGTTCATGCCCGACTTATATTATGCGACTCTAAACTGCTAAGTGAACTTAATTTTTAAAAGGACAGCTCTGACAAACAAGAGTTTTTTTCTGAGGACACTTCAGAATGGTTTTCATTTCAATACATGTTATGTTGAACTTTCGCTCAGGGACCTTTCTCACAGGCTGATTCAATTGGAATTAAAATTTAGTTTATTTTTGACCCCAGCGTGTCCAGTAAAGTTAAGCAAAGGTTCGTTGCTTCAATTTAAGTCGAAGCGGATTGGCTCAATTGACAAAAACTTAATTTAAGCGCCGCGGGAAATACCAATTTGCTCACAGCAACAACAACAACTTTATTCATAGCCGGCCAGCATATTCAAGAGTTCAGACTATTAAAAGTACAATAAAGCGTAACAACTCGGTGATGCGACAGTCGAGAAGGGTAACTTGTAACTGCCCTTGGTTTGCTTCGCCTTCTTTGCCAACTGCATTTTATTGTTTTACAACTGGCGATCAGTGTAATCTCGTTCTGGTCGTGGGAGATCTGGGTACGAGATAATGCTGCGTAAGTAAATTAGGTCGAACGCATTTGGTGTAACACTGAGAGCCGCATAATCATATGACATAAAGTGCCATTCTTGCAGGGATTCAAGGCTGGAGGAGCAAGAAGTCCTATAGCATCCCGGTCACCAAGTGGTCAGTCCAGCAGCTCAACATCTCCTAGTCAGCTGCATTCGAAAGAGAAGATTAAAGCTATCTTCATATTTCCTTTAGCTGAGAAATACCGATGTCCCGTGTGTAGAGATGTATTACGATATCCCATACAGTTTGACGAATGTGGGCACAGGGTCTGTTCCGCGTGCTTTCCTGAGTTATGCAGGTAAACTTACTTTAGTCCTTATTTATGATGAAGAGAATCAAGAAGGATAAAGGCATACCAAACAACAAACTAAGATTCCATCTCTTTCCCCTTTTCCCTCTCTTGCTGGGATCAACTAACTTCTAGAAAAGGGTTAATGGGTTTGAGAATAGAATAGAATCGAATAGATTCGAATAGAATCAAATAGAATCAAATAGAATAGAATAAAATGAAATGGAATGGAATGGGATTGAACGGAACGGCATGGAATGGAGTAAAACAAAATAGAATAGAATAGAATAGGATGTCCACGCCAGCATTCCTTTGTACTTGCTGAGTCATCTTTGCCTTCTTCTAACGTTTAGAGCGGTTATTTCCCTGTTTCATTCAATTTGATGGCAGTTCTAATTGTTTGAATTTTGATAAATACCGTGACACATGTACAGCTCCTTTAATAAATATAGCGTAAGATTCGTAAGCCGGTTACCAGAGTTTATTTATCGCGTTTTAAGGCTGAATTAAGGGATTTACTACTCCTATACCAAACGGAGTTGTATCAAGTTTATCAAAGCTCGACTTAATTGTTTTTTAATTTTTACAGAGTGGAGCCGCGTTGCCCAATGGACCAGAAGCCGATTAACAAAGATACTGTAAGTATATAAAAGATAATCTACAGACTAAAAGCTAAGCCTTCGACTATCACTGCTATATGACTGAAAAAAAAGCATAATCCCAAGAGCGATCTCGTACACTTAAGTCTACGGCGCCTTTTTGACTGGCTGAGACAAAGGTTGTTGGTGGTTGTACTCAGTACCTCTTCATTTTAGATTTCTTCATTCTAAAAGCTAGACAACGGCCAATATTAAGACAGTGTTATATCTTATCTTCTCCTTATTGAAGGCGTATGTGGATAAAGCATTCAACCGAGAGATTTTAGAACTTGATGTCAAGTGTAACAATCATGAATGGGGCTGTAAGTGGGAAGGAGAGTTTCAACAAGTTCAGGTGAGATGGGGGAAGGAGAGGGGGAGGGAGGGGAAGGTTCATATAACCAAAGTTTGACCTTTTTTCTGCCCCTTGGGAATCATCATCCATTCAATCAACTTCTCGCCTTTACTCTTAAAGAAGAGTATTGCGGTATTCTTTTTGGAAACTACCTTGCACACATCAAACGTCCCAGTCAGTTTTTCTTCAATTTCTAATTCGTAGGATTTTAATCACATTGAGCAAGGTTATTTTAAAAGAGTTAGAGAACTGAATTATGTTTCGTTTTCAATAGCGCAAAAAGAAAAACGGCAAATTAATAAATCAACAGGAATCTTATAGGGTAAAAACCTTAAAATAGGAAGAGGAAGATAAAGGACCATGTGGTTGAAAGTGTACTTTAAAAAGACTGCAAGATTTTTGTTGCGCATGTGCTGCTTGTTGTTGGGGAACAGTTTTGAACCCAGGCCTAATAGCCGTGCGTGTGGGGCCTCCATTTTTTCCTCCTCACACAAGAAGACACAAGGAGGCTCTGTTAAGTTCGCAGACTGTGGGTGTCTTGTATCTTCAGTCGACAAACGAATCGCTGTATTACGTGAAAGAATGCATCTCGTTAACACTGAAATCAACTATTCCCTCTTCAGGAACACCAAGAAACTTGTGAGTTTGTGGAAATGCTCTGTACTTACGACTGTGGCGCTAAATTTCAAAAACGATTCTTCGAGAAGCACGCGGACAAAGACTGTCCAAAAAAGATTATCGCCTGTCCGTACTGCGACGACAGACATCTCAGGGAGAACAGAAAGGTTGAGTGTGATTCATGTTATTTTAGTTGAAATTATTTAACTTGAGATGGGCGTCGGTCAGGACCATACTTAGCTATACCAGTTTTGCTTTCTTTTGAAAACACTCACCTTAAAGCTATATCTAACGTTTTTTAAAAACCTCTTTACTTGATAAAAAGGTGTTAACTTAAGAATTTAAAGGCAACTAAGAACATTGGCAACAAAAATAACTCTTATTGAGTATAGCAGGAAGTTCACCGACTTCCTTAGTCCGAAGGCAGTAAAACAGCTAAAAACTAATCAAGGCGGCAGAGGAATAAGAAAAGAAATCGGAAAAAGTCGATAAAATTTGCTTTTAAGTAACAAACAGTCAGGTGTAGAGAAAAAGTAAAAAGTGCCAAAATTTGCCACAAAATAAGATAAAAACCACTGTTACACCATAGAATCCCTGGGAGATTACAGTGAACCAGAAGTCGTCTCTGGTTTTATTTGCATCTCAAAGTTTTATCTTTAAGCTTATTTGGAGAGAGCGAAAAAAATTGCATAAAACACCACAAGTGTAAACTTGCCGTACCCTTAAGACTACCAGCAGTCGTTTCTCGTTTGATCAAATTATTATATGTATTTCAGAGTCATTTTGATGAATGTCTAAAGCTTCCGATGCCTTGCCCTAACAAATGTGAAAAGACAATTGTTATCAGCAGAGATGAGGTGAGGAAAGCGTAACACCTGGGAGGAGTTCAAAGTTCCCTTGCTTTTGTTTGTGGCTTAATCAGTAACGACATGTACGGTGGAAATTAGATTTACATGTAACAACAAACTCGACGATCGTATAAGGCCTTTTTCACACCGAACATATATCTCTCCAAGACTGACCCCCTTCAGAGAACTCAGTTTTGTCAACATAAGAAACCTCCAAGGGCTTTGTAATGTGCCCGGAGTGGGGAAGATGATGACAAAAAGGGCGACAATGATTAATGGTATCTTAAAGATGGTGGTGGTGGCAATGACGGTGAAAGTCAAGAACGACTTCATTTAAAACCATTTTGGCCAGGTTACTTTAAAGCGTCTATGGTTTGAAAAAAGTCGCTAAAACAATGATGCTTGATTTCATTTTCTGGGCGGGGGACGCTAAAGATAGGAACACAAGGGATATCGAGCATTCGATTCATCATTTTTTTTTTTCATCCATTGTGTTCCAGATTGATCATCATGTCACTGAGGATTGTCCAAAGACAAAAATGGACTGTGACTTCTTAGAGATTGGGTGCAACCACAATGTAAGAATTTTACATTATTCCATATACTGCTAAGATAATGTTCAATTTGATTGAAAATTATTGTATCACTCAGTCCAGATAAAACTTGTTTGCGTATTAAGTCCTAGCCTGTACATAGACATTGCTTTATTTTTCTTTTCGATAATCGGCGAGCGCGCGAGAGCGAGCGCGGAGCGCTTTTCTTCTTCCCCCACCTCTAGCCCCTTGCGCTGGCGGTATTTTAATCCCCCCCCTCCCCCCCCCCCCGCTGTTTTTATTTTTACCACGCGCGCTCGGCGGACTTTTAAGAGAAAATAGAGGGTCTGTGAACAGGCTATTTAAGTCTCCATGCTACGGAGACTGATGGAGGTTGTCGAAATAGTATTGTAAAAAATCTGAGGGTCAACCGTTAATAACGGCTTGCTTTCCTTGAATACATTGCTATACTTACAGTACACTTTACGGTTATCTGACATCATAATCTTAATTGAAAATATGAATCTAAAAATTACAAATGACAGTGGAAAAATATGAGTTCCCTTTTACTGACAAATGAAACTGACTGCACCTCTTTTCTCTAAATCATAACTATATGCTTAGTGTACTCGAGAGAAACTTCCAAAGCACCGCAAGAAAGAGATAATAAATCACGTGAAAATGATCTATGACGTTGTCATGGCAACGAAAAAAGAACTAGAGGAGACCAAGATTCAGTTGAAGGAGCAGATCGTGGCAAATCAACAACAAGAGCAACGTATTGCAGACCTAGAAAAGATCACAAACAGTCAGCTAATCTGGAGAATAGAAGATTATCACAGAAAGTTCAGAGCCGCAAAAAGCGGTGAGATGGACACTATTTTCAGCCCAGAGTTTTACACCAGTAGGAATGGGTATCGGCTGATGGCTTCCGCTTGTTTGAATGGCGATGGCAAAGGAAAGGGAACGCATTTATCTGTCTTTATCAGCGTGGTTCAAGGTGAGTTTGCATTCTTGGCAAAACTGACTACAACCCTGTTATTGAAACCGCCGTATTAAGGGGTATTGGCACATACTGATCTAGTAACTGCTTTCCACACTATGTAATGACAAGTATCATTTAATTCTGCGTGGCACTTAACGCTCAATAACGCAATTTAACACTTTTCAATTATGGAGTCACTCTCGGACTGGAACCTATTTAAGTGTTTGTTGGTTTCACTCCCGGGTGGTGGGGTGGGTGGGTGGTGACTCCCTAGTGACGGTAGCTGAGTTGTTTGTCAGAAAATTAGAAATGAAACCCTAAAGAAAACCAATTTTGGTGTGGCCCAGGCTTTATTCGACCCGCACGGGGCGAATCACAGAAGAGCCCAGTGCTGATGAAATAAGACTAATCAGTAATTCAAGAAGAATTTGAAATAGCTGCGCTATAAACTCGTCTAACCAAAACGCATTCTCCCATCTTAGGGATTTACGACCCTCTATTAAAATGGCCGTACAACTATAGGACTACGTTCTACCTTTTGGATCAGAACCCAGACCCTCAGAAAAGAAAACACATCTCGTTTTCCGTGAAGCCAAACGTGTGTCCAGAGAACGAGGCATTTCTTGGTCGACCCAGGACCAACAAAAATCCAAGCTTTGGCTCCGGGAAGTTCGCTTCTCACGAGGACATTGAGAAAGGAGCGTACGTTAAAGATAACACCATGTTTATTAAAGTTGTCGTGGATTGCGACGGATTTAGCGAGCCTTGAACGCTTTAAAATCAGATTTGATGATAGCACAGGATTAGTTGTTATAGGTTAAAAGGACTACGTCAGCCTATTTTTGTAAAAGGCTAAAAGTTTTTTCGCGTCAATTGAATTCCAAAAATATTTGTCCAGTTTTGTTATTTAAGACCATATTTAGGCTTCTCCACTGTTTCCTGCTAGCTTGCGAGCAAGCTCTCCTATTTGGGCGGGTAAAGCGAGCTGCACAAGAACACGCGAGCGAGTGGCGAGGGGTGGAGGAAAGAAGAGATCGTTGAAAGCTCTCCTCTCTCTCCCCAGCCTTCCGCTTTCGTGTCTCCTCTCGCGTGCCTCTGCGGTATACTTTTCATGGAGAGCTTCCTCGTAGGCTATTTCCTGCTGGCTATTACAACAGATGGAAAGGATGGACGTTCACTTTTTCACCGGTTTCATCTGGTAGACACTTAGTAATGACTCCAGCACAGAATTAACCAACAACGGCAATATCCTAGTGACAAAGCCTTATTAAGCACATTGTATTAGCATTTGAGACTGGGTCTGAGTTGTATCAAATTGCATTATGGGACTGTTTTGAGCGGAAGCGCAACATTGTAATATCCAATGAACGAAGAGTTAGAGTCTCAAAAGCATTCTCATAGTGCAGTTCAAAACAACACTGACTCAGTCTCACGCCTAACTTGAAATGGCGAGCGAGAATAATGGGACAGAGAGGGAATCTTCAGGCGTTGGACTGGATACTGTGAGAAGTCTTTCATTCTGGGGCGTCCGCACGTTTAAATCGATAGCTTGAAACGTAATTGTAATTTTTTTTGTAATTTGTAATTTGTAATTTGTTTACCCACGGATCACTAAGGAGTTCATAAGAACTCGTTGAAACGTGTCCGTGCGTTTCAGATCGAATTGGAATTTGAAAGTGTTGGTTTTTAAGGAGAGGGGAAAACGTCATCACGTACACGCGCCACTGCCTCAAAGCAAGCATTGCAGAATATTGTAATGGCGACACATCAAGAGAGCATAATGTCTCTTTATTCTCTCCAGACAACACTAAATAAAACTTTGCGGACCTCTCCGGAAACCAACTTCCTATTAATTTCAAGCGTTAAATTAAAAAATAAAAATAAATTTGGTCAAATTCACATATCCCAAGGGGCGCAGTAGACTGGGCGTTTCTTTCTTTGTCCAATTATTCTCTTTTGCAAATGACCAATAATCGCCTCGGCACAATCATCATTATCGTCCTCATTTTCATTATACAATGTCCGTAATTTTTGTAAAGACATGTTGTCTTCCCCAAGTTCTTCTAATGCAGGTGTCTTCATTTGTCAAAGTTGAAAGGTGTAAGTTAATTTTAATACATCAGTTTCCTTTAGAGCTGGATCAACATCTTTACCCTGTATAATAAATACTGCAGATATTGTGGAAAATCGTATCGCAAACCAGAAGCTATGAGACTTCCTAAAACCATCATAGAAAATAGAAGTGTAATATTTACAACAACAAGAGGAAATTTTAAGCGTACATAGAATAAGTTTTCCTTCTCAAACTCGCATGCGTAGGTGTACTCTACAGTCCCTTAAACTCAACCCCGCATTCCATCATGAACCCCGGCATTCTCGATGCTAGAACCTTGTCCGTCTTCATTTCAGCGGACGCGATGGCTCTGGGCCTTTAGCCACGAGCAAGACTAAAAACACTGAAGAAACATGCCTAAGGGTTGATTTCCAGTGTCGCGTAATTTTTACGTGAGTACGTGCGTAAAATTTACGTTCGCAAATAAAGTAGAGGCAATGCATGAAAGGTCGCTCGTAAGCGTAAAAGTTGAACCTTGCTCAACTACTTTTTATCTTGCCTCTATTTTATTTACGTGATTGAAATTTACGTGCGTCAACGTGCGTATCCAAAAACGCGTCAGTGCCGGGAAATCAACCTTGAGAGAGAGAAACCGAGCTCTTAGATTGAGCCGTCATGAGAGATACAGCCTTAATTTATGAGACTCGTCATGGCTTAAACGATAATATGGAAAATAAATGCCATGGCAACGAAAAACTGTCTCTCGTTTAGGTTAGTTCTAATATTGGCTTTGACACCGACCTTGAAATTTCCTCGATTCACTTTTATTATTATTATTATTATTATTATTATTATTATTATTATTATTATTATTATTATTATCATCACCTTTTTTCGTTTTAGGAATTTAAGATGAATATTTATAGAAATTCTAAAGAAAGTGTTACCCGAAAGAAGCGTTCAGAAAACGGACTTAATTCAACAATTAAGTGTCATTTGGCGAATTACATTTAAAAGCAACTAACATCAAGCAGGAAAGCTGTAATACTGAATGCCAAAGAGATTTCTTTGCTTTCCCATTTCAGTCATTAATGGTGTGATTCATTTCTAGGGAAGAAGTTGTATTTTGTTTAGCATGACAACAAATGTATAAATGCACAAAGATGTAAATAATCTCTACTCACAAAAAACGAGAAGCCGTTACAACGAGCGATTTGATTGGTTGAGCCTTAGAAACAGGTGCTGCAGAATAGTACACACAGTGTGATTGGTCAATTGAAGAGATTCTTTAAAGGCAGGTGCTCTGTTGGTAGTTTATGCAATATTCTTTCGCGGAGATTTATCTATTCGCAGAAAACTTCAAACCAACGTTGCGGGTTTTGAATTGTTTAACAAGATGCCGGACATTGGCTCAAGCCAGAACGTTCAGCAGACTCAGGAGCCCGCTGGAGGCAAAAATAATACCCCAAATGGACTTAACTCCGGCATGGATCCAGAGGTTAGTTGGAATTATTATTAAGCTAAAATTTTCTCGGCTTCCGATGACAATTATGAAGAACTTTGAGCTTATCGAGATTACAGAAAGCGATAATGAGGACAAGATGTGCAGTTTGACTAAAACTAACTGCAAGAACCATAGACACAACTCGCAGTGTTCTGTATCGTAAGCTAATGACAGGTCAAAGGCAAATCGTCGATTATCCCGCAAACAAAAACATTTACTACATGTAGTATTAGTATATTTTGCACTTAAATGCAAATTTAAAATGGAAACGCACTTGAAGCCCGCACTCGATTTCTCCATTTTTTCTATAGTTCTTTTTTCCTACACCTTTGTTAGTATTTCTTGCTGAGCTTGTAAGTAATTTAAACTGAGACGAGTATGCAGCATCGGAGTTGAAGAAACATTGCGCAAATCTCGACATTATTTACAGTTGCTCCCCAATTCTAATTTTCAGTGCGATAAGTTTTGGGGATTACTTGAACAATGCTCTTTAGCTACCTTTTATACTTGTGGGGTTATAAAGTAACAATTGGAAGGCAGTTTTTACTCCTTAACGATTGACAAAATGGGAGTATGTTTCTCCACATACTTTAAGTGCATTTTGCATTTCTCCGCCTGTTTTCCACGTAGGAGTCGAGTAATTATCGTAAATAGTTTTACATAATAAACCAACTAAAACATTAAAAGATTCACTGCCAACACTTTTGTTTTTCGGCTACTGCTTTATATGAAGTCTTCGTCAAAAGTCAAATCGGAAGCTGTCAAAGGTTAAGGCGAATTTTAACATTTTTCGAGCTATTTGGCGCGTACCACTGATGATTAGAGTATACCCGTCGTCTACAGCAACCGTAGATTCTAAACTAGCGACGTTGAAAATTCTTGAAATTCTTGAAAAGGAATCTAACTGGATCTGGATAATTTCAATCCTTTTGGGCAAAACTCATTCATTCACATGGCGTTTTTGAGCAAATTGTTTTAACCATTATTATATTCGATTATTGAAGGAAACTGACACAAAGAATGCAAGCAAATCGTATAGTGTACAGCAGTTAGATAAGAATTAACAACCTTTTCGAATAAATGGAGCACCGGTTGGGAATAATTTGTGGAATATGTAGTTGAGAGCATGAATGAAACATTATCCGGGATGTAATGGCCAAAATTAAAAGAAAGCATGGAATATATCCAAGAAAAATAATGGCCTAGCAGCCAATATGCACGGATATATATATATATATATGATATAATCAGTTTATTGCTTGCATTTTCCTTTACCTTGCAACTAGCAAGATCGTCACGGCGCCTGTCATTCAAACCACCAGATAGAGAGGGCATGTTTCGACTAATAAATGTTTGCTTTTAAAAAGATAAAATTTCGATTTTTTTTCCTCTTTATGTACAACTTACTGACCGCTGTTTTGCCTTGGATAAACTTGGAGAAATGGAAAGTTAGACTACCGCGATATCATGATTTTATCCCATAAAATGATGATAGTCGCCGCGGTAGTCTTGAAGGTTACAAGAGCTGTGACTCAGCGATAATTGAATGAGAAAGACAAATACACCAAAAACTGTTATTATAATGCATGTAAAACAATATGAGAAACGCAAAACAATGTGGGCAGTTCGTCTTTTGACTCGTTGAATATAACACAATTTTGTCTGCGGCCAAGAAAAAAGGGAGTTTTCTTCAGTCGGTTCAAAGGGAACAGACTGAAGATAATTGCTGTTACTGAAAATATCGGTCAGTATTTCGTAACTATTCATCAGTGGGATACCTAAAATGTGTTCAATTCCATAATTTGTTTTAGCTCCATTAAAACCTACACCAATTACAGAACATTTTAGTTCGAGCCACCCACAATGAGTGCACAGCTATGACAGGGCAATATATATCGCACCGTATTGTGTACCGTATTGTCTATTACCACGGCACCAAACTTACTGA
The DNA here is from genome assembly GCA_964035705.1 of Porites rus. NCBI lineage: Eukaryota > Metazoa > Cnidaria > Anthozoa > Scleractinia > Poritidae > Porites > Porites rus. The sequence continues at coordinate 15,899,139 of OZ038002.1, forward strand.
ATGATCTCATATCTCATCTCCTGCTGGAGGTTTTCTAAAAATGGAAAGCTGTTGTTGCCTTGGAAACTGATTATCGCGTCAAAATATGGACGGAGAAGATACGAAAACAGTTCGGTATTGTTCTTTTACGTGCTGCTAAATGTTTCTTACTAAATTAAAATTGACTTGTGCCAGTTGAGTTTATCAAGAAGTGAATACTTTTACGTCAGTTTCAGTTATATGATGGTATAACGGTTTTGCTGTTTTACATTTTCAGTCACGTTCAGTTTTAGCCAATAAACTTACCACCAATAACAAAATTCCGGTTAGAAATTATCCGTTAAATTATTTATCTGTTAAAAAAGCTAATTGAACGGAAGACACTTGAGCTTTTTTAAGGAAAACACTGCGTCTATGTCATAACCACACTAGAGAGTGTTTTTTTTTTTCAAGAATTTTGCATGGACGACTGGATGTGAAGTCATCTTTTTTTATATAACCCATAGGAAAATAACATGACCGGGGGAAGCCACAATTATAGCCCAACCGGAAGCGCTAGATCTCGTGAAAGCAGCCGAGGAAGTCCAGCTCCCAGTTTAAAAGAAAAAATTGATCTCAAGCCAGTCTTCATTTTTCCTTTGCAAGAAAAGCATAAATGTCCGATTTGCCAAAGCGTGCTTCGATACCCCGTGCAGTTTGAGGAGTGTGGCCATCGAGTATGTTCATCGTGTTTTGCTGAATTAGAGAGGTAAGTCAAACAAATGTTAGATCACTTTCATTTTCGTGTTTATGCTCATGTCGGTTAATTGCCGTGGTAAATTTAAACTGCTTAGCTGTCATTTTTCAGGTTCAGTAGTTCAAGAGCAAGTTATTGTAAGGACATTGGTGTATTTTGGTAGTTCCTCGCACAAAAATTTATTAGCTAGCTTCTGTATTAGGATAGTATCCGAAACCTATGAAATTTGACAATACATTATTCTACTAAATGAGTCTGATAAAATATTGAAATATTTATGTCTCGGAAAGAAATGTGCGATTGCCTATTTAATGGTAAACCTGAGTAAATCCGTTTGATTATGCAAAATATCCACAATTTTAAGAAGCCACGTTTTCGCTTACTCCGGATTTGAAAAGACTCGACTATAAAAAAATGCACTTTATTTGAGTGTCAATGTATTTAGCTGGAAAGTGCTAATTGGGGACACTATTTTTACGTCTCCTAATAGAGACGGTACCGCCATTTAACGTGGTCATCCGAGCCACACGAAGGTCCAGCCGCTTGCAGTGCAAAGGGAGTGCCTTCATTTCTAAGTTATTTTAAGACCCTGAGTATTGTTCCGACCCCGGGAATCGAACCCGCGACCTCCCGCTCTGCAGTCAAGCTCTCTACCTACTGAGCTAATCGTCAATATGCTGTTTCTCAATTACATTTAACCGAAGATTTTAGACTGTTACTCCATAATGTTTTCGAAAGTTTCCGCTTTTCGTCCTCAATTTCATCGATAAAGAGTCGCCGTTATTTGTACGACCATGAAAATAGAAAAGATGTGCGGCGGGTATTTAGTGACTTCTGTAAATGACAACCGTAGGCCAGTATCTACATTTTTTTTCAACAGCGTCAAGGCCCGGAAATTTTTCAATGCATACTGCGAAAACGGTTCCACCTTTATAGAAAACGATTACCAGAATGGATAAATCTGAACCGACTGGCTTGACGTAGTCATGACTGGAGATTATACCGAAACCAGTCGAAAAACTCATGTTTTATACGAAGACGAATTTCTTTATTCTGACGAGTTTTGTTTAAATATGTTGAACCATTTAAGTGAAAAAAGTCTGAATTAAATTTTGTATCTTTTCTCTTCTCTATTACATGAAGTGAATTTGCCTTTGTATTGTTATGTCTATATTTCAGAGAGGAAAACCCTCGCTGCCCAGTTAACCAGACTCCTATTGATAAGGATAAAGTGAGTCAAAACTTAGGGCCTGTTTACATGGAGGTGGGGGACCCCAGGTAGGTCAGGTAACCCGCTTTGGTAGGATAACTCGCCTGTCCATATAATCCCTCATTTTAGTTTGATCACGTTTATATGATAAGTGGAGTGACCCGCCACATGTTACCTCACCTATCTGGGGTCCCCCACCTCCATGTAAACAGGCCCTTAAATACTGAACCTTAGAACTCTCCACAGTCTCTTCACGCCAATTAAACAGGCGAACTCCGCCCCAACTGAGTACAGTGTTTTGACTAGCAAACAGTATTATACAAAAGTGTGATATTGTTCAAAAAATGCATGCTTTGTAGATTCGACCTTTTGTGAAAATAATATATTATGTACATTTACTCATTTTTAAAACCCTTGTTCACTCCCGGCACTCGTTCAGGCAAGCGAGAATCTTTCCTTGGTTCATGTGTTTGACATGTCAGGTGCAACTGAGAACGCAGTTTAATATTCCCGCACTGTACATTCCAAGGGCCTTCGGCTATCGGGAAGGAAATCATGGATTACAGTCATTCTCTGCCGGTTCTCGGCATTTATCACTTAAATGAATGTCTCTTCTTTTATGACAGGCATCGATTGACAAAGCTTTTAACAATGAGATCCTGGCGCTAGACGTGAAGTGCAAAAACCACGAGTGGGGATGCAAATGGGAGGGAGAATTTAAAAACTATCAGGTAAACATATAGTTGTGCAGCTATTCGTAACAGATTTAAGCCACAATGCTGGTCCTTGAATAACCCTAGTTTTCAGGTCCCGGATCTCATGATCCCGTGATATTAAGGCATTGAACCAACCGCGATCGTGGCTAATGTACATAAGTCACGTAACAAAACTAAAATCGGTCTTTGCCGTGAACTGAAGACTGTGTGTGAGATACATGAGTCGAAAGCTTCAATGCTTTAATGATACGGAACCTTGAGACTAAGATGTCTCAAACGTTGTCAGCTATTCTTTCAGATATTGGGTGTTTATGGCTGGGAATGTTTAAACAATTTTCGCAAGGAAATTACCCAAGTAATCAAGCACGCAGGCTGCTTGCCAGTTTCACTAGACAACCTTGGGTAAAAAGATCTGTTTTTCTGCCATATTATTCATTGTAGAAGTATAACAGAACCGAAGAAAATCGAAAAAGGACCGAGAAAGATGGCACTGACCAACGTTAAATTTACTGGTGCGCTCACCTCTCGAAAACGTTATTTTTACGCTCAAACATACTGAAATAGATATGTCTATACTCTAAGGCGCAGTAAAAGCTTTTATCAAACAACCGCACAATTTTTTTTTTCACTTTCTGGCAATCTTATAGATAAATACAAGCTCCCTTACGACACCAGCGACAATTGACTGCTAATCAGTGAGGGAAACAGAGATTATAGAGACCGAAAAAAAAATACGTTTTTTGACTACGAAAAGCGACCTTACAACGTGCTCACAAAAATATTGTTATTACTTTCAAATACCGGTTAAGAGGATTCCCTCTAAGGGCTGGGTTCGGTCTGAATTTTACCTAGTGTTATCTAACACTATACTAGTTTTGTCCGGTAGTACTGTGGGTGTCCAGCCTAGAGGGAGGTCTCTGTTGATTGACATTCGACGATTTTTAAATCGTACTTTAAGGCACTGCATATTTGAAGAACGTTTATTTTGATTTTTTAACATGACTTGTAGGACCATTATTCAAACTGCGAGTACGCTGAAATCCTGTGCCAGAATGACTGTGGAGCTAAATTTCAAAAACGATTTCTGCAAAAACATTTGGACAAAGACTGTCCCAAGAAAATCATTGCCTGTCCGTACTGTGACGAACGACATCTACGCGAGGACAAGAAGGTAAAAAACGAAGTACTTTAAAGGACAGAGAATTCTTTTCTCTTCTCAAGTTTCCCTTCTTATCTCTAATCACTAACTCGTTCTTTCTAAACGTAAGCGTGGATATCACTTGATATTTGAAAGTAACGTGCTAAGGTTTGTGTTAATTAAACCGCCCCTTAACTCGGATTAAATCTTCCTCCCGAAGGGTCAGTTCGGACTTGTGCCTTGTACAACGACTGAGGAAAAAATATATGATTGACTACAGAAAATCTCATGTCGCTTTGTCGACTAATTAACTAAAAAACCTCAACGGGTCACAACATCAACCCACACAATGTAGAAGTAATATCCGACGAAAATAGCACCATCAAGCGCAGAGTTTTGGAATACTCTACCTTAAAAAATTTGTGAAAGTAAACTTAACACATGACACGAATGTGAAGGCTTAAATCGCCAGCTACAATGTAGCTCAAGATGGAATATTGTTGGTTGTCTTTCACAGGCTCATCTGGCAGAGGAATGTCCAAAACTTCCCTTACCTTGCCCCAATAAATGCGACAAGAAACTGGAGATTCCTCGAGATGAGGTATGTTTATAAAACACATTAGCAGGCAACTAAAATATTCAATATTTTTTGTTCATACTTTTAGAGCAAGCTCATGAATTAATAGAGTTACCGTGAAGGACTCTGATTAGTTCATTACGGAGAAAACGAGCAAAATTGATTGGCAAGGTGGACCTTTGGGCAATGGTTTTGCCCAAATGTTCTGCGAAATCGTCTCTATAAGGTTAAAGACACTTTAAAAACCTTTTTGTTTTGAAAATCTAAATGAGTTTTCACTGCAAGCCAAACAGATGCCGGTGATATCAGTTTTGCATTCTTCTATTTCAAGGTCGATCATTCCCCCAACCCACCTCCAGTCCCTAGTTTTAGCTTTTAGCTTTTTAATTTTTAGTTTTTAGAAGCTATCAAGAGTAGTTTCGGTCAGTATTTTTTCTTGTATTGCACACACCAAAACCAATGTTCCACACTGACGTTCTTTGTTTTTTTGTAGCTTGACAAACACATTGAGGAGGACTGCCCAAAGACGAAAATGATGTGTGAATTTGAGTCCATTGGTTGTACACATAGGGTAAGACTACAAACGGTTCAATAATGTTCAATGATGTCTTCACTTATCCTTTATCCTGCGCAAGCTTGACAGCAGATGATATTCTTCGCCGGAATCTTGACAAATTACGATTCCTTCTGACGGACCTTAGTTTTTTGTGCGTGTGTGTGTGTGCCCTTCCGACAGGAAGATCCTTCCTTATAGTTGCCGATCTAGAGCGCGCGTCTTGACCGCCAGGCAAGGGCCGCCATCCTTCACTCTGTCTAGCATTCCCGCCTCTTCCAGGTGGTCTCCTTCCTATTATTCTCCCCTAAATAACTAATGGGACAAGATCAACATGCCGAAGGGTGTGATCAAACCAGACTCTCTGTCTTCTGTGGATAACAGATATAATGGCCTTCTCCTCACCGACACGCCTCAATAATAACTTCTTCGTAAGCTTTCTACCATGAATTTTCCAGCAAGACCAAAGATTAATCTCCTCGATTAATCACTAGCGTGTTCAACAAAGTAGAAATCTGATTTCTCATTCTTTTAGGGAATTTAAATCTATGACATTCCTGCACCAATGAGCTAAGGAGAGTCCCATTTGTGTCATTCTTTTCATTTTACAGTGCAGTCGAGAGAAAATGCCAAAGCACTACAAGAGCAACATGATCGAACACGTCAGGTCTATCTTTTTGAAGATTAACGAACAAGATGAGAGACTGGAGAAACATGAAAACATGCTTCAGGAGAACGCAGACCTCATCAAAGGAGTAGACAAGCGCGTTGGAGATCTGGAAAAAATCGCCAACAGTCAGCTGATCTGGCGTATTGAGGACTACACGCGGAAGCTAAAGGAAGCGAAGGCGGGCAATGGTGACACGCTCTTTAGTCCAACGTTTACAACCAGTAAACACGGCTACCGCCTGTGCGCCTCCGTCTGCTTGAACGGCGACGGAAAAGGCAAAGGCACGCACATGTCTGTGTTTATCAGTGTACTTAGAGGTGAGAAACGTTTCAGCACGTGAATTACGCATTCACGTTTTCCTGCTCATTAGACACACGGTCAAATACTCACAAAATACTCGTAATTACTGACTTTAACAGTCAACTAATGTCATTCATAGATAAGCTTTATTGTATGTATTCTGTTGAAGAAGAGATATCGTCTTGAAGTTGGTGTTTCCACGACAAAGGCTGTGTTCACTATACCGAATAGCTTTTGCGCCGACATTAAAACCAGATTGACTGGACAGGGCTTCTGTTCATACATAACAGCGGTGATTTCGGCGCGCTTTCTGTAACGCAGCGAAACTGCGCTGCGCCGATCTCCAAAGCGGAAAGTCGACGTGTCGGATAGGTGTTCATGCTATATCAGATAGCTTTTGCGTCGGCGCGAAACCCATACCGGGTAGGACTTTTTTTCACACATAAGAACGGTGATTTCGGCGCGATTTCTGTAACGGAGCGAAACTGCGCCGCGCCGATCTCTAAAGCACAGGGTCGACATATCGTATAGGTGTTCATCAGGATAGCTTTTGCACCCACACTTAAACCATACTGGATAGGGATACTGTTCACAGAATTCTGTCATAGAGCGAGGCTGCGCTGCACCTTATCCTCGTTCCTAGAGTTCTCTCCTATCCGTCCCTACGGAGCGAGAGAGAGAGAGACTCTCTCGACGGGTAGGAGAGAGAACCTGGGAACGAGGTTACGCTCTCTCTAAAGTGGAGAATCACATATCTCATAAGTGTTCATAATACATTGGAAAGCGTTTCGTGTATCCGATAAACAGTAGAACTTCGATAACTGGAACTCGAATAACTCGAATTCCCCGCTAACTCCAACTGTTTTTCGTTTCCCTTTAGAGTTCAAGTTACCGGGGTTCTACTGTAGTATGAACACAGCCTAAGTAGAATCAGGGCGCGAGGTTACACGAAATCTTTCAAAAGTAGAAACCGGGATGAACACTACATTATATTTAAAACTAAGGGCGCTTTCCATTTGTCAGAACTGACCAGCCAGGACATTCCCTTCGTAATGAGAATTTTACTTTTAATCAAAGCTATCCAGCCAGATCAGTGAAATCCCAAATAGTATGCACGAAGGAAATCGTTTTTTCATCAAAAACTCATGGAAAAAGCCTATTTCATTTTCAAAATGACAGGTGCGGCCATGGTCCGGCCTGCCAGTTCTGACTTTTGGAAAGCGCCTTAAGTCGTTTCGCTACTTATAACAATATAATTCCTTCAAGTGCCATTTGCAAAAGTTAAGTAATCTTCTTCCGCGCGCTAATTGCCTCAGTTTTCGGTGGTTAGTCGTCACTTTATATCGATTAACCCATGTTTTGTTTAAAGAAGGAAGGAACTCACGTGAGAGAAAGTAAGAACCGGCTTGGCAACACTCGCTGATCTCCCAGAATACCCTATACGGGATTCTACTTAACATTTTCGATGATGATGATGATGATGATGATGATGATGATGATGATGATGACGATGATGACGATGATGTTTGTGTAGAAGTCCGGCAAAATAAAAGTTAGATAAAGTGATGTTATGTTATGAGCCTCAGTATAATACATGGCGTACAGTTTTGAAGTATTGAACAGGAGGCAAATTTCAGTGAAAAGAAAGAACGAGTAAGAGCGAACTCGCTTCTAGGCCCAGTCTCCCGCCGTGGGTGTCTCGATGCGCCCGCGGGGCTCCTCTAGAGTCGAACAGTAAATGCGCCCAAGCAGTGGTCGCAAAAAAAGTGTAAATTCAAGCATTCATTCTCTACGCTAACACGCATCGAGAAATTTTTTATTGCTTAACTGTGTCCTGTTTCTGTTATAGGGGCATTCGACGCTTTGTTAAAATGGCCGTTCGATTACAGAGTCACGTTCTACCTGCTGGATCAAGACCAGGATCATGCGCAACGTAAACACATTAAATTCAGCATCAAACCCAATCCCTGTCCAGAGAACGAGCCATTCCTTGGAAGACCAAAACTGGAGAAAAACGCCAGCTTTGGTGGTGCAAAGTTCGCCAAACACGACGAAATCGAAACCCGGAACTACCTCAAGGACGATACGATATTTCTGAAGATCTCTGTTGATTGTGATGGATTAAGTGAGCCGTAGAGACCGAACCATTTTTACTGCTTCATCCGTGAAAACTAAATTGTGTAAATAATGTAGTCTAGGGTAGATATCTGAGCACCTGTTTGTGCAAAGTACACAGGGCAAAAAATGACATCAATGGCCAGTGTCAATTCAACAAGAAAATCAGTGTTCCTAAATCATTGGAAATTTCTTACGAATAACCTAGTTTTGTTAACCTGTTACTACATTAGTACACTCTAACTTCACCCGGCGGGCTAACCTTTTCAGGTAAGAAAGTTTTCATTTTAGATAACGAAAAACTGATTTTCATTTGCGCACAATGAATTTGTCTGTTGAAGGGCCATTTTTCGCACCAGGAGATGTACCCTTGTAATTGTAGTGTGCAAAAATTCTTGAGGGAATCCTCATAGTACTGTCCCTTTCAATACTCTTTAACTCCCAAAAGTACGTCACCACTCATTCAATTCTCCTTACAGTAAAATTGCTCAATCAAACATACAGATCGTGAGGAAAAAGAGAAATGATCAACAAGTTCAAAAAGGTCTTGACTGTTGAACAAATTCTCCTTACCAGTACCACAGAATAAAGTGAAGAATAGGCAAGCTAAAATTAGGGAACTTTTTCCTCTTTAGAGGCTGAAAGGGACTTTGCTTATGGAGAAAAGAGGATGCAGGCAAAAAATTAGGAGTAGGTCTTTCAGCGTTCGAGTCCGCACTCGGTACAGCACAATAGATATAGCCCGTGCGAACCTCATCGGCGGAGAGAGACCTCATATCTTTTTTTAGTTTGCATGTTTTGTCTTCCCTGATTTCAGACTATGTGATGTTACCCCATAGAACTGTCTCCTCCAAATTCCATGGTGAAAGGAAGGTTTTCACATAAGATAAAGGTTCCATTCCCAGAGGATTAGCTTAGAACACCAACATGGCTGTGGTTTTATTGTTTTGGTTCACCAATATCGCAGACATGACGACATGTGAAAACGCTCTTTACTTCATGAAAAGACAAAAAGGTAAATTCCTTTGAAAACATGACGTGGTATGAATTGGGAAAACAAAACATACAAGCTAAAAAAGGTCTATTTGTTACGATAACTGTGCAAGATAGAAGAATTTATTAAGCTTCCGACTTCAGATAAGTACATGTACAACTGCCTCATATCATTTACTTGGAAGTACCTAAGCACTAATAGTGCAAAGGGTGTCGAAGAAGAAAACTTTTAAGAAAAGTTAAAAAAAACAAAACAAACAAAAAGAAACAAGAATATTCTAAAATGTTGATAAAGCTCCAAAGTTCGCGCATGCACATACTTATACCTAAAGCTATTCTATTCAGTATTACCCGTAATGGAGACAAAAGATAGAACCACACTGGGCGAGTCGAATTTTTTCGCATGTTTTCGGGCTAAGCCGATTAAGTATAGTTAAATAATAGCTTTGTTTCTTTATAACATTAAGGAGCAATTAAAGTTTGTATGTAACATTCCAGAGACATGCCATTAATTTTCCCCCCTTCCGTAAACATAATATCGCTTGGGGTACAAAATCTTTTGCCATTGTGCGAATTGTTTATCTTCTCTCAGTTCGTGTACGTCAGTTCATCAGTGAGTTCATCGTTAACCTGAGAAAGCAGCCGACATTTTGGCGACGCTACCTCTGGTTGACCCGCGAAACGAACGAAGAAATTCCATACTGATGACGTGTCACCACCCAGATCTGGATGGTGCTTCTGATTGGTTGAAGCAAATTTCCCTCACTGCACGATCAATCAAAAGCACTACCCAAATCTGGGTAGTGACATGTCATCAGTATGGAATTTCTGCGCTCGTTCCGCCTCAGACGTCGTTTGGCGGGGACTAGTAGTGACGCGAAATTTCTTCTGTTTCCTCAGGCTAGTTCATCGTGTCAGGTTTTAAACTTTATACAGCTATTTCGAGAACGGTTGTCGGAAAGTGCACGCGACAACCCCGAAAGGTATTATGGGTGGTTGAGAGTTCACTGCTCTTCAAAAAAATTTGAAAGAGTGGCACGACAGGCCATGGACGTATGTTTGTGACTGTTAAAGGAAAGCAACAAAAGTAGATTCGACAGCCACAGTGTCAGGAACGGTGTATTGATCATATCCCATATTACCTTTCGGGATTGTCGTGTGCACAGTTTTTCCGACAACCTTTCTCGAAATAGCTGTATAATACTCGGCGAGAGGGTCTTATTGACAACAAAATACCTAGCAGAAATATCAGACGACGATAAAGCATTTTTGAAATTGTATAAATATAGAAATGCAAGGGTTAAATTCTGCAATCGTGTCCTAGAATGTTTTTCGTGCAGGTGAGAAATAAAAATGCGAATAAATAAACAGACTCAAACGCACGGGTAAATTTCTCAATAAGGCACAGATGGCAATAATGTTGCCTGGTGTTCGTGTCTTTCGACGAAGTTTCAGCTCGATTTAACCAGTATAACATCACTTAGTGAAACTGAGAAAGGTAGGACAGAATCGCCAGCTCAGTGATAAAACCTGCTTCAAAAATAACTCCAATATTCATTTCCTGGCCAAACTCAAATAACTTCGCGCTTTCGGAGTCCGTTGTATCATCTTCTTATTGAAGTGTGTACAAATGACTCGAAATGGCCTCGAAAAGGCAGACAAACGATTACAAACTCTTGCTGAAAAGGTCACCCCTGTGTACCACAAGAGAACCAAGTACTACAGGATTCCCAAGATTAGGAGTTTCGTTCTCCTAACGTCTACCGCAAATATTTTTTAATGGTTTGCGTAACTTATTCAACGGATGTGAAAAAGTATTTTTTTCCCGAAAGCTTATTCAGTAATAACCGTAATCCAGGGAAAATCTTACTCTACATCGACTAAAAGTAGAAATATTTTTAGCTTGACAGAACATAGCTTGCACCCAGATGTTTGTTACATCGCATTTAGATTTTAGATTGACTTTTTAAAAGAACCTCTTTCTTCAAAATCTCCATCTCTATCTATCTCCAAACCTTTCATTGGGGTCTTAACTCGTCTGACACTTGCCTACCAAATAATAATAATAATAATAATAATAATAATAATAATAATAACAATATCTTTTTTTAGATAGCGCTCATATCCTGAGCTCATGGCGCTTTACAATGTAAAAAAGGGGGGAAAATGAAATAATTTACATATCACAAGCATGAAATAAAACATATTAATAGTCTATTTACAATACATATTTTACAGTTTTTAAAATCATTTTACAAAAGCAATGACCCATTCTCTAAAAATTGCCTAAAAAGATATTTTTTGTAACAACAACGTTTTTCGAATTCCAGACTGAATTTGCTGTTATGAAAATGGGTCTGAAAGTTGCAACTTTCGGGCTAATTAATCCGCTAAGCTTCTATAGACAAAGAAACGTAAAATCCTGTTGGACGCCTCAGTCAGTGTTACTGACTTTCCCTTAACTTCAGCGGAGATCGTCTCCAGTCTCTTTATCCCAATATTTATCTATAAAATAAAAATTCTGAATCTCAGTTGCAGTGGATTCCTGTGGCTTTTTATAGCATATGGTTACAGCGTTCTCGGTTCTTTTGTTTAGACTTACAGTACCCTGCTGAATGATCTAATATATAACTCACTTTCTGTTAAACTCCCACTGATGTTTGGAAACTATAGTTCATTAAACTTTGATCTCTTTCCTATGTTTTCTGTAAATTAAAAAAAAAACATATTTCACCTTGGAAACGAGCATCGCCATGTCAAAACATACACGTCGAAGAATATTCTTCGCGTAGAGAGTCATTTTGCATTCGTTTTCCAGCTGTTAACTTTCGGTGTGAGACAGGAATAAGCAACGCTGAGGGCTAATTCAACAAAAACAATTACTGGCTTGTTTCATATTTCACATTCAGTTACTGAATCGCACAAAGCTCCCGTTGTGTCGCATTTAGCCAGCTTATTGATTGACGCAAGAAAAGACACTGTCGACCAAGAACCAATCAGAGTGTTCTTGATACAAACGTTTCTATTCAATTATTTATCATAGCTGATTGACTAGCAAAAACTTTGAGGTTTTTAACGAACACCCTACGTCTCTCTTTATATCATGACGCTAAAGTAAACTTTTATGTCAGAAAAAGGCTTCATGGCAGCTGTTTTGTGACATCTTCCGTACAGTGCTTCGAAATGGATTAATAATATGACCGGTGGAAACGAAAACTACAGTCCCACTGGAAGCGCTTCATCTCGAAGGAGCAGTCGAGGAAGCCCAGCTCTGAGTTTACAAGAAAAAATTGATCTCAACTTGTTTGTGTTTCCGTTGGAAAAGAAATACAGGTGTCCAATTTGCGAAAGCCTTCTTCGATACCCGGTACAGTTTGAGGAGTGCGGCCACCGAGTGTGTTCGTCGTGCTTTCCCGAACTAGCGAGGTAAGATAAGTCGTTACAGTGAAAATAAATGCAAAGTAGTGAGAAATCTGGCGTTGCCCTTTTGTTAAAGCAACGTCTGAGGTTTATATAGCAGAGAAAGGCACACGGTTTTAAATTACGCCGTTCAATTGGAGTCGATTCAGGTTTACAACACGAGCTGAAATAAAAGCACTTGTCTAGTGATCAATTTTTATTTCATGAATACATGCAACATTAACATGAGGATAATCCGCGTCTCTCGGATATTGCGCAAGCTTCACATTAAATCTCAATTGTGTCAAATTGAAAATTTACAAGGGAATAGGACAGGTGTAGGTTTTTCACTGGCCTGTGAATGATTCATCTTTTATTTTTTTATTTAATATCTTCAATATCTTTTGTAGCCACGTGAAACAATAAAGTCATCTATTCCGTTATTTTCGGGTCCTGTTTTGTGAACATGGAAATCACCAAACGAGGTGACGAACAAATAAAATGATGCTGTTTCGGTGTTTAAGAACCTTTTTAAAGGAAATGAATGGGAATTTTTTTTTTTTTATCTGAGTCTCACATACACGGCAATTGAATGGTTTTAGGAGTGACCCGTGAAATGCAAACTGATTTTTCCAACGAATGAACTTGGCCGCAGACACTTAACAAACAACGCTTAAATTTATGCAATAGAAGCAAATTTCTGAAATTTGCATTGAAACCAAAAAAATTGAATCTGATTTTGAGTAACGCTCTTCAGTGTTATTACAGAGTCACTATGTTTGGTGTTATTATTGTTGTTTTTATATTTCAGATTAGAACCACGTTGCCCTGTGGATCAGACACCCATCAACAAGGACGCGGTGAGTTGTACTGAGCTCGTAGATGTTTAAATATTATGCAGAAAAACTGCTTTAATTTCTTAATTTCTTCACCCCAAGGGTCAAGTTGAAAAAAAATCTGAATTATAGGAATGTTTTTAGATCAAGCTTCGATCTATGGTTTCAGTTCGAATGATCGCACTTTAATATTACTTGAGCGGCAGTCAAAAGGCAGATCAGGCAGCTCATGCAGAGAGTTAGGTAAATAGCACAGCAAGTACAACACGACAGCACTGCCCAGCTATACCGCCTGCTTCCACTTCAGCTGTCATTTAAATAATTCCAATTTTGATTTTCATATACTGAATAAAAAGATGAGCTACTCCCTAAACAATATAAAAAGCACCACATGACAGTTGATTTCAGTAAGATGGAGTCAATTTTAATGAACATCGGCACGCGTTATTAAACACTTTTTAAAAACCGTCATGCTATCTTTTTTGTGCCGAGAACGTAAATGGAGGGCTATTTAAACGCTTTTACTGAAATTTTGATCTTAATCTTGAAAACTCCAGTGACAGGAAGAGAAATAGTGAACAGGATTGTTGCTTCAAGTTGCTTCAAATTCAAGTTGGTCCATTTGGAGGCAAAACAAAACTTTTTATCCCGCTACCAGAACAAAAGGTGTATAACGTACCGGGCGAACTTAGGCACTATTTTACCACAGAGACCTCTGCATATGGAAATACGATTTAGCTTAACTACAAGTGTGATTTTAAAGGCAACCGTATAGCCTTTCATACATAACGATTACCATTATTATCCACGACACTGAGGTCGGAGAAGTAGAGACCACCAGTAGTAGTTTATTGCGGGGATTATTTACATAACACCTCTTTATTTTTGCAGGCATATGTTGACAAGGCTTTTAACAACGAGATCTTAGCACTTGATGTAAGGTGCAAAAACAGTGAGGAATTAGGCTGTAAATGGGAAGGAGAATTTCAGCATTACCAGGTGATAAATACTACACATTTGGTTTGACAAAAATGCCCCTCTTGCTTCCAAGAACGAAACTAACGAAGCACGTGAACGGCATATTACAACAACAAACAAAACTCGACAAAACGCCCAGAGATTAAAAAATTATGGTAGTTTTCAGCATCCCGCAACGCAAAACGGGAAAAGGCTTGCAAACCGAGCCAGTCTACTAATTTAGGACTTATCACCCATATTTATTACAGCAAATGAATTCTAAAACTTAAAAATAAAACAGAAAACAAAACAAAATCTGAACTAGTTTTACCCTCACGATGTGGTATTTAAACGGCTGTTTTTATAATTTCCCGGATCCCCATGGGTTATTTTGACAGAGTGGATGTACAGATTATTGGCGATTTTGTACAGGCTCCATAAACAATATTTTCAATGTGTTGGCAATACTAAAAATAGGTGTTAATGCTTAATATAGATCCCTGTAGCTCTGGAAATGTACATAGCACAGTCATGTCAATTGATTGCTTTGTTATGAAAAACAATTTTGGGCTAATGGATATCTTAAGTCAATTTCTCTTCGTTTAGAAGTAATTTTGGAGAAAGAGGAGATTAGCAACAGCAACAGTAAAAACAACAACAACTAAAGCATGATAAACAGAAAGAACATTTCCCGATTTAATTTTTTATGTTTATGATACAACCCAGTGAAATTTACATGTTAAGCACACTGTACATAAAAAGCGTTTGACAAGGCTCAACTTTGGAAAAAAGAGAGAGAGAGAGATGAAAAAATAAGCACCTGTCTCTGTCGTCCTTTTAAGGCTTTTTAAGCCGGAACATCAATGGAACATGCACTACGCGTGGGTACGGTGATCCAACTCTTTTGTACTTTCTGTTGTATTATCTTTGTTCATTCGAATTTTAAATCGTTCGAATTGTTTTCTGAAATACCCAGCAAGATCAACCCCTCGAAAAAATCTGATCCCAGTGCAGTCGGCGTCATTAAAGGACAAAAAAAAATTGTTATATACAAAATTCAATTTTTAAACCTTTCCGTAAGAAAATGAGCGTGAGTACCTTTCTCCCTGTATTTATTACCTTGTGGAAGATTAATCTTAAATCGAAGATTATTAAGTTCATTTGTCATAAAAGAAAGAGTGATATTTTAAGAAACTGTTCCTAATATATAAAATGCCGGAAGTGTTCCCTCTCAACTTATGAATTTTCACAGACTTTTTTCCCTTCTGTTTTCCTTTCTTGACACTAATTCAGTGTGATTTGTCAAGGTTTCGGTAACCATCGTTAATAAATATCTCGGCTATCAATCTAAAGCTTTGCCGGGCATTGTTTCACTCGCATGTTCAAATAAAAACTTTAAGAAGTTTACTCTGTTTAATGAAAATGAGTTTTTTTAACCCGGCACGTCGGATAGGAAGGCGCTCGTCACACAAGAAAGACATTCAAGGAACAAATTTGTCATAAAATTGATTCTGTTGAAACCGCCCTTCGGGAGAGCGATACGGGAATTAATTCTTGACGTTTTAGCTTAGTCGTCATGGCACGAGCTATAGATAAACATTTAATCAAGACTTTCCGGTGAAATCCGCAGCAGTGAGCAAAACAATACGCATGTTTGCTTAAAATGTCAAAACTATCTATATCCTTGGGGCTCTTGCACACAAGGCGAATTTTAGGTTATTTTGCAAATTTAACTGCAGGATCAGCTGAATCATCTCCATTTTACGTTGTCCTCAATACTGGACTTCACTTTAATCAATCAGCATTGTGTCAGCGTTCACTAAACTTAGGGACTGTTTACATGGAGGGCCACATGTTTTCTGTATTCAATTTACATTCAAAGGGTTGTACCTGTCCCTAGCGCTATGATCTTCCTAGTTACTAGGATCTTCCAAGCTGAGAGGTAGGAAGATTCCAGTACCATGTAAATTGCTTTCGCTGGGAAGATCCTAGTACCAGGGACGAACTAGGCAAAGATGGCGGCGGGTAGTTCAGTGAGTATAACGAAAGTTAAGGCCGACCATTTCGTTTGGCGTTACCAGGAGCTGATAATTGTGATACTTCTACTGAAAGGAAGTTACTAACGCCAGTAAAGAGAGCAGAAGGGACCAAATTATATTTTTGTTATTGTCGCCCACCATCTTTAATTCCCTCCTTACTTGCATGGTCACCAGAAGGACCGAAATTTCGTAAGGTATGCATATAGACCCAACTGAAAGTTGTTCCGCCTTCTAGGATCTTCCGTGTTACTTGCACGTGATTCGAAGTTGCAGCCAATAAAAATCGCATAATTTTTCGGGACGGGCGCGCATTTATGACGTTGGCTGACGACGTCATCCACCGAAAAAAGCTAACCTTTTTGCGTTGCAGTTAGCATTGCAGTAGACTACAGCGCTCGCGCATGCTCTGATTGTCTCGCCTTGGGCGAATTGACCCGACTGGGTGAGTCAAAGCGTTTTTATGCAGAAAAGTTTGCCTGGCTAGGAGGGTGACCCTAACATCACCGAAAAGGGTGACCTCGCTTCTAGCAGAGTCAACGTTGGTTTCTCATGTCAACGGTTCGCCACATTTTGCAAGGAGAAGTATGAAACGTTAGCTCGCCCAGGGTAACCTCGGGTAGACAGGTCACCTGACCTGACCCTTCTTTTTCTTTTCTTCTTTTCTCCATAACCGGGGCCTTAGTCATTAACATTTTTAGCCAGCAGATCATGCACAGAGCATGTATTTTTATTATCATTATTATTCTTTACACTGAACAGGGCTTCTCGGTGAAACAAATCTTTGAAATGTTTTTTAATCCAAAGGTGAAATCAAAAACAGAGAAACTAACAACAACAAAGTGGCGTTAAAAAAATATATGTATAATAATGCAGCGGCATTGAGTAGGATATAAGAATAACGTCACTGTCTTCATAACATTTGCCTGTTCCTTCGATGACACTCTCGCATAATTCTTTATATCATACTTAGCCTCATCCAATAATTGCTTATTATTGCTTATAGCGTAAAAATGCAATCACGAGTCACTTGACATGATTTGGCATCGCTACGCATACTAACCGTCTAAACGAATTATCTACCGATGTACAGTGTGAATGTTCTTCTACCTTATTGTCATTTATTTTCGAGAGAGATTTTGCGCCAGAGCGATCTCCGGTGAGGAAAAATTTTCAGCCACAATAAAACACGTTCTTGTTCGTCCGTAATAAAGACGGATCAATTCAGTTTTCTATTAAAGTGCCCACCTACCCCTCCCCTCACATTTTGCCTCGAGTGAGACGCAAATGTTACCGTTGAGTTAGGGGAGGGGTAGGTGGGCAGCTTCCCAGAAACTTAAGTGATCCATAAAGACAAGGGTTTGCGCCCAGAATGTAAGTGATGACCTTTGCAGGGAGGTCAAAGCTACAGAAAGAATTCTGTTACCATTCAGGAGTGGTACCTCTACTAACAAAAAAGCAGAAATGAGAAAAATATTTCTCCATTCATCACTATATGGAAGAAAGAAACTAGTTCAATGTAGGAGGTTGAGGGGCAATATCCACCCTTTTGTGTTTTGGTTTCAGGAACATGTGAATGTGAACTGTGAGTACCGAGAAATCCTTTGCCAGAATGACTGCGGAGCTAAATTTCAGAAACGATTTCTGCAAAAACATCTGGATAGAGACTGTCCAAAGAAGATCATCGCCTGTCCGTACTGTGACGACCGACACATGCGAGAAGACAAAAAGGTGAAATACCTTGTGATAAAATGTGCAAATCTTACGCTTCAAAAGCAAGTGCAAAAGACCTTTTCAGCTTGTATGTTTTTTTTTCCCAATTCAGACACGTGACGTTCTCCAGGGAATTTGGCTTTTGTCTTGTCATAATGTATGCAAATATATGCATGTGGTGCACGTTCAAGGGCAACATTTTAAAGAAACAGTTCTCTGGGGTACCATAACGTGGTCTGAAAAAAGAAAACAGAACATACAGGCTAAAAAGGTCTATACTGAGAGACTATTTTTCACAGAATAATTTTGGAGCCCAACATCCAAATTCAAGTTAACTTTTTCAGACTGTTCTCCACACATTTCCTTAAGAATTAGTTGAGACTAATTCTCGCGACCTTTCCTCTTAATCATGTAATGATATCGTTAGGAGAAAACTGACCTTGGTCACTCTGTTGAATGTGCAATGAGTGGAAGCGCACTTAGCTACTGCGACTACTCCAGTTAGCGTACAGGCTCTGCATTCGATTAATCACAATGAAATCAAACAAATTAAAATCATAACATAAAATCTCAATAAGTCCCGACTGGTAGTTGGGGTTAAAGAGAGCTATTTACGAGCTTCACAGAGGAAATGCACTCGGGACAGCAGAGAACATTTTGGTGAAGGTCAAAGCGAAATTCGTATCCGGACAAGTGCATGTACTCAGTAAATGTATTCCGGCCGTCAATTCAGTCAATTAGTCAAATAATTACTGTTTTCCTTCCACAGGCACATCTGGCAGAAGAGTGCACGAAATTACCACTGCCGTGCCCAAACAAATGCGACAAGACGCTGGAAATACCACGTGATGAGGTACGTTTCATCACAGGGTTCGTTCAGTTGGTAGTATGCTGGTCACTTCTTTGAGTCGCAGGCTCGACTGAATCTCGACCGGACCAACTCATAGGGGCTGGCTTGCAAGTGACAATGGTTTGGATGAACACGCTGGATGGTATCACAGTCCTGTCTCCAGAAGGGGTAGTAAGAAAGCAGAACCTCACAATGCTTTCGAACATAATACTTCGCGCGAGATACATTGATCCTTAGTTTATTTACAGTCTAGTTCGCAGAGAGGTGTTCTCTGAATAGTAGCGTTGTAGTGGTCAGCATTTACATAACAAAATCGCTGTAGTAACAACCAAAAAATGTATCTGAATTAACGTTGTTTTTTTTTCATAGATGGACAAACACATTGAGGAGGACTGTCCAAAGACGAAGATGAGGTGTGAATTTGAAGCCATTGGTTGTACACATCGGGTAAGACTTTACATATCCAAAACCAGTTATGGATACTCCCTCTGACGGCATTTACGGGGAGGCTCACTGAGGCTCATCTTGGAAGGGGTACCTTTTTCAGGCTTCAGGTTAGGGGTCACCCTGGTTAAAATATATGAAAGAGTAGGTAAAATCTGTCATTGTGGTCTGTGAAAGGAACTGAAAGGCCTGACTAAAAAGGGCATTTTAAGGTTGTGAATAGACTAAGAGGAGTCCCTCATTTTCCATCAAGGATAGTAGATCTAGCGAAACGCGAGCGGGCGTGAAAATCAGCCCACTCGAGAAGCGGCGGGGAGAGAGAAAAAAGAGGCGCTCGCGTTTCGCTCGCTCTACTATCCCTGAGGGAAAATGAGGGACTACTCGTAGTGTAGGTTGTGAAAAAGTCACGAAAACTTTCTGGCTTAGTGATTTATTCATCTTTGAAAGATGGTGCATTTACAGCAGTTAAAAGGTATGTAGCCTAGTATGTGAAAAGGGTACCATTTAAGCAATAGAAAACGTTTTCCGTGTTTGCATAGCCTGATATAAACACGAGGGGGGTTGGGAGAATTCGAGACAGTTTGCATAACCGTCGAGAATTCTCCCAGTGCCTCGAGTGTTTATATCAGGCTATGCAAACACAGGAAAAAAGTTTTCTATTGCTTTTATAAAATAACTTTCCGAGAAAAAACGCAAAACTCTTTTTATGGCACTGATTAAAAGAGAAACTCTTACCAGTGTTAGCTTGTCCACGAAGTCTTGCACGCGTAATCAGTTCTTGTTTTGCAAAAAGATGCTTTCCAAAATACGGACTTTTTTGGCTTAAAATGTCAGCTCAAGCGAAAAAAAATTGACACGCCTTCTTTGTAACGATTTTCCAAGTTTCAGCCGACGAAGTAATGGGCAAAGAAAGCAAACTTGTCGAGTTTTGAACTCGAAAATTTTTCAAATTCGTGCTTGCGTGATTAGCGCGCGAAAAGCAAAACATCTTGACGCCACAACCGGCGCTACAACCATGTTTATATACTCTCATGCAAACACTCCTCTCGGCCAATCAGAGCGCGTGTAGTATCTTAGTCATTTTATAATTGCCAATGAAAGGTATATGAAAGGGACACCTTTTCTGTCAAAAAAGGCATATGAAAGGGTAAGGGGTTGGACCTCGGGGCGGAGCCTCCCGCATAAAATCTTGTTGGGTACCTCGACGGGGTGTTGTGCATGTGTCTTGAACTGGATGAATTAAATGGAGCTTTGGGAATAGGCGCAATTGTGTAACCGTTGTCTCTTGCAATGTCCTGGTAAAGAGCTTACTTGCTGGCTTCTTACAAACGTACGTTGTACATCTTTCTCTTGCAGTGCAGCCGAGAAAAACTTCCAAAGCATTACAAGAATAACATGGTTGAGCACGTCAAGTCGATCTTCAGTAAGTTATCCCAAGAACATGAAAGACTAGAGAAGAATGAAAGGGTGCTTACAGAAAACGTCGACCGCATAAAACAACTGGACAAGCGCGTTGGAGATCTGGAAAAAATCGCTAACAGTCAGCTGATCTGGCGGATAGAGGACTACACGCGGAAGCTGAAGGAAGCGAAGGCGGGCAATAGTGACACGCTGTTCAGTCCAACGTTTACAACCAGTAAACACGGCTACCGCCTGTGCGCCTCCGTCTGCTTGAACGGCGACGGAAAAGGCAAAGGCACGCATATGTCTGTGTTTATCAGTGTACTTAGAGGTGAGAGAAATGGTTAGAAATTACAAGGAGTTCATTTAAAAAGCTTGATTAACAAACAGTACCCATACGTCATGACTTTCTGTCATAAACTATAAGCTCAATGTTGTGCGCCATTACAGTTTTACACAACTCCTACCTCTATAAAACAGCGGACACCTCTTTTAAAATACATGGTCTCTAAGCTTTGTCCCTTTAGTTTAGCAAACAAACCTCTTTTCTGCCCGCATCGTCTACAACGGTCCTTAAGCCCCGCGGGAAATGACGCAACATTGTTGGATGCTACATGGTACGTCCGTTTGCACACCCTGTTACATGTTGTTAAGAGATATTGTGGAAAGTTTGAAACCGGTCAAACTTTTGACCCAACAACTCCCAACATTTCTTTTGTTCCGTGATTTCCGAAGCGTAGCGCAACAAGGTTGGATCCGTTTGCACAGCTCTTGCAACATTGTTGGCGGGGGACACGCACGCTCATTACGCATAGCCTCCAAAGTCTTATGGGTTGTATCTTTCGCACGATGCACTGCGGGTCCCAACATTGTTGGGAGTTGTTGTCTAGATTTACACGTAGCTTTATTTTTAAAGGTTATCTGAATAGTCAGTTAAATTTGTTCTTAGGAGCTTTCGACGCCTTGCTAAAATGGCCGTTCGATTATCGAGTCACGTTTTACTTACTGGATCAAGACGACGACCACACACATCGGAAACACATCAAGTTCACCATCAAACCCAACCCCTGTCCAGAGAACGAGCCATTCCTTGGAAGACCAAAACTGGAGAAAAACGCCAGCTTTGGTGGTGCAAAGTTTGCTAAACACGAAGAAATCGAGACCCGGAACTACCTCAAGGACGATACCATTTTCCTGAAAATCGCCATTGAATGTGATGGACTTAGTGAGCCATGAAAAACAAAGCAGGTTTAGATCTTCAGTAACATGTAACTGGATTTCTGTAACTGCTGTCAATGAAGGGCCAGTGTTTCCATATGCGCATGTGCGGTTTTGATTGACACTGAAAGACTTTTAACAAATGGCAATCACACAACTTAGTAACGCGTGCCACTCAATGTTGCGTGAAGACGGTACTTCATCGAATGGAAACACATACAATTTAGCTCTTACCAACTCGCATTCTCATCTTTTCTGCCGACTTACACTTTTTCCACTTTTAGCCACTACCCTTGGAAAAGCAATGCTCTTTCGTTTTTAAAACCCCTGGGGGAAAGGGGATACTTCAATCATATTAAAAAAACAACCAAATATTCCCTGAAAACCCTCTGCAAATGACAGACAATTTCTTGCTTTCGATAATACATGATGATATATTTGATACGACAAACGGCACATGCAAAGAAGCATGTACCAGGCCCATGATTATCAGTGCATATATTTTCTAGTTGTATACCTAAGTAGAGCAAAATGTAGCTTAAGCCACGGTTTAGCTGAAAGCTCAATCACCAACAAACTCCATTTATTGCGCAGAAGTTTCTCTGGAAGAAGTGTGAATGGAATGGCAAGATTGGGTTTATCAGTGCACAGTTTATAGGGAATACGATCATATTATATTATACTATTGAATTACGGTTGTGTGTTAGAAAAAATGCAGAGTAAATTTTTATATGCAGTTACGTGAACATTGTTATACATATTATTTTAGATTGAAACAGCACTACTGGACTCCGGGTTGTAATCAATCAAGCTACATCAGCAGACGAAAGTATTTTGGAGACCTCGCCCAACACACCCTAAGAGTTACCAGCTAGTAATTTCTCCTTAACAGATCACTGCTCAATCAAACATAAAAAGCAATGAGAATAAAGGAAATGATCACCAAGTAAAAAACAATGCTGATTGTTTAAAAATTCTCATCGTATAGTCCACTTCCGAGTTAAAAAACCCCTCTCTTTCAAAATGAGGCCAAGTGCACAGCCTTTCTCATGAAAATGAGTTTATTTGCATGAGAATGAAAATCATTTCCATATCAAAGGCTGAGCACTTAGCCTCGTTTTGGCCGAAGGCCCGGGGGAACTCAGGAATGGCTTATTGTAACGATAACAATCAAGTGTGGAAAAGATGGCTAGCCTGTGTACAGCCGCCCCCTTCTCTCCCCTCCCTCTACCTTTACCTTCCCTCGAGATATACTCTTCATTAAATTATCATAGCTATGCCTTAGTCCTGACCAAACTCAAACCAAGCGGGGCGGAGGGGTTATTTTACCCAACAAAGTTCATATGGGGGAAGGCAACGCCCCAAGGTACAACCGATCTCTCCTTTATGTATCATATTTGACAGTAAAGGTACCGCCTTCGTATACCTTCAATTGAAAATTATACCAAGTTTAGAAATCGAATGCATGAGGATTCTCTGGAACGTAACAATTAAATTGACAATTTCTGGTTTTTCAGGTAATATTATTATCCATGAGTTTTTTGATGCGGCATGAGCATTAAAGCAAGCATAAGCATGAACACTGGAAGAGCGTAAGAAGCTTATGCGCTAGTGAGGATGGAGGTGACAAAAGCATAAGCGTACGAAGAAGGCGCATTTTGATATTCTTGCAATTGTGTTTATTCTTATCCTTAACACCGTCCTCCTTAGCGCATAAGCTCCCTATACTCATGCTTATGCTTGCGTCGCTAAGTAACTTGTCACGATCGTTATTTTAAGACCACTGTAACGAATGAGACATAAAGGATCCAATCAACACAAAGAAAAAACACTACGGCTGACTTTTGTTCTGGAAATAGCGGCGCATACAGTTTGCCGGGTATCCTAAAATTGGAAATTAAAGAACTGTCTTTCTTCTTGGCCACGAATCTCGAAGCCTGTTCGTCACTCGCGACGCAAGCATAACTGTGAGCATTAGAAGCTTATGCGCTAGTGAGGACGGCCAAGACATCCTGATTAAAACCGTGCGTCCCTCTTATGCTTGTTTATGTCACGACCGTCCTCACTGGCGGCATAAGCTTCTTAAGCATATTTTTTGTGCTTGTGGCTCTCGGGCTTTAACCCCGGTCCTCACATTCAGCTGAAGAATACTGAAATGCGGTAACTCAGCTTGTTAAAAGGGTTCCCGTAATATGACTAATATTCTTCCCTTTATCGTGTCAGTGTGTTGCTTGTTGTTAGATAGGGAAGGAACATGTCGCTTGGACGATGAGGTTATACTCTAAACAGCAGTTTTTCAAACCGTTGTTCTACATAGCGGTTTCAAAACATTCATTATAAAGCCTCTAGGGCGCTCTAGCGGCGGGGCGGAATAAGCTTCCTCGCAGGCTACAGTCATTACGTCATTACGATCCCGATGCTATGGATACACTTGGCAACATGTTAGACAGATATTAACTGTATGTATGCAAAATTATTATATTGTTAAGAAAACCGCCCTCTTTTTCAATTACGTATTTTTTTCTCCTGAAAAAAAAAAACAAAACAACTAATGGTCGGCAAAATTAAGATATGTTTGAATTTTTCGGTAGTTATCCGGCTGTATCCTGGAGACCTGTACTGTTAGAAGAACCACAAATTAAGGACTCTTTATTGTGAATATCATATCAGTTAAGTCCAATATTTTAAGGTTTGTGGAACGAGTTTAGGTGTTGGCCATCGAAGAACACTAATTGGTTATAAAACAAAAGATACAGGAACACAGCAACCGGATGGAAAAATAATCCTTTAATCGGGTACGAATTTGTGAGATATTTGGCATTCGAAAGGGGGCGATGTTATAAAGTTGGTAAAGTAAAAAAAATCCCTGATTTTTTAAGTAGAAAAATGGTCTTTGTTTGATAAGATTTTCGTGCAGTGACTCAGTTTAAGCGACTATTTTTAACGCGACGTAAATCAATAAATGACCCTGGCTTTCAACCACATTATTGGCGAATGACTCATAATGTATGGATGAAGGGATGCCCATTGCTAGTTGGTTGAAAAGCGGATATCTGGTTACCATCAAAAAATAAACGAATTTTCACTGGCAGGACATGTTGTAAACATCTCTCGACAAGTTTTGTTTTTCTCTACCGACTATCGAAAAAAAGTAAAATAAAGTCAGCAACATTTTTTCAGCCTTGGCTTAAGAGTAAATGATGTATTTTCAAAAATCCACCATGAATTTGCAGTGGATTTTCTGAGTGCCAGGTGTTTTTCATCTTCAAAATCTTTATCATAAGAATAAACACGTGTTAAGACCAGCAGTAACACAGTTCTTGTCACGACTAATGATGTTTCTATTCTAAACCTACTGGTGACATTACAGCTACACCCAAAGTTTATTTGTGAGTATGCACTATGGACCCACGGAACCGCCTAGGGGCCGAAACAAAGGTTGTTCACCCACAAAAATGTACGAAATGAAAGCTCCCTTGCTGATACTATTTATCTTGAAGAGATGTTAAAACTAAACCGGAAGTTTGTGGGATAATGTCTTTATCCCCAGATCGTTGTCATGCAAATTCAACGTCATAAAACCCTGTCACGTTTCAGTGTTGTGACTCATCGTTCTGGGCATGCCCAGTCAAGCACATCCTTATGCAAAATTTATTCAAACAACAGAGACAACATTACAAGAGTGACATAAAAACTGCCGACGGTTTGAGAGCAGCTATTTTCTATCTACCGCACGCAAGACTGATCAGGGGTTGCGGTGATACACAGAGGATTCGGCTCAACATTTGATTAAACGATGCCAGGGTACAGGGCATTTTTCGTTCCTGCTGTAAGTGAAAATCTCTTATGTCGAATTTGTCATTTGCCCGTTCGGAACGCTGTACAGGTCTCGGTTTGTGGCCATCGATTTTGCGATTCTTGCCTCAATGGAGCATTGAGTATTAACACGAGGTAAGCGAATGACAGTTTATTTCCAGTTGATCTTTGTGTGATTGATACAGCACACGGTTGAGGAGGTTAACTAATACACACGAAATTAAAGCAGATTGTGTCTTGAAGTTTGTTTATGTTAAAGCTAAATTTCGAATTGTTACCTACCTACACCGTGTTTTACAAGACGGTCAAATTGTGGTTCAGATCACAACCGCTAGATTTGTTGATGTTAAAATTTGCCTTGTAATAATTTAACCTTGTTTCGGTGGGCTTAACCTGGTTATGTATAGTAAAAATTTGATAGAATGCGCAAATATTTTTACAAGCAATTTTTCAGAATTCTCGATTCACAGTGGGGTTCCTGGTAAAAGATGCTTAGCTGCGATTATTACATTTCTGCATTTTGCGGATACGTTTTGACGTAAACCGATGACAGCTAAAACCCTTGTAAATCCTGACTTCAACAAAATGGAGACTGTCTGCAACCTCACGTAGCAAATTTGCCTCAAGAATAAGCGACGGTTAGAAGTTTACAACAGTGATCTTAAAATACAAAGAGCCCTTCATGAACGGAAGATTAAATTGTAAACATTTATAGTGTTCTATGCTTTCCAAGACAGAGACTGAAAATTAGTTCGTTGCTCCAAAAATTCCTTTAAGAATATTAGCACCGACCTGCAGGAAATGCGTTCAGTATATACTGCAGTATATTGCAAGGGGAGCAAAATGCATTACATCCTACACTTCTTTGATCGAATAGTTTAATATTTGTTCGTTTCCTTAAAAATACCAGGTTTCCCTTAATTCTAGAAATTATATCTTATCTTGTTCAAGCGCATAATTTTCGAGAATGCACTATTCTCACACGTTGTTGCAAATCATCGACTTTTTGTACTTTAAGCTGGCTTTCCCAAAATAGTTTTGTGCGGCTGGACAAAATCAGAGGGCATTTGAAACAGACACGGTTTTTTTCAATGTCTCTTTGATCCAGCTTTGTATAAATTAAAGCAGTCATTCAGGAGATAATGGAGTATACCTGAGTTTGACGGTGACAGCATACTTGTAGTTGTTATGACAATTATCGCAGTTGAGAAGAATTTCCTCCGTACAGTCCTATGAGACCGCCGTTTCCTTAAAAAATTGTCAACCTTGACCTCAAGTTATTCTTTTTACATAGGATCGTTGACAACAATTCTGTTCTCAATGGGAAATAAAATCAAAATTGATTATAAAGATACTGCGAAATTTTCGGCCATTCTTTTCTATTTTGATCATTTGTTCCTGTCGTCTGTGTAGGATGAAAATTTTCTTTCAACCCCAATTTCCGACCACTATCCAGCCACAACGACTCGATGACTCAAGTCGAAAATATTTTTGTATCACAAAATCATGAGCAATCGCATGTATTCTGTAAGTGATTTAATTTTCGTTCAGATAAAAAAAAAAAACTTTTCTTTGCTGAAAAGGACCCTCGAAAGATGCTGCGTTTTTATTGCGATGATGATACTCTGGCTAAAAACTTTTAACATACTAGAATCGAGAGTATTGAGCCTAATAAAAGCAAATAATAACATATACATGCAAATTAGACGAGCTGCTCTTTTCAAATTTCGTATAGCAGAGACCTTGTACACAAAGATATTAATTTTCTTCAGCCGGGCGGAAAAAGAACAAAAACACATTAAGACCACGAGGCATTTTTCGGTTAATCGTAAATTAAAGGACAAATTTTAATTAGAGCAAAGAAAAGCTTTCATTCTTTGGAATGTTTACAGAACGAAATGCTTTTCATTCATGTTTCGTGTAAAATTTTGGTGATGTGTTGTTGTTCGATGCCCTCGGGATAAATTTCAAGCAAAAATTTGCGTGACTTGTTAATTTCATCGTCATAAGCCATGACGATTGCGGGCTGGCTGTATGACAAAGTCTACTGTTCTTTTGGCTGGCTTGTCCAAGCTAAAATAATTGCTTTTTTGACAGAAAGCTCTGCCAAACTAAGTACTTAAATCAACACCAAATCTTGGTCGGAGTCAGCACATGTCATCTTTAGCAGCTCAACACAATTCATGCCACAGAAGGCTTTTACGAGGGCAAACGAACATCAGGCGCCAAACAAATACACACTTTGCGTGCTGTCGTTTGCGGTCGGCGGCAAACGGTTTGAATTCAATATTGCGTTCCGTCTTTTTTTTCGGCAAGGTGTACGATTATAACGATCCATTAAAAGAAGAACATAAACCTTAAAACTCATCTGAAATCTATGGCTACCTCTGGGAAATTACGTTGACAATAATAAAAGGTGGTCTTAAACTTCTACATAACTGTTCGAATTGAACGTCGCGGGAAAAATTCTTGTTTTTAGCTGGATGTTAGATATTTGTTTACTCCACGTTTACTTAAGAGGGTGTAGATTGGAGTGTTCTTTTCAAATCGGCTCTCATTTACATAAAACCCAAAGAGAGGTGTCAAAATATAGAGCTATCATCTTGACATCCTTCCCTCTTTGCGGTTTGAATTAACGGAAATATCTCTTTTTGGAGTCCAAGGATGTTTGGACAAGAAAATAATTCGTTGAGAAAACGGAGGCCAATTTGAAAGATACCCATCAGTAAACAATTGAAAACTTCTTTCTCATTCGGCTCCTGCTTTGCTTTTCTTTAGGAAAAACCCGTCGAAACGAAGAAGAACTGATATTTTGAAGAATTCCAATATTTTTTAAGGTGTCTTTCTCTAAGTTTCTGTCTTTAAATTTTGATGTCGCCATTTTCTTCTATTTCTTTTAATAAATTTATAAGTAGTGAAGGAAATTGGTTTCACGGACGCAGTTTCGTCCAAGTGCGCCGACTGAAACAAATTTCGCCAGGTTTTTTTGTGGTAGACCGATCATTATTTAGAGTTAAATAATATGGTCATTTACATGTTTCAGAGAAATATTCAATAAAACCCTGAAGAAAACCTTATAGCAGTTCGCGTGACAAGATTGCTTGAAACGGTTTTATGTCGCGTGTTATTAAAAATGCATTTTATGGTCTTCATCGTCAATCTTCGTTATTGGTCCTTGGATAATACAGAAATTTGTTTTGGCAACAACAGTATTAAATATAATAAAGTTTGGCTTTTAGCTACGCTTTGCTTCGGAAATTCCATTGCCGCGAAAACAATGTCCAATTAAATTTAACCAGTCTTTGTTCAAAGCCCCGTTTTGATGTATCGGTTTGGAGACTAATCCCCCGCGGCCGAAAATAAGCTAATTAGAGGCTTTCATCCTTAACAAAAGTTTAGAAAGCTATTACATGTACCTTTAAGTATTCGTAATTACGAAGGGTGACGCCCAGATTTTTGTTTGTCAAAAGAAAACTGATACAACCGAAGCCATTGTAGGGGCTGCGAACTCAGCTGTCACACAGTCGTTGATGAAACACGCAGTCGCTATTTGCTAAAGCAACTCCCAAGATCGACAAACTTTCGCTTCTATAAAAAACTGCAAACAGGTTCCTTCCTGGTGTAGTGTAGATAGAAAAAAAAAATGCCCCGACTTTACATATGGATTAATTCTCCTTCCTCTCCTAGACAAGCTACGCGTCTTCGATGCCCCGTGGACAGTTCGAGTATCGATATGTCTCAGGTAGGGACTGTGTTCATAACGAACTTGCTATTATTTATAATTACCGTTAGTTCAAACCATTTATACAGTTTTAAGTTAGGCGGCCTTTGCTGAGGAAATACGGTCCTTTCGTGAACTTCACAAGGGTCGCATAACAAGTAAGAGTCTAGTACTCCTTATGAAAGTCTTAATGAGTTTGAGGAGTGTCAGACAGACATATTTGATTTGTCACCTGAACCAGGCAGTAAACCATCAAGAAAGTGCGACTGACAAATTTCATTTTGTAAAATACTTGGACTGAAAACAAATGGTACCATGTGAAAGTGGCGCTGAAGAAGTTTCATTTGAATAGTCACACTACAGAATTTTAACCGCAAAGTAAAAGTTAGGGGTACATTTCTGCATCCAAAATGTGTGGCTGCCCTGAAGTATGGTAAACGCTTGGTAAGCACTTTTCAAACAATTTCTTGGAGGAGTTCAAAGTTAGCGCCTCGCCAACTGGATCAACATTAAATAAAGAGAATTACAAATGCAAATCAGAACCGAAAAAAAAATATCGTTCATTTCATCTGTTAAGTTTACTGAAAAAGGAAAACGTACGCCATTGGATTGAGTTTTCTCGAGCTTGTGACTTTAACTCGAATTTTAATATTGTTTGCTATATCGTGTAATGATCCGTTGATGAAAAATTGCTCATTAAAATCTACTTTGTGTCATGAGGGCTAAAATCTACCCTTTCCCTTTCAAAATCAAATATAGATACATACATATAACTTGGTAACCGGAATTTCTGCAGACATAACTTCGAGTCGCTTACTCCTTACCGAGGGTGTACGCTGCTCGAAGTAATGTCTGAAATTCAGGTTTATAACCTGGGTTTAGGTTTTGAGTCTGTTAATGTCGTTAATGAATTCATTCAAATGAAACCTCTTGTTCAGCAGTGCACTTGGAGTGGGTTTTTTTTTTTTTTTTTTTTCATTTCCGGGTATATTTGGGATTTGCCTTTTGATGTTGGGTGTTCTAAAATAGAGGTGAACGAGTTAACCCCAATAATTCCGAACGTTTAAAATACAAATACTATTTTCTTGTTTCCTACTTCGACTTTATTGTAGTAGTGAGGTGAATTTATCTCGGGTAACCATAACAATATATCAGTCAGAAAACTAAGGACACTGTATAAAGGAAGAAATATTATTGCAGATCAGTGCTGGGTTTAACACCAAGAAGAAAGCGCCTTTTGCTGCGTTTATGAGTAGCACCGGCCAAAGTCACATTCAGAAATAAGATCACACCTCACAAAAAAAGCCGCTGTTCATTATAGCTCTGAGGTGCTAAAATGAAAACGAAAGAGGGGAATTGTTTTCCTGATTAAAAAATGTGAAAAGATATTTGATTGATCTATAAAAAGGAGCTGTTAATAACTCATGCTTTATCACTTGGCCCACCCACTCGGCCTTATACCGAAAGATCATCACGGAGAATCTTGTTTTACAAAACCTTCTGAATACGATTATTTATTGTACCAGGGCTAAAATGAGGGCACAACAAACACTGTGGTCGCTTAAGAAGATTCTAACGTGTAGCGCTCTGACTGGGGAAGAGGATCGAGTGGGTAGAGGTGTTTTGGAAGACAAGGGATTCGACCGTATTGAGACTCTTGGACTCATATGACGCTTGTCGCGCGTGAACACCGCTTTCTACCCTACTTTAAAAAGACGACGCACACATATAAATGGTTGAGCTAAGTCTTAATTTGCTATAGAATGCCTCTCGATGTGTTAAACTTTCCGTTTTGGCTTTTTCACAGATTTACGCTGATGACGTGACAAATCAGATGATATTTTCGCTAAATGTCTACTGTGATCATTATCAGCTGGGTTGCAAATGGAAAGGGCACCTGAAAAAACTTGAGGTATGTCCCGTGGAATATTATGATCGTTACATGAAAAACCGATTTTCTTTTTTGTAGTGTTTACTCTTTTTCTCTCTCCTGGACCGACCAACCGTAGTAGGACAAAGTCGGCAAAGGCAGGCCGTGGACCCAAATTTTGCTAATTAGTTTAGCTTTGAATTGCCTTTCTAACAGCTAAATTCTCCGACACTGAAAACGTTATCTGTTTAGTTTATCTAGACGTCTCCCCTGAGCACAAAAGATACTATTTGACGCCCTATTAATAGCGGGACCCCACATGCAAACCCCCTCCCATCCCCTTTATCTCATAAGCAGATTTATCACACGGTAGGTAGAAGACATGATCTGCTCGCACCAGTCTGCTCAAGACATCAATCTTGGCTCTCTACCCAATCCGATTACAGTAGACAACTTTAAAAAAGATCAATAATAACTCTAAACTAGATAATTCGTGAATCTGAAGGTCATGTGTTCGGATGTAAAAAAAAGTGAAGAAGGAGGATGACACATTAGAGAATTGCATCCAGATTTGTGCAAACATTCACGTAGTTCTGTTACGTGAAATTAAAGTAAATCTTCCACAATTTATTACTCAGTAGTGAGATGTGTGTTTCGCCCTTCTTTTGGTTTGACAAGATTATCTCACTGGTCACGTTTCTATACCTTAAACAGATTACTACCGATATTTCTAGCAAATATCAAGTTTAATCAGATATGTGGAATCAATGAATGAAACTGCATAGGGTGTTTTCAAGCGAAATTAACATAATTCTAGAAAGGCGTTTAATTTTTTAAACGAAAAATCGTAGGCTCACTACTTTTGAGGTTGTCCTTACATTTCAGTTGGGATAAATGAAACGGAATGTCGATCACTTTTTACCTTTCATTCTCTAGCTACTCTATTCGTGCCTTTTTAATATTCAACCCTAGCCGGAAACGCTCGCCATTTTACCACTAGATCTCTTACCGGACCGACCGGATCTATTCTCTTATGGTAACCGAAATGGTAACTACCACGTCACGGGAAAGTCTAAAAATTGCGTTACCTTGTCACGCTCTAGGATCACATGGCTGGTTGCAAGTACGCCTTGGTGAATTGCATTGCAGGATGCGGTCAGCGAATTCAGCGAAGAAAGATCACGGATCATGTGAAAAAGGACTGCGTGAAGCGATGGGTGAAATGTCCCCGGTGCAAGAAAGAGACAACCTTTGAAAAGCTACAGGTGAGAAGGATTACATTGATATTGGCTGCCGCTGGAGACAATTGTGTACACAGGGCACGAAGAAAGAAAAGAGGGCCCGTAAACGAGGTTGGGATGGCAGGTAAAAAAAAGTGATGCCTCCCATTCCATAAAACAGTTGTTTTTGTTTTATGATTTTAACTTTTCAGCTGGATTTTCCGGGGGAAATGCACTTTTGAAGCGCCAGACATACCCTAATGATAAACCCGGGGGGGGGGGGGTACTCGCAGAAAAATTGGGTAGGGGTGTGCGGCCCGCTTCCCAAAACCCTTACCCTATTTATGACCAAAATCTGCGATTTTCCCTACCCTATTTATGACCTAACCAAAAATTTGATACCCTATTTATGACCTGACCCTTAAATCAATACCCTGTTTCAGACCTGCCTTATAATTATTTCCCTAGTTCAGACCAATGTTAAAGGCAATGTTTATCTGGTTTTATTAGGTAGGTTATAATACTGCAAAGTTAAGACTACAGTGCAAAAATCGTTACCCTATTTATGACCAAAATGGCGGCAAAATAGCCAAAATCGATACCCAATTTATGACCAAAACGGCTGAAAAACCCTACCCTTTGGGGCCGCACATACCTATATAGCCCAAGTTAGGGAGTACCCCCCCCCCGGGATGATAAATCAGAAGCGAATTTGTACAGCCGGACAGAGTATATTATTGTAAAGCTTTGAAACCAACAGGCACTGCTTAGTAGCTTTTGTAAAGCTGAAACAGCCTGCGCCTATGTTCTACGAACTAAACTACAGCAAAAATTTTTTTTGGTTTCGGGTTAAATGTCTTAAACAGAGTATCAAAAATCGGAATTCTGTCTTAAACAGGGTAGGAAAATCAGCGATTTTTGTCTTCAACAGGGTCAGAGTATGAGGGGCTGGGCCGCACCTCCCCACCCAAGGATATATCGAGTACCCCCCCCCCCCGGATCACACGTAAAAACTGACATTCCTGACATCGGGCACCTGAATAATTCATGATCAGTAGGCGTGCATCTGTCTAATTTCGAGTTTACCCAGAATTTTACTGAGTTAAGACCACATTGTACGGCATGACAAACAATACTACATTTAACCCTCCTTCACTTCCACACTTTCATTTCATTTCAGTGACTGTTGAGACTACAGTCAACCATCTCGGTAGTTAGAAAACCTTACGTGCAAGTATAATAGTAATAGAACTCGCCGGATCTCATTAGATTTAAGCTACGTGGAAACGGACGCAAAAACTCCCAACAATGTTGGGAATTGTTGGCAACAATGCTGCGTCCGTTTGCACGGGGCTAAAATTTTGACCGGTTTTAAAGTTTGCGCAACAACTCCCAACAACACGCAACAACATGCAACAGGGTGTGCAGACTGACCCAACATGTAACATCCAACAATGTTGGGAGTTTTAGGGGGCTTTAGGTTAAACAGTCATAGCTGGTAAGCCCACTCAAGACGCACCACCTATCTAGTTTACAACTTAGATTAGACTGCATCGTACAGGAGTCAGAATTGTCCTTATTGACGCGCCTTACTGTTTACACTACCTTATATAGAACCACAACTGTCCTGCAGCCAGGCGAAACCCGGATGAAGAAATAATCATGTGCAGTAATGGCTGCGGGAGTAGAATGAAAAGACATCAGATGCCGCTGCACTTGAGGAACGAGTGTTCACATCGATGGGTCTACTGCGAATACTGCTCAGTAGAGATTGTCTTTAAAGATAAACAGGTGCGTGTGTTCATCTCTTTGAGGCACAAAGCCGCTAATCCTCGCATTTGCCAGGGAAAATAAACGCATGTAGACGCCGCAAAGAACAAACCATAACCACAAAGGCGGGCGCACGAAATTTCCACTTAGGTGGGGGAGGGGGGGGGGGAGTTTGCGCGCTAGTAAGGACAAGCCATTTTTGCCTTTACTTATCTACATCAAGTAGAGAACGTATTCCAAGTTTTGCTTTGCAGAGCACTTCTGCCGTTTAAAATTTCGTTCAAGGAGGATCATTCCTTACATTTAGTTACTCATAACAATGTGACTCGTGTCGTCTGCACTTAAAGCGATGAAAGCGAATCAGTTCAAAGCTTAGATTACTTGCATGGACCGTAGATGGGTGAATTCATCCCAGAATGAACACTCTGTGAGCAATCATTTCTTTTCTTTTGTACAGGAACACTTGAGACGTTGTCGACGCCTTCCGTCGGAATCTGAGCCGCCACCGTTAAAAAGAGGAGGAAACCACCGACAGAGCATGCCTCATAATTCAGTCCGTTTCGACACGCGACATTTGCGTGGTGGTAACCGCAGCAATAGTGCCTCTCAGGAAGTATTGGCCACAAGCCCTTCGCCACCGCTTCGCTCTGTCTCGTTTCCAGCCCACCTCAATTACGTTGGGCGCGAGGAGTTTGAAAGCGCTGTAGTTTATCGTGGGTCGGAACGAGCCAGATCGGTCACAACAAGTCAACTGGAACTTGAAAGCCAGTCAGACATTTTCACTTGCACTTGTGGACAAAGAATTGCACGTGGTGAGATCACTATGCACATGTCAGAGGAATGTCCCAGGAGACTGACTAAATGCCAGTACTGTCGTGCGCAAGTCAAGTTTGAGGATATGCAGGTCTGTAGCTTCTGTACCTCTCTGGCGATGATGGCACCAAATTATTAACGTATACACAAACGTAGGGTCTTTTTAGGAAGAGACAGGGTGGCCGAGCAGTTAGGGCACTGAAAGTGTAACCGCTTGCTGGATTTGTTCTCGGTAGTCTCGAGTTCAACTCCTTGGTCACCTCGTAAAGAGCCAATTGGTTTGCCTCTGGCCTGTTGAATTCTTAAACTTGTGGGCCACAATGAAAACTACTGGTTTGCCAGTAATTGTGTTACCCCTATAAAGTCATTTTTTGTGCCCATGCATAGGAGTGATGGCGGGAAGGCGTTGTGCGAAGAGGAGCAAAATACTGTGAGCTCTCATTAGTGTAAGAGAGAGGGCCAATGGCTCCTGCCTTTTCTCCTCAAATAGTTCATTTTTTTCGCTAGCAATCCTCTGCACTAACCCCTTAGAACACAACTGGTAGTAAGCGTGTACCGTCCCGTTTTACTGATTAGCTGAACATACTTGCGCTCCTTTGATTTAACTAGCAAATGTGTTTCGCTCCTTATTGGTTCGGTAATGATCTAACTAACCCAGGATGCTGCCATCATTTGACACCGGATTTTTATTTGTCATAGAAGTGAAATATTCTTTTAAAAAACAGAACTCTTAATCTCTGATTTTAAGATCGTGATGTTAGCTTCTCTCTCTCTTTTGTTTTAGAGCCATCTTCAATTGTGTCCTCGTTTTCCTTTGAGTTGTCCCAACAGCTGTGGTGTGTCACAGATTCCACGCGAAGAAGTGAGCAATGTTCTGGACGATATTATGTCACTTGTTTGCCTCTTGTACATTTCGCAAATCGCATTCCATCCACTTATGTTTTTCTCTGTTCCTTTTTCAGGTGAATCGTCACCTTTCTAACGACTGTCGCACGAATCACATTCATTGTCCATTTAAACATGTCGGCTGTGAACATGAAGTGAGTTCTTTGTACAGTTATAAAAAAAGTGCACAACAGTTAGAGTATAATAGGTTTAGCAACTGCTTTTCAATAACTTTTATACCTGGGCTATGATTGAGGGCTTTACAACTGCCTGACTTCCAAACTTAAAGGACCAGTGAGATTTTGGAGCAAAAACGTGCAAAATGTTTTAGGCGTGGGAAAATGTGCAAACAGTGTCAGGCGCAGGAATGCAACCACAAGACGTATGGGCTCCCTCCTACTCACGCGGTTTAATTCCTCTTTCCCTTCCCGTCCAGACACCTACTACGCAGGCTAGGGTTTAATTTGACTACTGGTAGGTTAGTAAGAAAAGGCGATTGCTGTCACTTGTTGGAGAACATTTTGACAGGTAAAAGCAGAAACGAACTCTTGGTATTCGACCTAATTTTTACAAACAAATCAATGAGAAAATACAGCAACAGCATGTAAGAACATGCGAATGCGCAAAGACATGTGTCGACACCAACACCAAGTACAACCAAGTTGCATATTCGGAGGTGGTCTGAAATTCTAAATCTGGGATAGGGGTCTATTAAATTCGTTTCCTTCCGCCAAGGTTAAATAAAATACTAAAACCAAAGCCCAAGAATTCGACAACGTTCTGTTATAATTACAAAAATTTTAGTAAACAGAGTTGTGAGAGAAATTTGTTTCTATTTCTTTGCAGTGTCCTCAGCGCACTCTTGCGCAACACCTCGAAGACGACATGAAAAAGCACCTTGAGCTCGTGTCACAGCTCGCTATTGATCAGCGAAAAGAGATCAACGAGCTCCGTGAAATTGTGAAACATTGCAAACCTTTTGCCGACAGCAAGCTCTACTGGAAAATAGATAATTTCTGGGAGAAATTTGCAGAGGCAAAGCGCAAGGCCGGAGTGGAGCTTCACAGTCCGCCCTTCTACACAAGTCCGTACGGTTACAAATTCAAGGTTGTCATGTTTCCTTACGGGAACGGAAGCGGTGAAGGTTCCCATCTATCGTTGTACATCCGTCTTCTCCCGGGCGAATACGATACACTTTTAAAATGGCCTTTTGAGGGTGAGATCACTCTCTCGCTCTTGGACCAAAGCAGAGACCCCAGTAGGGGCCAACGGAACATCAGCCAATCATTTAGTC
Source organism: Porites rus (assembly GCA_964035705.1). Classification (NCBI taxonomy): domain Eukaryota; kingdom Metazoa; phylum Cnidaria; class Anthozoa; order Scleractinia; family Poritidae; genus Porites; species Porites rus. Next base: position 15,936,369 of record OZ038002.1, read on the forward strand.
CGGATCCAAACTGGAAAAGCTTCCAGAGACCCAATAAAAATGGCGCCACCCTCGGATTTGGTTACCCGCAATTCGTTTCGCACCGCGGGCTAGAATCTACGAACTATGTGAAAGACAACTGTGTGTTTATAAAAGCGACAATCGACTGCAAATATTCAGCCGATTTATAACAAAACGTTTGAACTGCCGACACAATATTCTTGCGAAAGCGCATTAGTCAGTCAGAAGGACGGATACGGGACAGTGAGATAAAATATATATCAACTTTTTATACTGTTCCTATCTTCTAACTTGGAATTCATTTCTACAATTTAGTTTCATGGCTCATAAACCGGAACTTAACTGACAACACCGCGGGCGCGATCAATGTCCGCCCGGCTTTGGAGAAAAATGAAAATTTGGTATTTTGAAAAGAAAGACCCTTGGGTTATAATGTACAGCTTAAGTGATAGTGATGCTTCTTTGCAATTGCTGCAGGCGCAAAAATGCTGTGACGACACTTCCTTGTCTCCGTGTTGGCGCTAAGAAGGGCGAAATTGGAGACAATTCATTGAAAAAACCTTCGACAATTCTCAAGGTTTACAACTTTCGAAAATTGCTGTTGTCTGTACACTTCTAAAGAAAATATTAACGTGATTATCAATAAACACTGATTGGGAGATAAAACAAATTTTTGACTTTTCAAAATGGACTTCGTTATTTTTATTCGACACTTAGGAGTATTTCACTCCAGAAAAATAACACGCTTTTATATACTATTGATATTTGAAAAGAATAATTTGATCAGAAATATTTAATATCCGACTGTAATTTTCCTAAAGCATAATGCTTTGTTGGCTTTTTCGCGATGTCCAAATTGATTAACAATTATGAATAAAATTTATTTCAGGACTTTGAATGTCTACTTTGTCGAAGTTTGACCGGGTGGCGCTTAGAATAGGGATTTTAGAGGCTGCGCGGCCAAGCGGTAAGAGCGCTAAACTTGTAATCCGGAGTCCCCGAGTTCAAGTCCCGCCCTGACCGCTGGTTTGATTTGTACTCGGTAGTTCCGAGTTCAAATCCTCGGCCATGCTTGTAAATAGCCTGCTGGCTTGCCTCTGGTTAGCCTGCGTAGCAGGCGTCGAAAGGTGTAGGGGTTAGGGAGGAAGGGAAAATGGAGGGGGATTGGGGAGGGAGCGTAGCAGGGTTCCCCCTCCCCTTTTTGCGCCTGCCACGCAGGCTAAGCAAGCGTTTTCGCGCGAGTCCGTCGAGAAAATTGGGACGAACTCGCGCGGAAACGGTTGCTACGCAGGCTAGCCTCTGGCCAGTTGGGATTCTTAACCCTGCTAAGTTCAATTTGAATTTTTTGTTTCAGGCATTTGCTCGGCCCCACTAGCATTGGTGTTGTAAATACTGCCCAGGGTAAATAACGGAATTATCGTTATTCGTAGTAGAATCTTTTGTATTAGTTGAGAATCATGCCCTCATTTCAAAATAAAAATAACAGAGGAGCATTAATTAACTTAACATTTGATTCTCGTTTTGCATATATTATAGTTATTTAACTTGGTTTACTGGTCGTTGCAAAATGTCACAGATGCTGGACAAACTCTATCTTCGGCCGCTAGGCTGGTTAAAGTCGTTTTCTTATATCGAAGATGGAGTCCAACTTTGGCTAATCCGATAGCTTTACTGAGCGATTCTACGATGGAACCCTCAGTTTACATCAACCTTTAAGCTTAGATATAGATTTTACGTTCTTTTTATAAACTAAAAGAGTAAAACCAATACAACCAGGAGCCCAAGGGCTCCGATACAAACACTTCCGTAATTATCATAATAATATTATATCCCATACTGAGCATAATAATGGCAAGAGGTATTTGCGCAAATATATACACTTGTCGCTTAAAATCAATGCCTTTTTTAAATAACAGGCTTCGTGATACTGCTATTTCTCTAAAATTAACTTTTAATGGTCTTTATCAAGAAAGAGTGCACAGTCAGAAGATTTTATGAGGCTTCTAAGTTTCACAACTCTACAAGTCAAAAGTTTGTAGATCTGAAATTCAAACTGCCTGGAACTGATTAACAAAACTGCTCGAAAAGAGCCCCATAGACGATGTATACCTAACATCCCTTACCTTTCTTCATGGGAAATAAAAGAGGCAGAACACTGAAGGTCCCCAAGAGGATTCTTCAATCCCGCAATGGCTATCCCAAATTTCGTGCAATCCCGTAATCCCGATGTTTTCTTTTTTGGCATCCTACTCACCGCGATACTTTCAATCCGGCCGTATCTCACCCCCATTTTGCTTAAAAAATCCTGAATCCCGAGATTCAAATACGGAAAATCCCGGATCCCGAAAAACCTATTGAGGACCCTCAAGGCAAGCCTCTCCTAAATTCCGATCCCCCTCCCTTTTTCCTTTCCTCCCGATCCCTGACAGTCCCCGATCCCCTACCCCTTTCGACGCAAATTACGCAGGCTAAAGGGGGAATGCTCAAACGCACCAAGAGTAAACTACTGTTGGTAACACACATCAAACCATAAATAGGCTATTTACCTTACGCTTTGCAAATTCACGAAAGAGCTTGATAAGACGGACCTGTGTTAAACCTAACACTTATAACACTTATTTATTTTTCGTGCGTTTGACGCTTTGTGTTCAATGTTCTAACTACAAAACTTTAGAAGTAACACTTGAGGATTTCATCCTTAACCTTTTAAGTTTAAAACTTCCTGAAAGTATTTGGTGCTTCAGAGATATAAGAACGAATGTGATAACAATAAATATTGTATAAGAATAAAATCAAATATAAACAGCAGATATACGAGGAAAGGCGTTCATGATCCACATTAATTGTGCAAATAGAAATCAGTAGTCAGGGGAAAAATTCAAGGTCTTACTGAGGCTCAATGTTGCTGCCACGGCGAAGCTCTACCAAATGACATGAAACGTCCTTTGGGTAGGTAACTCAAGAAGTGAGCAACATTGGAAGACAGGATAGGCAATACGTGCTGAGTCATGTGTTGAGTCCAGTCACTCAACACGTGACTAGAGATGTGTGACGTATTTGAGAGCGGGAATAATTTTTTACAATTTGCTTCGTTCCCGGATGACTGGAATTTGACGACATTCCTTCCACCAAGAAACTCGCTCTAGGTTCCCCGGGTTCTGCATAATCGCTTCGTATAAGTTCTCATGAGCCTGGGAAAAGCAACAAGTAATACTTTTAGCCTAAAGGCAATGATTGAAAAACAGCTCCGCCTGTTCGACGACGAGATACAACATGCTGTTTTTGCGACGTTAGTTTTGTTGGTTTGCTTTCTCTCTCTCTCTTTTTTAACTTTCTGTTTCATGGCAATTTTGTTGGTGCTGGCAAAAACACCTCTGCGTTGCGCACAACACTAATACAACAAAGTTATCAAAGTTATACTTTTAAGTAGTTATACATTGTAACAGTGTTATAATTGTCGTTTCCAATCAGGGCCGGCCATTTGTTAAGAGTACGCTCAACGGCCTTCAACAGCCGAGGCAAAGGCAAAAAAGCAGACATACTCAGTAAGCGACAATGAATGTCACGTGTATTTAAAGCTGCAGCAATAACCATGCACAAATTTACGTCCAAACATTCAGAGCTCTAGATCGTAATACGCGACAACTGTGGAATTACGGTCTGCAGCATATATTTTCCATTGACCGTAACACTTACAAAAAAGTTAAAATTAAAAAAAAAACCATTACTGATCCGACCACAGTTAGTCTGATACACTGTATAGCTGTAAAGTTAGCTTACCTTTCCATTACTATGACCGATCGGTGAATTAAGGACAAAATCAGGTGGAGCTAAAGCGTCTACTAGAGCTACTGCCTCGCCTTTCAACTAACAAACGAAAAAGAACCGAACATGATAACATTAAGATCATGTGATCTGCTCCTGCTTCTCTTGCAAATGACATCTCATTGGGTGAAACACATCACGTGATAGAAAAAGGTACGACTATATTTACATGTAGGCTTATCAGTCGCCCGATTTCGATTAATCGATAGTTTAAGAAGGCGAACAAAATAAGTCTTCTTTAGAGTGGTTTTCGTTTGAGTGTCGTAAAACCAAAACCAAAGTAATTACTCTGGCCAATCACATAGGACACAGACAATACATTGAACCAATCAAAACTCGAAGTAATTACATGTGGCTGACGCAAAGCGCGGGAAAATGCATGCGAGCGCGTCACAATTGGCTTTGGTTTTACTTCTGATTGGATGAAAAGGTGGCGCGAATCTTTTAAGCCAATCGCATCGTGTAGAAAGTGCAAAACCAATTACTTTTCGACACTCAAATGAAAACCGCTCTATAACTATAACTATGACCATAACTTTCAGTATGTTGTAACATTAAAACAAAGTAGTGAATAAATTGTTTTGTGGAACCCATTAGTCTGGGTGTAGGTTTTCTGGTGGGGACGCGATCGGTCCTTTACTCTCCTCCTTCTCCACTTCGTTCTTTCAGCCTTATTCCCACTCTCCTGGTCGCAATTTTAGCTCTTCCTATTCATTCTCTGCTTTCAAAATCAACGATGAACACTATGCAAAGGAAGTACCGTTCAGAGCTTCCTCTTCCAAAAATGCGCCTGCTCGGGCTAGGAAGCCATGTAGGATGTAATCTGGAAACTGAAGTAACTGACGTTAAACGTTCTCCTCTTCAGAAACCTTGGCCAGATTAAAACAGCCTTTGACGCTGGGATTGTTGGCATCGCAGCATCGCTAGTTCAACTAATAATATTTCTTCAATGGTTGCAGCTTGACGTTGTATTGGGGGAATGATTACTAAGAAACCTACCTCGAAACAAAGAGAGAGGATAGCTCCTCTTACGATCCTGGCATCATTCACTGACCTACAGAATCCACCTGCAGATAAACAGCTTTGCAATTAAAACCGAAAAGCTTACAAAGTCGGATTAGCTAGTTTTAATAGCGTGGGTTGCAGTGTTATATGAAAACGTGAATCCGATCTAGGCCAACAAGATATTTAACTAACAAACATTCCTGTAACGGCGTCAGGGGCCTGTTCCTCGAAAGTCCCGGTAACTTTTCGGGCCCAAAGACAAACTTTAAAATCAAAACCTGTTGAATAGTAGCACAGTTCCTGGTTCACAACTAACTGGTTAATTTGCCTCATCAACTGATAGTTTCTTTGTCTCATTTTCAAAATTAATGAAACTTTGATCTTGAATACAAACATGGCAAACATAAAACAGCTTTTCTCCGGTGGCGGTGAGATTCGAGACTAAGAAAACTAAAATGGCTCACAGATTCCACAAGGCTTAAGGGTTTATTGGCCAACTCTTACAGCGATCCCGTTGTAGGACGTGTTGGGGCGAACGCTTTAGTGGGTTCTGAGTTCAACAGCAACAAAGACGTTTCTTGAGATGGTTACCTTTCGAATTTTTGTGAGCCTTAAAAAAAGTACTACGCACGTGTTGCGATTTTTAAGCTAAGATCACGTGACGGCTAGCGGAAAATCCTTGCGACGTAAAATGCGGTTACAACAAAGAAAACAGCTAAAACACTACGAAAAAAAACTAAGGCACACGGGTGCCGTTACAATTCCACTAGCCCTACGATCCGAATAAAAAAGACTTTAACTTATAGTACGTACTTCAAACATTTTTAGTGGGACGTACATCTGTTGATTCCCAAAGGTAGCCAAAATTCACAAAAGCTAAAATTCTACAAAATTTCCAAATTACTTGTTGCAAAATGCTATAAAACGAATACAGAAAGTTAACAAACACCTCAAACGACTTCTGTCATTCACTCTGGGAGTGGAAGGGAAATAGTGGAAAGAACCTAAATTCTCCTGATTATAGCACTCTTCAGTCAAACGTTGAGGTCTTGAGAATAAAGAAAATGATCACCATGGATAAAATTTGATGATTGTTAAATTCTCTCCATTATTTCTCATGAGAAACGCCAATATCAACAGGGTGGGGTTAATCCTGCAATGTAGTAGCGTCCCATTTGGGGGGAGGTGAGAGAGAAAGGGGCGCATTGCTTTCATAGTAGGCTTCTTTCCTAGGAAGGCCTGATACGTAAAGCAACAAGACTGGGTTTTATTCAGTCAGCAGTCACCACTTGTAATTAACTGACCTTGATATAGAGTAGTGAGATGTGTCTCCAATGACCACAGACCATACAAGGAACATAGTTTAAGAAGAACTGGTTTCAGGGCTTGCGGAGTCTCCTCTTCATCGAAAATTGCTTCTTTGAACCTCTGTAAAACTGTGCACTAAAATTAGACAATTAGAAAAGCTATGGAATAGATACTTAGACTGCTACAAGAACAAGATTGTTCTTCTTGTGCAAAGTAGATCTTGGTCAAAATTCTACTGCAACAGAGGGTTTTTTTTCATGCCCTTGAAATGATAACAAGTTATATGGATTGTCCCACAGTTATCTTTTCCTTCTCATAGTGTGCTTGAAAAATGTGTTTGCAGATTCTGGCTCAGGGGGTCTTTTGTTAATAGCTAAAATTTAGGCGATCAACGAGCTTATGGCTCAATACAACAATCTCCAGGTCAACTGTTTAGCTGCACAAGAACAACAGAGGAATCTGGTTTTGACACGAAAAGTGAGAGGGGGAGGGGCGGGGAATACATTCAAAGGATTACCTCAATGTAAGCAAGTGCTAATGATCTGCAGTAAAACACCTGACTGTCATTCCTCGCAGTAAAAGGGTCCTGAAAAAGCACCAAAATATTGATTATCAACAGGTTGACAAAGACCATGCATAGGCAGCAGGCTTCAGTTATAGACATCACTGTTACTTTACAACTGCTTCAATTTTGCATTGCAGGACAGTGTGACAAAGATTTGTGCCACTGCCTCAATAAATTAGAGGCAAGTCTGAAACAACCTTATATCAACCACTAATCCACATGCAAGTGTGACCCATCCCTCAGAATACCTAATAATTTACAAACCCTACAACTATTTCAGTTTTAAAATCTTGTGTGATCCAATGTAATTCAGGAGTTCACAAAACAGGCTAGGTCATTGATATAGCCTTATCTGGACTTTTGAAAAAATATACCCCACATAACTTTCTTTTTCAGACAATGCAGGATTTGCTTTGAGATTTCATCTAAGCAACACTATTCAGAGCAGAAGGGTTCAAAAATCACCTGTACCTTTCCATTTGTCAACTGTTGTTTAAGTCTGGCAGCACTCTCTTTTAACAGATAGCACACAAGCCACTGGAAAGCTCCCACTAAAACTAAAGAGTAACAACAACATGGTCTAGTAGATTACTACATGATTATAAATTCAGTAGGAATGGTTATCTAAACACGAAATCATACGATTTAGGCACTAAATGTTGTTTGGCTCTGTATCTAGTAACCACAGACCCGGCGAATGGTGTTTCCTTATTAGGTTGTTCGAGATGCTTGCTAAGGAATGTTTACCCAAGTCTCTGTTGAAGTTTAGAAGATACTACCACTGCTAGGATGCTAGTATCACACAGGCACCCAATACACACAGGAAAATTAAACCCAACAACACTTTCATCAAAAGGTCACACCCTGAAATATCACTTTCTAACTTGGGTTTCCTGAGGTAAAAGACTTGTCATAGATACCTTTCAAAGTACAAAGTGGTCTCAAAGTTAGCAATTAAAAAGCCCTTGCACTGTTATGAAATACTTTCTTTTGAATTAGATCTGACACTGGTCAAACACATGTCCTATATATACTTTTTTTTCTACACAGAGATAAAAACAGAAATGTACTTACAGTCAGGGTCTCTGCATTCTTGCTCTGTCTTTGCATGAAATTTGTTTGACATGATTTGTTCGATGTTATCAAGAAAGTCCGCTGAATGAAGTGGACAGGATATTGTTGCTCCTGTTTGGAAAATAATAACAGAAACATTTCTGCCAGCTCTTGCATTACCGCTACTAGACAGCTTTCGTTGAAATTGTTCCTTCTTTAACGATAAATTCCTTTTAATAAACTTATAACCATAAATCCCTTTTGTACAACACACTTAATATTATCGCCTAGGCAACTACCCAGCTACTGCAATGGTTACACCATTTGAATACAGTGTATATCAACCAAGTTAAGAGTTAGGTATAACTTGCCAGCACTGTGGGAGATGGGGCTGAGATATTTCAAGTCATACCCAGGACAAGCTATTTGCAAGGAAAAAGCAGTAATCGCTTTGTCAGCTTTACAAGGTGTGTACTCTTTTATGAACAAAGAATTTTTCAAGGGTTTCAATGACACAATTCTTAGTTTTTAAGACCTCAGTGCACATTAAATTAAACTTAAGGCATCAGACATTCATTTTTATTTAGTTTTACTATTTTGTACATGTGTTGCTACTATTCTGCTTGTAACATTTACTGTTAAATTTAATTACTAGCCACTTAAGAGTACCATCTGAGCTAACTCTGCCGCAGCGAAGAGAAGGGAAAAGGACAAAAAAAAAGAGTTCAAAACTAAGGAACTCAACACTGACACAGAGTGGAAAGAATACCTTTTTCTTTGGCTTCTAAAAGAGACAGTAAATAGTTGCTGGTTTGCCCCAAAAGCATGTTGTTGTCTCCTTCATACGTGCAGTTTGGATCATTATCATCTCTCAATTCACCAAACCTATTAACTTTGGAAAAAAAAATAGAACTTTTATAGCATAAAAAATCTTCCCTACGCCTCTAGCATTGTACAAAATTGATAATTTATTAAGAGAAACCATCAGCAATCATTCAAGTGTTCGATGGAAAGTCAAAGTACGACATGAACACAAAGTTTTGTTCTGTGGCAGTAACACAAATTCAATAAAACAACAAAAACAACAAAAAAACATAAGATCACAGTCAAAATCATATAAAATACCTTGTTAATACGCATTATTAATTAACAGTTTATTTTACTGTATTTAATCATTTCTGATAACTTCTATATTTTAAAAACATTATCTATGTGCTCTCCAGAGGGTAATAGACAAAGTTAGTCACAGTCTTAAGTAATGGTAAAATGTAGTACTAAAACAACAATAGTGTCTTACTTGCAAGGTAACCATGGCCTCCGCAAGCCTCTCGACATTCTTGAATAGCACTCTGTGCCATCCAACCTGCCAGAGGTTTACTTGCTGATGACAGGGCATGGATTTCTCTTCCCAAAGCAGCCTGATGCACAGAAATAATAATAATAATAATATTTACAGTGTAAAGATTATTTAGCCATTTATCTTTTACAGTTACGCCTGGTCAAGCATGAAAAATGAATCCCTTAATAGTCATCAAATTCAAATCTGCATTCATGCATGCATAAAGAGCTGTGAATTTTTGGCTTCAATTTCTCGGTAACAGTAAACGAAATTCTTCTCCCCAGTAATAGTTAAATTTATGGAAAAGAACCTTGACATTCATTATAGCGAACATATTTTGCCAGTCCCTTAAACTGGCTCTTTGTTATAATGAGGTTCTACTGTAGATGGAAAAATCTTTAAATGGATAAAAATTGCTTTGCAGATATTTCTTTCAAATTCAAGAAAACTGAGCTGTCAGAAATTTCTGATCTACCTCACATGTCAATTCACTGCTCATTGTGAATGCAGGAGTGCAGAGATGAATCTGAAATCTACAACTACTAGCAGGCTCACCCTTCAAATGATAAATTTATTAAAGGAATCTTGGAGGGTACCCTTCCTTGACCTGGCTCAAGTGTAGTTATTATTTATGGTTAATAAAATAACAATAATAATAATAAATTATTCATAAATTTTATCATTTCTTACCTGAGCCTCACCTTTTTCTCCCATCATTGCGCCGATTTCCATTTCCACAAAGTTCAAAAAGAAAGTCCTTGCAAAGTAGGCCAGCGCATAAGTTGCTGCTAGCTTAGGAATAAGTCGCCATTGCTGATAAGAAAAGAAATAAAAATCTGGTACTATGAAAAGTGAAGAGGAGAATTTTTTTTCAGTTACAGAAATTTAAGTTGGATATGCATATTCATAACTGCTGTAAACTGAATTGTTCAGGAAAGATCAAAATATTCCATCCAGATTAGCTTTTATTTATCTTTTTAGCTTTTAAGATTAGCTTAGATTAGCTTTTTATTAGGATTTTTTAGGATTATGTAGACAAAATTGTACATTTGAATATGTAGTGCAGATTATGGAGAATATGCATGTTGATATATTTAGAACCCAAGGACTAGAACCTCATGCATGAATTTGATGCTAATTCCACACAGGCAGAGCTGCTACTGAGCCATGCTGTACAGTACCGCTCAAAAGTAAGTGACTAGTCATGTCTTGTTTCTTGCGCAATGAGAATCGCTTTGTGTGCTATGCGATTCTTGTTGCACAGGACGAGAATCACGTAGGACAAGAATCACTGACGCAGCAATTTTTGGTATAAATATTATTATTGATGACATGTCCAGCGAGAAACCAACCTGCATTTGGTATTCCAAGACTGGAATCTCATCTTTTCCAGGTGGTCCAAACTGCCTTCGTACAGCAGAGTACCTAAAAATAACAACAAATAAAACATACATGTACTTCTCCCTAATATGTTAATTGTCTGTACTGTAAGGCTACATTTATGTGAGAGGAAATTTTTCTGGCTTCATAACATTGAGGTTATTTGTTTTTTCATGGATTTACACACATCAGTACTATTATTACAACAACATCATTTCAGATAAAAAGTATTCGCTTCAGATTCCAGATTCAAAATCCTCACACACGCAACCAATATTACAACCAGGACATTTTTACTTCAGATTTCATGCAGCACAAAGAATCTGGTACCAAATTTACTGAATTTGTGGCAAATCTGGCAACTTGTAAACTGTTTTCTTTTTGGTTAAATTATGGTGCATCCAAACAAGTTCTGTAACTTACAAATACATACCAAGAATGAAAGAGATAAAAATGGTTAGACAGACCATGACTGAAAAAGAACGGTGTACTTAGTCGACATTTTGGCTTTGTGAAACTCAGTAGTTTAAACTGTTTCCCTGACACATATTTGAAAATAGCCATCAAGTTGTCATCTTTGCTGTGTACAAAGAAAACTTTGCTTTACTTGAATATACTAGGCTATTATGCTATACCTCTGTGTGTACACTGACCTCAACAGTCAGAGTTCAAATCATGGCCACATTTTTACTGATTAGACAAATTGATTACATAGTTGCATTCATTGCTATACTGCTATACCTTATTGCAATGGGTATACAGGATCGCAGATTGGCAACACTCATACTGGTAATCCCTACTCGTCCACCAGATAGTGCACCTAGGGAGGCACCAAATCTCTTGTTTGGGTCTTTGTAAGGTGTCACATACTTTCCTGCTGGTGTGACATCAGCTGTCCTATTCAGTAAGTTCTCCCGTGGAATTCGAACATGGTTGAATGACACAAAACTGACAAAAGAAAAGAAATATGGTATTATGCTCCTCAATCACCCTTAAACTTATCGGTCTCCATAAATTACTCAAATAATACAGGAAGGTCAGGGTTGTCACTAAGATTTCAAGTTGCCGGGTAAATACAACAAGTAGGCAGGGAATCAAACAGCTAGGGATTTCTTTTGGTTCTATTTTTCTTCTATTTTCCAATAAAAGTAGCCGGGGGCCACTCTCTCAGTAGCCAGGGAAAATCCCCGGCCCCCGGCTCTTAATGACAACCCTGATGGTGCTTGTGGAATCCTGATTTTTATTTTTGCAACCTCCAAGGGAGAAGGAAACTGGTTCATACATTGTATTATTGAGTGGTTTAAGAAGTAAGGCTAAAATGATGTACTAATGTTTTAGTGCTATGGGAAGTAAGTTTTGATTTGAATAATTAGAAAGGATTGGAAAAATCAGAACTGTACTGTGCCACATGCTAACCCATTATCCAGGCCATTCTGACCAAGTTTTTCTCCTAGATCTCCCACAGTCACACCAGGCATTGGTGAAAGATCGGCAGTGCTACGGACTTGAACCACAAAAGAGTGAAGACCATAACATTTTCCATCATGGGTGTAAAGCTGAGCATAGACAACAGCATGGGTGGCTGTGTTTCCCAGATTTCCGACCCAACATTTTGTTGCTTCGAAGTTGGGTGTATGTAAAACAAACTCCTGTAGACAAACAAAAACAAACAATTAAAAAATTAAGGGAAAATGCCCCCTCTGACCATTCTACACATGTGCTGGAGTGATGTAATAAATTTGGTTCTTTGATTTCTTAGTTTCTGAGCTTTTTGAAATCATCTAGAAAATACGTTGGACCAGTTAACCTATAGCTTCTCCTCCCGCCCTTTCACCCTTGCCCCTTAATATGTGAGGGAATAAGAATGGCTATTTTTGTTTTGTGTGTCACATTTTGCATTTGGCTGAGTTTTCATACTTACTTGTGTTGAAGGGTCATAGGTTGCTGTGGTTTGAACTCCTTTGGTGTTACTTCCATGGGTTAATTCAGTCAGTGCAAAACAACCAAAGATCTGCAGGTCAGTTTATTAAATAACTTATTTGTCAAAAATTATGTGACATATAGAATACATTAATAGATTATAACTATGAATGTACCTGTTGAGTCCAACCCTCCAAGTTAAAGTTTTTGCTTGGTCGCCATTTGGCAACCAACTCTTTTGGTTTAGGGAGACATGTTTTTACAAATCAAGTCGCCAGCTCTAAAATTTTAGGCACCATGGCGACCAAAATGGTCGCAACTTGGAGGGTTGTCTGAGTAAACAACTGCCTCTAAATACTATCAACATTGTAGGCCAAGGTCAAAATGGTTTCAACCTAGGTTGTTTCTAGCCCTAATTATTCATGGCTGCAATGATTTTAATATCCAAGATATGAGCTATACATAGCTGCGCTAAAATTCAAGTTAAAATAAAGCTTTTGTATGTATTGTACCGTATGTATGTATGATCTTGATATAAGGGTTAGGAAACAAAGGGAAGTGAGAATCAACCTACGCTTCAACAATTTTCACTAAGTTTCATTTTGATTTACAACATCAATTATACTGAAAAGTTTAAATTATGAATACCTTCTGCCTTGCAGCTTTCTCCCCAAGGTCTCTGATGTGTTCATATGTACTTGATGTTTTTATCAGACGACCAAACATCTACAAGGAGATAAGGAAATGATATAACTTATTGCAGAAAAAGAGGCCTAAAAGAAATGTTTCCACCTAGACAACAATGAAAATAGAGCTATCTGACAGCTGAAAGTTAGTTTTCAGGCCATTTGCCTGACTTTTTGGAATGACAGTTAAAAGAAAAATTTGCAGTCAAAAATTGTCATTCATTTTTCCATTTTAGCCATTCTCAAGTAATAGAAAATTCTAGGTAATATTTGCTTCTCCGAACAGATATTTTACAGAAAACAGTCGTTGGGTGCCTCTGAAAGGTGATTTCTTAACATGCATACAGGTTGATTGACAGGTTAGCCTACATTGGAGGCATTTTCTTTGAGTGTACAAATGTTTCTGCCTGCACGACCACCACATTGACCCATTGGTGAGTTGGAGAACTTCAAAAAGGGCTAGGGGGTGGGGAGAGGGAAGAAAAATACTGTATTTTTCTTCTTTCCTTCCCTCTCGCGTCTTCTTTTTTCACCCTAACACAAACCCCAAGGGTTGCTATTTCTCCCAAGGGGATACTCCCTTGTATAAGCTATATAGGTATGTGCCACCCCATCGGGTATGGTTTTTGTGCCGTTTTTGTCTGAACATGGGTATACACTTTGCCCATTTTGGTCAGGAATCGGGTATGGCTTTTGGGGGAATAACAGGAGAGTATGAACGTCCTTATCGTTCCAATACCAAATGAGTAAGAAAGAAAGAGAAATATGCAAATTCAAAGTAAGTAAGTAATGGTAACATAATTTCTGCCTAAAGACCAGGTCTGAAAATGGGTATGGATATAAGAGGTCTGGTCTAAAAACTGGTGCGGAAAATTGCATTTTATGGTCTGAAATAAGGGTCAGGATTTGGAGAACCGCACAGCACACCCCCACCAAGAATTCCCAGGAGTATTCCCCCCCCCCCCCCTCAAACCCCTAGGCTATTTCTACTCTCCCCAATCTTTCTCTCTTATGAAATCAACGATGGTAACTACAGGCTTGACCAATTTCTCACTCACCGTTCTGTTCAGTAAATATTTGGCAGACAAACTCCAATCAAAAGACCCTATCGCATCGGTGAATGCCTGAACAAACAAAGGATTAGCCATTACATCATCATCAGTGACAAAGTTGTACTCAGCCAGCTTGGTACATCTTTTCATAGTGAGTCTACGGCGTTCACCAAAGGACAGTTTGCTATCGATTGCTCTATCAAAGAGTGGATCCTTTGCCAATGTGTTCCAGATATTATTTTTAAATTCAACTACATCCTCTCCACCCTCTACAAACACTTTCATCTCAAACCAGTCGAAAGACGCCTGCCTCCTGTAGCAGTCTAGAGGTCCCGAAGCAAAACCTTTTTTCATGTTTTGGATAGAAATATCTACTTGTTCCTGAGGTAATTTGCTGTTCAGAGCTAATTCAGACATTCCTGTCCACTAATATCTAAGAAACAATACCCAAAGTTTAACTAAAAAGACACCTCCGTTCTTGTACAGTGAGCAACAAAAAACCTTCATGTCATAAGACGCTTATGACATGACCCGGCACGAATTCTGGGAAGGTCGCTGAAGGTCGTCTTCAAAAAAACCAAGAGGGAGGTAGAAAAGATTATCAGATATAAAAATATTTTACTTGGTCTTTTTAATATCAAGAAAGATAGCAGATAAAATTTCATTTAATATTTCATTAAAATCATAAAAAAACGAACACACCATAAATATTTATAAGAAACATCCAAGTGTTTCTCCTTTTTCATACCTCCCTACTCAAACAGTATTTTTTGGCCATTTTTCACTGACTCTTGTACATGTCCCACACCCCCAAGGGTCACTCAAGGTCACGACATTTTTTCGGAAGCATGGGAGGGACCTTATAGGATCCATTTTTTTTACTGAAAATAAACTTTATACCCTTTGTTAACAATTTTTTTGAGCAAAGTAGTGCAGAATAGATATACCTACCGAATATCGCGGATATCTACCTTGTTCTCTAGGAAAAGAAAGGCAACTTTCCCTCCCCACCCTAAAACTATCTTTGCATTGTTCTTGTGAACGCAAAATGGCGGACGAGTTACGTTTTGATGGTCGTGTAGTTCTCGTAACAGGTGCTGGCGGAGGTCTAGGAAGAGAGTATGCCCTCGCTTTCGCTTCAAAAGGTGCCTCTGTCGTGGTTAATGATCTTGGCGGTGATGCTAAAGGAGGAGGAAAGAACAGCGCTGCAGCCGACAAAGTTGTTGAAGAAATCCGTTCTCGAGGAGGCAGGGCAGTCGCTGATTACAACTCTGTAGAGGACGGCGAGAAGGTTGTCCAAACGGCTTTAGATGCATTCGGTCGAATTGACATCCTCATCAACAATGCTGGAATTCTACGGGATCGGTCGTTCGGACGCATAAGCGATCTTGATTGGGATCTCGTGCATCGGGTTCATCTTCGTGGGGCGTTCAAGGTGACTCGAGCCGCTTGGCCCCATATGAGAAAACAGAAGTACGGCAAGATCATCATGACTTCCTCCACCTCTGGCGTCTTGGGAAATTTCGGTCAGGCAAATTACAGTGCAGCTAAACTCGGTCTCGTGGGACTTAGCAACACTTTATCCATAGAGGGTTCCAAGTACAATATCCATTGCAATTCTATTGTCCCATTGGCATCCTCTAGGCTGACTCAAGGTATTATACCCCCAGATGTGATGGATGTCGTAAAACCTGAATATGTAGCACCTTATGTCGTGTACCTCTGCCATGAAAGCTGTCCAGAGACTGGAGGGGTCTTCCAGATCGCAGGTGGTTGGGCTGTGGAGTTGCGGTGGCATCAGGCTGCTGGGGTGGTGTTGTTTGGGAAAGGTGGTCAGGTGCCGACCCCGGAAATGGTGAGAGACAACTGGGATAAGGTAACAGATTGGTCAGGTCCTGCAAAAGAGTTTAGTAACAGTGGCAACTTTATGGCAGAGCTTCTTGGCAAGCTGCAAGAAGCTAAAGAAGCATCAGTGTTAGCAGAAAGTAAGGGTACCTCAAGCGTTGAAGAAAAGGTCCAGTTGGTGAAAGGAAAAGAGATACAGTTCACATACGGGTTCAAAGATGTAATCCTGTATGCACTGGGTGTAGGAGTGATAGTTCAAGAGGATTCCCATCTAAAGTTTCTCTATGAAGGCCATGAAGACTTTAGCACTTTGCCAACATTTGGTGTAATTGCAGCCCAGGTAATATATACAACTTGCTGATCTTGTCAGTTTCAGTCACCTTCATCTAGCCCATAGAGAAGTGACCAGTTTAATTAACATGTGGAAACAAACTACTTTATTTTCTGGCCGAAAAATACTCTGAAAAAAAGGATTGAGAGATGGAGTAGAGGGAGGTCCCCACAAATTTTAGATGTCTTCTGCTCAGAAGATTAGGCTGCATATTTTCACCATTTTCTCATAGACCACAGTGCACCTTAATTACCCCCCAAAATTTTCCATAATCATTGTTTCCAATTTCTCCTGGGTATTACAGTCATTCCAATAGAAATCAAAGACAGTGGTTATGCAAAATTTTAGGGGTAAACAAGGTGCATTATGGTCTATGTGAAAATGGTGAATTCTCCCTCATCAAAATGCAACAACAGGCAATGAAATCCAAAGGTTATCAAAAGCAAATGGATTGTAAATAATCTTTTTAACAAGCAAGATTATGATAAGTGAAAAAAATCTCCTACTCTGCTTGGAAACCCTATATGCATTCTTTGCTAAGTAAGATGCTCAATGTAAGTGTAATATATGGTTTATAATATGGGCAGATCGAGGTAACAGATTGACCTTTTTTTCCAGAGAGAGAGAGGCTTTAGTCAGCAGCATCTCAGTGTGCAGAAATATTGTCTATATTTGGTCTATTTCAAAGTTGTTTGTTGTTTCCATTTGGTAACCCTTTGCATGTACCTTGTACATGTATTAATTAATTAAAGAATTGTTCCAAAAATAAATATATTAAATGATGATCCCTAAAAACTTACATTGGGCAATTCCAGAAAATATCCATACCCAACCACGGACGGCTTCCATGTTTTAACCCCCCCTTGCCTTCGGAAATTCCAAAATGCGCTACCCCCCCCATGCCCTCAGAATTCCATAGTCGTGCACCCCCCCTCCCCTTCAGAATTTCCGTTTTTTTTTGGAAGTACATTTTCGACTTAGCAACGCCTATATGAACAAACGAACATGAATTTATGCCTCCTCAAGGCTGTGATCTAGCGGCGCCAGGCGACAAGCTTTACTCTTCAGTGACAAGAAAAACCTACCGCTAGTGGCCAGGCTGTGCAAACTCCTTTGTAAGTCCGAATTTGGCTATAAAAATAAACACCACTTAAGGTAATTTTACTCCTCTTTGTTTTATTGTGCTGTTTTGACGTTTACAAAGGAAAATAGCCCAAACTCAGACTATTAAAATCTTTTGGCGGTCAAATATACCGTTGAGTCGTGTTTGTTTAGTCCAAATTTTATTTTGATTTATTTTTGCGTTCACTTCCTTTTTGGACACTACGTGACTACTTATATCATGTTAGTTTCGGATGGTCACATGACCACAGCAAAGCAGATCACCACGTGTTTTCAAGTGTAGTGTTATAGAGCAAATGTTTTGAATTTCTCATCGATTGCATCGCACAGAATGTAAGTAGTTTTGCTCTTTAGTGTCGCTTTAGGTTTATTTAGGTTTTCTTTAGGTTTATTTGTCATTTTTGCTTATTTTATGTTCAGTTTTCACCGTTCATGACCAGTGATCACCGATCGAACCAAGCACGAGAAACTTGGCGATTAAAGACAGATTAATAGTCCAATCAACGCGTCGAAATTTCTGTGTCGACCCTAACATTGTGAAAAATTCTACAAAGTACGAAGAGAAAACTGTGTTTTCACCTGGATTCTCGAGAAAACGAACGCTCCGAACCGACCGAACGGAATCGCAGGAATCTCTGGACTGGACCGCGCGATAGTGGATCGCGGAATGGACCCTGAGGACTCAGCGAAAGGAGCAGTTGGATACTCCCTACGCCAGGACCCCGTACCAAATACTCAAATTGATTTTGGTGAACTTGTGTATCAACGCGAAATAAGCGAACAACGCAGACTTGCATCTTTGTGGAACAAGGAATCTAAAGAAGTTGCCTTTGAAACACAGCAGCTCCAAACTCTCCTCTACACTAATTGGGAGCACTTGTCCGCCCGCAAAATAGTAGATCGTTTAGCTATCATTTGGAAATCCTTTGAGACTGTACACTCGAAGTACCTGCCAGGCATACGTGACAGCAAACGACTACAAGAAGTACAGCAAAGGTTCAAGTCCCTCAAAGAACAGATGATGTTTACAATAGAAGAATGCGAAACCCAAATACGGACTGATCAAGAAACACAAAAACGTGATGATGAACGCTCCATTAAAAGTCACAAGTCGCACCAGTCTCAGAGCTCCACTACTTCAAGATCCTCTTCGTCGTCCCGGAAAGAAAGGTTTAGAGCCATGCTTTTAGCAAAAAAGAAATTGGAGTTAGCGAAGAGTAGGGCACAAGAGGAAGCTGAGTTGGCGAAGAGTAAGGCTCAACAAGAAGCCGAATTGGTCAAAGCAGAGCATGAGCGGAGCGCAAAGAAGGAATTGAGACTACTCGAGGACGAAGCCGTTCTAGCTGAGCTGGACTGGAAGATTGAAAATGAGTTCGACGAGGAAACTGGTGTTGTTAATGGTGTGGACAATATTGTTCAGACAACCTATCCCATTGAGGAGAAACCACTGGGACAGTCACCTCAAATTCAACTTGATGATTCAGAACCCCGAACACCAAAAATCCCAGCACCGACACCCAAACCTTCACTGCCTCTTATACCTGTCAGTTGCTCCACCCCCCAAGACACAGCACCTGGTTCGTGCAAGGAAAAGCCAGCCACTGAGGTCAAATCCAATATTGCCGATACTGCAAACAAGGGAGCACTGCCAGTCACTGAATGCCAGCAGCCACCATACCAAGCCCCACGAACCTTCCAGTATAGACCTAAGTCTCAGCCAGAAGACAAAGTAATAGAGCAAGCCCCTAAAGACCATGTAGCAGCCATGTGGAAGGTACAGCTTCTGAACGGAATCTCTCCTACACCCTTTAATGGCAACCCAGCAGACTTCCCGTTCTTCAAAGAACAGGCACATACTCACCTTGAAAGTGAGCTACTAACTGATGCGCAGCGGGTAGAGTACTTACCGAAGTTCCTGAAAGGAGAAGCCTTGGAGGTCATCAAAAGAAACCGAGGCTCCTCCTATAGTGAGCTAATGAAGATCTTAGAGGAACGCTTTGGTCGCCCTATTCAGGTGACGCAAGCCTGCATCGAAGAGTTAGTCTCAGGCCCCAAACTTGCCTATGGTGACAACATGGGTCTGCTTAATTTTGCCGAGAAGCTGAACACTTCAACCAAGGTTCTGAAGGGAGATGTGGAACGCGAAGCAAGCGTAGCTACCAATTTGAGAAGAATCGTAAACAGACTCCCAAATGATTTAATCACCAAGTGGCAGACCGAAAACTACGAGATTGTTAGCCGTGGTGGAACTGCACGACTAAAGGACATTGCAAAATTTGTGAAAAGGCAAGCGTCAATAAGGAATGACCCAGTGTTTGGAATGCAGCCGCAAAGGGGAGAAAACAGGACAAACAAGTCCCCCCCCAAAGCTTCTAAAGGATCGGACCTGCCCACGAAAAATGCTACGATCAACGCCACATCGCTTAAGAACGCCCCCAAGAAAGAGAACTCTGCAAACTGTGCAATTTGCAAGTCTACTCCCCACCGACTCCAGGAGTGCCCAATCGTCAAACAGTGTGACCGTGTAGCCGTGCGTCGACAATATGCAGCATCGTATGGGTTCTGCTTTAACTGTGGTTGCCATAATCCCGATCACAGTGGTACTTCCTGTCCTGAGCCACCAGCTTGTTCTCTGTGTCCTGGACACCACTTACCAATACTGCATAGGGACAACAACAATGGACGCAGAACTCCTGGAAACAAGAACACTCATAACCCCACTAACCGATACAGTACTCCGACTGCTGACCCAATAACCCGGCAACCACAAATGGAGCAAGGCACAAGACAGCCGCCCAGCGACAGGCCACAGACTTCGATTACATCTGCCGGTGTCAGCACCACAAGAGCCCAAGTTTTGTTAAATGTAGTTCCTGTAACCATTACTGCAGAGAACGGTGGTTCCCTTTCTACATATGCATTTCTTGACAATGGCTGTACCGATACCCTCATTGACAAAGAGCTTGCTGATCATCTTGACCTGAAAGGGATCTCGGAGCAAATCGGGATTAAGACTATTACGAACAGCGAGGAGCTGGTGGAGAGTCGACGCGTTTCCTTTACTCTCAGTCCTGTAGAAGCATACGGTGAAGACATTGATGTTAATGAAGCTTACGTTCTCCCTGACCTGAATCAATCAGAACGAGTTTTGCCGGGGACAGTAGATGTCCATAAGTATCCGCACCTTCAAGACCTTACATTCCCAGTGGTGGACTTTGAACGAGTCTCGATCATTGTGGGGAGTAACGTCCCTGTTGCACACTTGCAGAAGGAAGTCAGAATCCCGAAAGACAACACGAGCGGCCTCTACGGTTATCGGTACCCTCTCGGTTGGAGTATTTCAGGTCCATTGACTATCGCTGGGACAAGAAGAGCTGAGCTCAATTTCATCTCTGTTGGACACAAACCTGACGACTTTGTTGAAAGGTTTTGGAAGATCGAAGACTATGGAACATTGAAAGCAGGAGAGAAGCCCTTATCTGTGGAAGACAAACGAGCCCTAAAAATCATTGAAGAAACTACTACCCTTGTAGACGGGCATTATGAAGTTGGCCTACTATGGAAGGAAGATCAGCCAAAGCTGCCAAACAATCGCATTTTAGCTGAAAGACGAGCAGAATTGCTTAGACGACGCCTGACCAAAGCAGGAAATGAGCAAATGGCTGCTAAGTACCGTGGAGTCATGACTGAGTACATCTCGAAGGGTTATGCACGCAAATTGTCCCCAGAAGAAGCAGCTAGAGAAAGCTCGATAACTTGGTACTTACCTCATCATCCAGTGACTAATCCCAACAAACCTGACAAGCTCCGTATCGTCTTCGATGCCGCATCTGAGTATGAAGGAACATCTCTAAACAAGAATCTCGTTCAAGGGCCAGACATGACAAACAGTCTCGTTGGTGTGCTGCTGCGATTTCGACAGGGGCATGTAGGGGTAGCCGCTGATGTCGAGGCAATGTTTCATCAAGTGCGTGTGCGTAAACAAGATCAAGAAGCTCTACGATTCCTCTGGTGGACAGATGATTACGACAAACCCCCGGATGTCTATGTTATGGAAGTACACATATTTGGAGCAACCTCGTCCCCTTGCGTTGCAAATTGGGCCCTGAGAAGAACAGCCAGTGACAATGCTGAAAGGTTCAACCCGCAAGTTGTTGCAACTGTTGACAGGAACTTTTATGTTGACGATGCTCTGCCATCCTTCAGTGAGGAGAATGCAGCATCTACTGTAGCATCGGACCTAGTGAAAATCCTGAATCACGGTGGCTTCAACCTTACGAAATTCATGACGAACAGTAAGAATGTTTTGGCAACCATTCCCACCGAGAAAAGAGCCACACCAGATCTGAATCTTGACTTAGACGAACTGCCAGTGGAAAGGGCGCTAGGGATTCGCTGGTTTGCTGAAACAGATGAGCTTGGATTTGACATCAAGAACTTGAATCGACCCGAAACAAAGCGTGGAGTACTGTCCGCCGTTTGTTCCCTGTATGACCCTCTTGGGTTTGCTGCGCCTGTGGCCCTTACTGCCAGAGTAATTATCCAGGATATGTGGAAGGCTAAGGTAGACTGGGACCAGCCACTCGAAGAAAACTTCTTAGCCAGATGGAAGTCTTGGACCTCACAGCTGTCATCCCTCTCTGCACTGCGCATCCCACGTTGCTACTTGCCAGCTGGAACAGATGCTTCCAAATGCAAACTACAGCTGCATATCTTCTCTGATGCCTCTGAAATTGGCTACGGTGCATCTGCGTATCTAAGAGTCGAGAATCCAGATGGGTCTATTCACTGCTCGTTTGTTGTGGGGAAAGCAAGAAATGCACCTGTCAAGTTCACAAGCATTCCAAGGCTTGAACTCCAAGCTGCTGTTCTGTCTACACGCTTGAATAAGATGCTGAGAGAAGAGTTGGACCTTCCTATTCAGAGCACCAAGTTCTGGACAGACAGCGAAATAGTTCTCCACTACTTGAAGAATGAAAGGCGTCGTTTCCAGACCTATGTCGCTAATCGAGTCGAAGAAATCAGAGGAAACTCACAGCCAGACGACTGGAACCACGTACCAGGTGTCTTGAACCCAGCCGACGATGCGTCACGTGGCTTGAACCCCTCTGAGCTAAACCTTGATCACCGCTGGCTACGAGGACCAGAGTTCTTATGGCAACCTGAATCCTTTTGGCCCAACGCAAGCCTTCGAGAAGTCCCCGATGAAGGCCTAGAGCTTAAGAAAGAAACCCATGCTAACTGTACTGACATAAACACCAATGTCAAGACCCGCCAGGCAAGCGTACAGTCTAATTGCCCCCCCGCCACACCTGTTGAGACCACCATGCAACAAATAATAAGCACCTCCTCTGATTGGAACCGTCTCAGACGTCAAGTGGCTTGGCTCACACGCTTCACTCATTTCATCCGTGACCGGAAGACTGTCCACACAGGTCATCTGACTTTAGAAGATTACGATGCTGCTACCTTATCCATCGCAAAGATCGTCCAGCACGCAGCCTACGATCAAGAGATCAAGGATCTAAAGACCAGGGGCGAAGTCAGGGGATCCAGTAAGATCGCTAGTTTGAACCCAATGCAAGACGACCATGGTGTTTTGAGAGTCAAGGGACGTATAGCATCACCACCAGCTGCTGACACTGCCAGGAATCAAATAATACTGCCCAGAGATCATCCAGCGACAGTCCTGATGGTCCGCCACACCCATGCATCAATTGGTCACCTGGGGCGTGAACACCTCATAGCAAGGGTTCGAGAGACGTTCTGGATCCCACAAATAAGGGTGTTAACACGTTCTGTCCTGGGTCGGTGTCTTGTTTGTAAGAAGTTGAATGCCAAGCCGATGACTCAGCAAATGGCTCCCCTGCCAAGAAGCCGGATGATGGCGTACGAACCCCCATTCTCCTACACAGGAATGGATCTATTCGGTCCTTTATACGTCAAACATGGAAGAGGAACAGCCAAACGGTGGTGCTGCTTATTTACCTGCCTGACGACACGTAGTGTACATCTTGAGTTGGTTCACTCGATGGACACAAACGACTTCATAATGTGTCTGCGACGATTTATAAACCGTCGTGGTGAAGTGACTGAACTAAGGTGTGACAGAGGATCAAATTTTGTCGGCGGTGAACGAGAGCTGAGAGAGTCGATCGAGCAGTGGAACCAGCAACAAATTGTGCAAGAGCTTCTACAACGAGGGTGCAAATGGGTCTTCCAGCCGCCAACTGCTTCTAGCATGTCTGGGATTTGGGAGCGGATGGTGCGAAGTGCTAAGACTGTTCTGAAGTCTATCCTAGGGACCCAAGTAGTTACGGAAGCAGTTCTTCAGACGCTGTTGACTGAAGTTGAACGAGTGTTAAATGGGCGAGCGCTCACCGCCAATTCAGACGACCCAAATGACCTTCAGCCACTCACGCCAGCGCATTTCTTAATGCAGAGGAAGACTATCTGCCTACCCCCTGGCATATTTGAGAAAGCAGATCAGTATCACAGAAGGAAATGGAGGCAGGTACAATTTCTGGCAGACCTATTTTGGAAGAGGTGGTTGCGTGAGTATTTACCTACCCTGCAAGCCCGAGGAAAGTGGAGAAAGGTCTTACCTAACTTGAAGCCGAAGGCCCTTGTCCTGTTAGTTGATGACAACGTGCCGAGAGGATGCTGGAAACTTGGACGAGTCCTAGAGGTCTTCCCTGGCCCCGACGGCCTGGTGCGCACAGCGAAAGTCAAGACAAAGGACTCTGTGTTCATCCGACCTATTCAGAAGCTATGCCTACTGGAGAACGATCTTGAGAATAATTAGTCTAGGCTAGTGACGTTGGGCCTACCTACTGGGTTGTCCCAAGGCCGGCGGAATGTTTAGTCCAAATTTTATTTTGATTTATTTTTGCGTTCACTTCCTTTTTGGACACTACGTGACTACTTATATCATGTTAGTTTCGGATGGTCACATGACCACAGCAAAGCAGATCACCACGTGTTTTCAAGTGTAGTGTTATAGAGCAAATGTTTTGAATTTCTCATCGATTGCATCGCACAGAATGTAAGTAGTTTTGCTCTTTAGTGTCGCTTTAGGTTTATTTAGGTTTTCTTTAGGTTTATTTGTCATTTTTGCTTATTTTATGTTCAGTTTTCACCGTTCATGACCAGTGATCACCGATCGAACCAAGCACGAGAAACTTGGCGATTAAAGACAGATTAATAGTCCAATCAACGCGTCGAAATTTCTGTGTCGACCCTAACAGTGTTGCGTCCTTTTATACGTCATGTAGTGCGCACGAAAAGCGTTCTAATGTGACAGGCGTTCCTTGGAAGCGAGGGACTGGTGCGAGTTTTTTACTGTTTATCGGACGGGAGTAACAAGAAATTTGCAAGCGGTATTAAAAGATACATTTTCAGTTTTTATTCATGTGACAAGAAATTCATCAAGGTAAATGTGAAACCAACGTTTTACTGTTCACTTCTATAAATTATGAGCGTAAACACGTGTCTGATCTATCGATGCTTGTCTTCTGCTTCCGCGGTCATACGTTCGTGGTTTATTTACGAACTACAAAAGTCCACAACAATAGCGTTTTCCAGGAACTTAATCTACACTTTCTACTCCAGAAATCCCACCTGTGGAATTCCCTCATGCCTTCGGATTTCAAATCGTAAATACCCCCCCATGCCTTCAGAATTCCATAATCGTGAATCCCCCCTCCCCTTCGGAAATCCTAAAAGCCGTCCGTGGTATGGTATGGATATTTTCTGGAATCGCCCATTTGCTTTGATAATCTTCTTTGTTGTTCGTTAAAAACAGGTCACTTTGATTTCCACAAATCATAGATTTTGGCTTCCCTAAAACTTTCCTTAGAGACAGCCTCGCTGATCTTAGATAATATACTTCTACCTGCATCACTTTATTGTATACTTTGTTTCTCTTTATTTTTCAGAGTGCTGTAGGATCTGTTACAGCAGCAGCACTGGAGGTGGCTGGACTTCCTTTTGACCCAACAAAGGTTTAAAAAGATATTTTTTTAAGATTATAAGGGCCCTGATAAGAATTTTTGCATGTACTCTTTTTGCAAGCAATAAAATGTGATAGTCATACTTGCTTATGTCATGAGTTCTTCTGAGAGCCTTTGCCAGAAGTGAAAGTTAAGTGCACCCATCCATGCCTTCCAATAAGGTACTTAGGCGTGACTACACAGTCCTATTAATGCTGAAATCAATGCTGTAGATAGCAAGTCAGTAGAGAATTTTGTTACAGTTATGAGTAAACTGGTAAAACTGCGGTCTGTATCCATGTTACGACAAGTTTAAGCCATATTGTCTTCAAGACAATTTTAAAGGGTTTCCTACAAAATGTGCACTTGTGACTGTTTACTAGGTCGTTACAAGGGCCCCTTTTCTAGCTATAGGAAACCCTTCAATTATTCTTTTAATCCCACTCCTGTATTCTCTTAACTTTCACAGCTTCTTCATGGGGAGCAGTATCTGGAACTTTTCAAACCTATGCCAACAGCAGCCACCTTAACAAGCAAGGCAGAAGTTGCTGACATTCTGGACAAAGGGAAAGGAGCTCTAGTGCTCATCAACGTCACCACTAATGATGAAAAAGGAGAAGCTGTTTGCTTTAATCAGTTCTCATTCTATATTGGTGGTGCTGGAGGTTTTGGCGGGAAAAGGCGGTCAGAACATGCCAAGCCACTTGTTTCCATGCCCAGTCGTGCACCAGATGCTAGCATTAGAGAGAAGACAAGTTGTTGCCAAGCAGCTTTTTATCGGCTGAGTGGAGATTACAACCCAATTCACATTGATCCTAATTTTGCACAGATGGGAGGTACAGTATTATTGAAGGTGTTTGGGTGACTTTTCTGTGAAAATATGATTTGTTTTATTTGTTTGTTTGTTGTTTTTTTACATGATATATCTGCAAATAAAAAGAAATTTAGTGATGGTGTAGCACTGTTTGTTTTATCAGTAAATCAACAAAATACAAAGTTTATACAGTCCATTTTGGATGGAAAAAGCAGGGATTTACCCAATGAGCAAAGGCTCTTCAATCTTCTTGGAATGATCTTGGAAGATCAAAGGGGCTCTGCTCTCGGGGTAGCAGGGATCCGACTCCTATGATTAATTTTGTTAGTGGGTGCAGGAACTCTAGTCTCACATTGTTTGACTGCTTAATATAGTGTAGACTCCATTACCTTCTGATAAAGTGTAAGGTATACATTCACAAACCATAAAATTAATGATTGCAATTTTCTTAAGTTGGAAACAGGAAAAATCAAGGAAGGGTTCCCAGCAAAATTATTTTATCTGAGATTCTAGCTTAATTCTAATCAGTTGAAGGTGGAGAAATTATTTGTAAGCTTTTTTGCATCTGTCCTATTCCAGTCCTTCAACAATCTTGATGACTATAATAGTAGAAACGTTACATTACAAACCTATGATGAAATATGAAAGTTTCTTATTTTGAAATACTTGCTCCTGAAACCATGATTTGCCAGACTAGCACTAAAAGTAGTTATTCTTTGCTCTCCTTCAAATAGGTTTTTCATCTCCTATCCTGCATGGCCTTTGTTCATTTGGTTTTGGTGCTCGTCATATTCTGAGGCAGTATGCAAACAATGATGTCACTAAATTCAAGGCCATCAAAACAAGGTTTTCAAAGCCTGTCTATCCTGGACAAACAATTCAGACAGATATGTGGAGAGAGGGTAACAGAATCTTTTTCCAGTGTAAAGTGGTCGAAAGTGGGCATTTGGTGTTGTCAGGAGGATATGTCGACTTAAAGGACATTGATGATGCCAAGACAACAATGCCAGTAAGTTCTTGTTAACAACGTTTTTGGTGGTTTTGCTTCTTTTTGGGTAGATAGTGACCTGAAAATGGCTTGACCACTAGTATGAAAAGGTGAAGTCTGCACAACACACAACAGGGTGCTGTGGTGAGTTTTGGGCCATTAACAAAGCCCCCTTAGGCAGGGTACATATGTCCCCAGTCTGAGTATTAAATATGGTTGTTTCATGATTTGAGGAGAAGGCCATGTCACCGTCAGTGTTTAACCCGTCTTCAAGTTCGTGTCTTTCGCCATTTCATCTAGAATTATGTCGCTGTTTCAAGGCCATATCATATGTAATTATGCCTTTTCACACAATTGCCATGTGCAAAAAGGTTGCACATGTAGTTGCTGATTCATGCAACAAAAAAATCTTGACTTGCTATATCTCACGGTGCTCGGCCAAAACAGTCAAAATAAAGCTAATGGTTTTTTTATTCATGTTGTACCGCGTAGTGGAGCCGAAATGCGTGGAATTTTCCCAGTCTTTACTTGAGGTAATTTTGACATATTAATGGTTTGGATTATTGTCTTTTTGAAACAGGATGTGTATGCGTTAGTCTCCAGTCCAGGTAAATCAGGCCTCAAGAGTGAAGCTCTTTTCAAAGAGATTGGCAAACGCATCGCAGATCACCCTGAACTTGTTAAGAAAGTCAAGGGCATATTTGAGTGGAATATTACAAAGGGTGGAAAGACCGCTGGTCAGTGGACTGTGGACCTCAAAACTGACTCTGGTTCCGTGACGGAAGGTCCATGCAAGCAAGGCAAGGCCGACTGCACCATAACTGTTGAGGATGATGATCTGGCTGCTATCGCTATGGGAAAAGCAAACCCTCAAGAGCTATTCATGAAGAGTAAGTTGAAGGTCAAAGGTAATATCATGCTCACTACAAAGCTGGGTCAACTTTTCAAGGACCAAGCCAAGTTGTAGTTGGATGAACAGCCTGAATAGTGCTAATGTCAAGCATTTCCACGTCTGATTCAATTTGTTACTACAGTTTTTGAGAGATTTAAATGTCGTAGAAGGCAACTTGTGATGTCGTTTTTTCCAGTTCCATTTTGAAAGTTCTACAACATCAAACCCTCTTAACATTAAGGGGACCAGAAAGACAATGCCGATAAAAGCCGGCGTATGAAGTGTGGTATCTTCGAGATAAGTAGAACTGTTAGTAATAGAGAGATTGCCCCATGTAAGGAAATCCAAGACAGTCTTGGATTGTGGATTCCACGCCGTGGATTCTGAATTCCAGGTGCTGGGTTTTGGATTAATGACAGGGGAACTTGGATTCCAGATTCCAGTCGTTAGTGGGACATCGGATTCCTTGAGCCGTATTCTGGATTCCAATGCCCAGGATTCTGGATTCCACAACTCAACTCTCTCCTCCACAGAAGCTCAAAGGGGCTTTTGTCTCTCTGAGTAAGGTGGTAGACATTGGCAGATTGATCTTTCAGTTTTATCGCCTGCTCTGCTGAGGAGAGAGTGATCACATACAGTTCCTTCAGTTTACAACAATTACCGACTCATCAGTTAGACTTTTTGCGACGTAACGTGTTAGTAACGATCTAAGTAAAAACCCCTGACGAGTTTCTACCCGACCTCAGCACTCTGATTTGTGATACAGACACAAACAGCGTGGCGCAAAGTATCCGCATTACGAAAGAAAAGTGGTTTTATGAAGTTTGGTATCTCTGAGATAATATAGAGAGGCTTGACTGAACAAATGCAGTTACACAATCTTTCAATCGATCCGGTCAGTCAAGAATTCTAACACACGCGTCGTAAGACCAATAGAGTGACACTCTAGAATTAACAATATTCTAATCTGTATTCAAAAAAGAAAAAATTATAATATGAGGAGCCAGGTTATATTTTTATAAACTACGTAAATACTGTAGAACATATAACGCAGTTACGCTAGAAAACGAATTCTATAAATTTATGTAGTGATGTTTTTTTTAGGTGGATTCAATAAATACTAAACGTTACTCTTTTCAGTTTTGCGTGTACTTGCATGACAATTTTTTTTGCAAGGGGTCATTTTCAGCATCACGGACTATGCTGTCTTGGTGAATCCACCTGCAGCTAAAATTGTGTACAGTTCTGCAGACTCAAGAACCATAATAGCAGACTGTGAGCTGTGTTAGGCGGTGGAAAAAGCGAAATCCACGGAGCACACAGAAAATCAAACAAAAAAGACTGACTCCCAAACTATTTCTCTAGAACGAATAATGGAAAATAATTGTGTCTTTGGTATTAAATTTCCTGGCTAATATCCTCCAAGTTTTCGCGCTCTGGCAGGTTTTGGGACGCGAGCACGAAGCTTTCTTTACCCTCCTTTCTGTTGTCTCGCGCTTTGCGCCAGCGCCCCAAAACCCGTTCGGACGTTTTAGTGAGCTTAAGTAACAACGACGGCGACGGTAACGAAAACGTCACTTAAAAAGTGAAGTCGCGCTACTTCAAACTTTATCGCGCTTATTTCATTTCTTTCAATTCTTCAAGTGTTGGCAATTTTTTCTGAAGTTGACGAATTCTAAGAGACTGTATCGGAGTTCGAGCAAGAAAAAGAAAGCCGTTGTGTTGTGTTCGCGTCCTCCAAAAAACGTGGAATTAGGCATTTTCACGTCGCAGTCTTGCAGTGACGGGAAAGAAATGTACAAAAAAGCGGGATGCAGGTGCAGAGTTGTTGTTTTGCCAATCTATACCTTCTGCATTTTTGCTGTTCTCAGACCCATTTCGTTACATTTTACGGGGTGCCGGCTCCCCAGCGACCTCTATCTAAACATTATCCATGTTCTCCCGTCCCCCTTCCCACTTCCAGTGTCACAAGTTTCCTGCTTCTAAACAATAAATTTTTCACGTCCATTATTAGCATGCTGCCTCTAAGAAGGGATGGGGGTAAAATATTTCTCCTTCACATCAGTAAAATAATGGTCTATTGTATTCTTGTTTCAGGGAGTAAAATGTTCACCACTTGCATTTTTTTAATGGATAAATTAGATAAAATCCCTTATTAAAGAAGAAATGATGTCGAAGTCCTAGATTCCCTGCCAACGTTTTTTTTGCACGAAATGAGTTCTTCGGTACAAAAGACTCGGACTCAGTCAGTCCCTTGACTAGTCTGCTACACAACCGTTTTTAGTGACGTCACGCAACGCTCCTCCCCACTTAAAAAAAGCGTTGCGTGACGACACTAAAAACGGCTTTGAAGCAGACTACCCCTTGACGTGAAAGAGCTATAGATTATGAACTTGCATACTAAGAAAAGTTTTTCGTTACTTAGCTTGGACAGTTAAAACATTGTCCCTGTGCCCTCTTTAATACAATTTTTAAACAGTTGTTAGAAACATTCTGAAAATTCTTGTCGCCACATTACGTTAAGGTTACAGTCCTTTTCAAGTCAGCAAGAACAATTCGGGGCATCTTAAACGCAGTCCGATCTGCCTTCTGACAGCAGGCGATTAATAAATACAATGTTTCCTCACTTATATTCAGTGTTGTTAATGTATTATTTACAACAGAAGAGAATTGCACCTGCTTTGTCTAATGGGAACGTATTGTGTTACGATTTTATCTGCCAATTGTAGTTGATGTGGTTAGCAACAAACATGGTTAAGAATTCACAAAAACACAAAAAAACACAAGTAATCTTAACTACCAGAATTTGAAATGACTTTTGCTGTTTGTTTATCAAATTTGTTGCGGGTTTTTTTCTTTGGCACTTCAGTTTATCCTTGCAAATTTTGCTTTCGATTAGACAATAAGTATCTCCATCGTTAGCTTCCATAACACACGCGAGTTGTTCCCTTATATTTCCTCTTTTCTGAGTTCTTATGAACTAGACAGTTTGACTTTTTTCTTTTATGCACTTGTATCGAAGTTTGCACCGTCTAGACTTTCTTAAGTCGGGACATGTTCATGTTTTGTCAAGGCTAATTTTTAACTCGAAAAGTTAAATTTGAACAGTTTGCTCTGGACTAAATGTGAAGGAGATTTGGAAGTTGAAGAATTTTGTCGACGAATCATGAACTCTGAACGCGCCTGGGAGCAGTACACGTTTTGGTTTTCGTATCATCTGAATCACGTCCATTTTCAGAGGAGAAATAATGCTCGTCGAAATCCATGGCCACACTGCGATGAATGCACATATGCGCTTGATCGCACAAAATATTCAGACAGTACGGGAAGATTTGGTTTGAAATCGAAGTATACAAGGGACAGTGAGTCTAAGGTAGGGTTTATTTCACTCACTCTTACTCCATTGTTTCTTTCTATTATTCCAGTTGTGAGAAATGGGCGTTTATACGGGAAGGGATATGGTAAAATAATGTAGAACTGGAAGTTGAATGTTAGTTAAGTAGAACTGTTGTCTGATCCGTTTATGCTTTATATTCTATGTATATTCTGTTCCAGGCATTTCGTTTTTCTTTGCGGAACTGAAATCAAATCACCAAACCATAAATTCAAGCCAGGTTAATCGATGCACGGTGTTCTTGTCTGTACCTATGTCATTAAAAATGCGATTGGTAGCGCACATGTCAATTTCGCCATTTATATTGCGCGCGAGAGAAAGCGGGAAGAGGTCTGAGAAGCATCGCACGCGAGAGGGGGT
The DNA here is from genome assembly GCA_964035705.1 of Porites rus. Lineage (NCBI taxonomy): Eukaryota > Metazoa > Cnidaria > Anthozoa > Scleractinia > Poritidae > Porites > Porites rus. The sequence goes on from OZ038002.1 coordinate 15,968,239, forward strand.
TGAGTCTAGACTCGAGAGGGGAACTGGAGACTCCTTCCTCACGCGTTTGCAGTCGCGACAATCCCTAGGGACTGCTCTTAGCCCACTTTCTAGGCTACCCACTTTCACGCATGTCACGTCTTTTCGGAAAGAAAGAGAGAGAGAGGAGACGATATCCTTCATCATGGACTTCGTCCGATGAGGGGCAGAGCCCAAAAAATCTGTCCTGTTTATTCGGTTTTTACAGTTGGTTTGTTGTCGGTTCCCTTTGTGTCTTGTTAACCTTTTTGCACTTTGTGTTGTGCTTTTCGCCATTAGCCGAAGGAGGAGCGTTTGTTCGGGCGTATTCTATTGCACAGAATTTTTTAATACTCCTTTATTTGGACTATTTGTATAAAGGCTTGGATTTCAGTGGGGCAATTTATCTGTCATAACACTAGAACTTATTATGATAAATGTTTGACGTTCAAACGGAAGGCTACCTCCACGCTTGAAACAGTGGAGGTTAAAAAGTGCTGGGACTTCCCAGTGATATAAATAAAACTAGCGACCTCCTCACTCCCACCCCCGGCCAAACAATGAATTTTAAGCAAAATGGGAGGAAAAGAGTCCTTTTTTGGGCGCAACATTGCGGAGAGAGGGGGAGATGAAGGGATGAACCAAATTAGGGGCAGAGTCCTATGTTACAATTACTTGGAAGGTTTTTTTTAGTGTGGTTTACAGGGCAACGAATGGACTGTGCGGCGAGGTACACTTGACTTCGGCAACACTGCTATTTGATTCTGTCCGAAGATGCCGCCGTACAAAAGACTTTCAAAAAAAAATCATTGAGAAACTGTAAGTTAAATCTAGTGTACAATTTATTAATTCCGCGTCCTTCTTTTACAATTAAACCAGAGTTCAAGCAGCTAAGGTTACTGGCACTTTGCCTCTACAAAGTAACATTGTCAACACAGGCCAGCCTAAGCTAACAGGGAATTTTCTCGGCCAATGCCAAAAAGAGGATGAAATATATTTTGTTGCTTCACCCTGCAACAGAGTAATTAAACGTGGCCTTCTTACTTTTATTTGTTTGAGGGAACTTGTCAAATATCGTAGCTTGTAACGGCAAACAATAAATGATTAAAAAGGGATCAAAATATTGATAAGGTATTGTACTGTAACACAACAGACCCTCTAAATGGAATAACTTTATTGTCTTTTGTGAAACAGCTACACAGACAACACACACACGCACAAGATGAAACTTTTGCCATATCTTTCAATGTGTTTATAGTTCGTCCATTCACCATCTTTTCGTGATCCATTTTTCTTCCTTTAGTTCCTCAGTAGCCGAGCGATTGGATTTCTTTTTTTTCTTGTATAGACCGGAAACGGCGCTTTTATAATCGTATTGTACACAAACGCCCGGTATTGAAAATTAAGCTCCTATGTTTGGGAAAACATAAACTTTCAAAAACGTACAACATGGAGTCGTGTTGGTTCTTCGGCTTCTTTGAATGTTAAGATAGGAAGTTTAACAAGCCGCATACTGGAAAGAAAATGTGAGAGAAATCTGCTGAACTGATTACACCTGCACGAGATTGCGTAACATAATCCAAGTCAAGAAGACCGCAGACAAGGGTTTAAGGGCAGCTAGTTTTGAAGATTAGTTGCAATGTTTGCCAATCCTTTTCTTGTCCTCAATTCTACTGCGGTTGTTGACTTTTTTTCAAGTTAGCAAGTCAGCTTTTTTCTTCGTCTTGGTTAGCAAAACATTGCGGAGACGACCAGTTGTGATCAATTATTAATAACCTGCACACACTCACTTTATGCTGTAAGAAGGTTAGGAACTAGAGAAATCGTCTCCAATATTGAATTTCAAGTCCATTTTCTCAGCCATTCTTCACATTCTTTTGTTGCCTTTAATGTAACAGTGCATCTGGATGTTGTTTAATAGATTCCTTCATTTGTCTGTACATGTGACTTATATGTGAGTTAGCCAGGGTTCTCCAGTCTTCAGAAGGACTTCTTCTTTCGATGTGCCATTCCTTGACTAATGTCCATTGCTCTGGGATGACTTGTCTGTAAGAGCGAGCTGACATTTACATTCGATTGAGATGGTGTGCTTTTTCCTGACATGACGATTTGCGCCTTCTTTCTACCTTCACAAGTAAACTACGTCGGTTGTCATGACGACAAAGAGAGAAGCAGGCTTTTGGTTACCGTGATCTAAGGCGCCCTATGATTGGCTTATCGGGGTTTTCGGCTGGAAACGGCAAACAACGCGTGACTCGGTGAAACATAACATTTACCTTTCACTGGCCGCGAAGCTCAGTTAATCACGTCTAAAACCACACGATATTCGTCTCAATCCGCTAATTCTTTGATCTTGAATAATGGTCATTTGGCGACATGGGGTGAAAGTATTTATTTTATCGTGTGGAAACTAGTGCTGATAGTGTAGCGACAGGAGAGACTGCAGACGCGATCTTCGTTCAAGGTGAGTTTTCCGCGCACTTTTTTTAATAGCTTGTTTTGAAATTTTGGTACTATTACTAACCTGTTCGACTGAAATTACTGTCTTTAATGTAAGGAAAACTTATTATTCTGGATCTCGACTGCAAAGACTTTAAGCCTGTCCCTAGAGTTCGCGTAATACCTTGGCGACTCTGCTAGCAGGGTAGAGTTCGCGTGTTCCGGTTTGTCAGTTGAAAAAAGGCTTAATTGGACTGCGAATTACTCCTTCTTAAAACGTTCAATTATTTTTATTAGTAAGCGTTATCCATGACCATTTAATGATAACCAAACGCTATATACAATAATTATGATTCACCGGAACCAGTTCACAAACAGACCTTTTCATCTGTACCCTGCGTAAATGGAATCTCAAGCACATATTAAAAGACATAACCCTGTAATTTGTCGCAATAGTGACTGTACGTTCTGTCTGACACAGTAAATTTTAGGGGAGTTTAAAACGGTGAACGTTACCATAACATACTGTGCACTGAAGGTATTTTTTTTTGATCTGCAAATTAAAGTTGAGTGACATGTCTTTAATTAAAAATTCCACTTCAATTTAAAATTGAATTGTGATGACAAAAACAATAAGCTGTATAGAATTCTCTGACTTTTCAGGCATTGTTTAAGGAGTTTTAATAAATCTGAGCGAGTCAAATTTAGGTCTTAAACAAAGTTTGCAGATGCAACCGATGGTTCAGAAGAAGTGATAAATAGTAAGGAAAAAGGTTTCCAGACAGAGTCCATTCCTCCTGAGCTTTGGCTCATTCCATAAAAATGGGATCGATTTATGTTTCACTTAGGGTGCTTTCCATTTATCAGAACTGACTGGCCAGACCATTCCCATCGTAAATGAGAATTTCACTATTGATCAAAACTATCCATCCAGATCAGTCAAATCCTTAACAGTGTGCACGAAGGAGATAGTTTTTCAGCAAAAACCCTCGGAAAAAGCCGATTTCATAGCTAAAATGACTGGTCGGCAATGGTCCAGCCGGCCAGTTCTGACAAATGGAAAGCGCCCTTAGTTTATGTCAATCTCTTTGACATTATTTTTCTGATAATTGTTGTGTTTTCTTTCTAGAACACCCCAATTCCAGACCACGGCAATGGAACCCTTTGACAATGACAGTAACATAAGTGACAAGCATGTTGTATTGTGCTACCTAAGTTGGAAAAGGCCTCAATAATAGATCATAACGTCTACATGCCTTGAAGAATTTTTCATCACTGCTATTTTCTTTATTTGAATCAGGCAGTGTTTAGGGAAGGAACTTTTACTGCATCAGCTGTAGTCATTTTTTGTATTTTTGTCAAGGCACTTGGGATACAATGGCCGATGATCATCACTTATTGTGGACGACAAGGGGACACAAAACTGCTTCAAAACAACATTTAGATCCTCAGTCACTTTATCATTTCTTCAGCAATGCAAATGCAGCAAGAGCTCGGCATGGAAGGCCCCTTCAGCGCATTAAAAGTGCAGCTCCCAGGATTGGTGGAAGGGAACGTGATAGTATTGTTGGAAGTCATTTGGGAAGCTTTGCAAGTCTAAGGGATCCATCGCCGACACCAGCAACATCACGCCCATTATCATCAAGAAGTGGCATAAGTTCATATAGCTCACGATCAGTATGCAAAGCTAAACCAACTCAAAACATGTCACCTTCTGCTCTGTATCTTGGACTTCATAAAGCAAGATGCAAATCTGCTCCACCAAGGCCAGCTGATTATTACCTGCCCCAGAGACCTAAAACTGCAAAACCTCATGGAGGATCTGCATCTGCATTGTCTAGGGTTGCTGCAAAACGTGCTTGGCAAAATAGGACGAGTTCTGCAAAAAGCCAGCACTCTCTTTTACCAAGAGAAGAAGTACTGGTGGAACGGCAGCGGGAGCGATGCAAATCAGCTCCACTTCCTTATGATTTTAGCTCTATTGATGTTGTGACATCTGTGCCTGAAGATGGGTCTGATATTCAAAGACTGAAAGCTTTTACACGACCTTTGACATGTATGCCAGATGTAGTTCAGAATGTCCTTTCACACAACGGATTAAGACACTGCTGCTCTGCGTATCAACCTAGACCTAAAACAGCTTCTAGTTCGGTAGGTCTCAAACTGCCTAAACCAGTGGCAGTGATGCTCTGTCTACAGCAGGGTTCATTCCTTAAAATTACAGAAAAAATGTCATTGTTAGTCTGGAGTTACAGTGTGGATCCTAAATTTTTGAAAGTGTTTGCCAATTAATCCCCCCTCCTTCCTCCTTATAAGTGAACATATTGTTAATTTATTTTTTTGCTTGGGTAGAAAATGTATCAATATGTATAGGCCCAAGGGATAACTTTTACGATCTCTGTCCATGCTAAGGGAAATTTACAATAATTATAACTATTTTAATTATTCTGTTAAATTCAATTTTTCAATAATTGTGTGGCTTTTATGATCCTGTCATATGCATCGGTTTGTTGAACAACAGTATTAACAACTAGTCTTTTGGAATAATCTGTTGATTTTGGTAATAGAATGCAGCAATCTCATTATTCACACTAAATTACCTTTAAACACTTGTATATGTTAGTTGCATACATGTATTACCCAAGTTTGAACTAATGAGGGTAAAATGTAATCAACAGGGTTTTAAAAAGCCTGAGTTCTACCTTGTTCTTTGTCATCAAGTAGGCTTAACAATTTAATGTTTTAACACTGGTAGATCAGGCAACCTTTTTGTTGACATATGATTTACTCATTAAAAATATTAAGGGACAACTTGTGTCAGTGAGATTGAAAAGTTACTGGCTAAGCAGGGAAACCTCCTTGCCCCAGATGAAGCGACAGGGCTTTTTTCAAGTCCTCAGTGTCAGTTGTTAAGGACATAAAGAGTTTTTGCTGGGTTCAAACAGGTATTTTATGCTCACTTGCCTGATTGCTCTGGACTAAGACAAGAAGTCTTCTAACTAAATCATAGAAAAGTAAAATAAAACATGCAACAACCCCACAAAAGTAAAATTTGGGAGCTGCCTGACCAGTGTACATTAAGCCGGACCAGGTGTATTGGCTGTTAGTCAGGTGACTCTCTGGGTATGGATATTTGGTTGGTAGCAGCTCAACTGCTGTACCTGAGGTGTAATTGTTAAATTGTAAGTAAATTGTGTAATTGAAAGTTCCTGCTTCAAAGGAAGATGGTGAAAGGCGACTATATTATTTATGCATGAAAGAGATATTTAATGCATGAAAAAAATATTCGACATATCTTTTTAGGGTATTAATAATGGTTTGGAATTTGATTAGAAACCTGCATAATTTTCGTGGCTGAGGTTTATAATTTACTACACAGTCTGAAATACCTGCACTGGATGACCCTTTGCAATACATTGTATGTTTGATTTTAATTTGCTATGAGTTTTTAACTATGCTTTTTTCTCTCCCCTGAATTGACAGAGACAGCAGTTTTGGCCTGTGACAAGACCAGCAGTGGTAAGCTAAAATACTGCCACTGTTTTCTCAGTTAATTTCCCAAAGAAACATCCATCAAGATAGTAAAGTACAGACATTCTGGTTGGATAAAATATTATTTTGTCATCAGGATTTGCTAAATTTATTATTATAGTTATCAAAAAAGACAATAATTTATTATATTGATCTTCAAACCCTTTCAGAGGAAAGGAATACCAGTAAATTCAAAAATTAAAAAAAATAAAATCAAAAGCTTTTATTAGAAAGAACTACATACCTTGGATGTATTTTTTTTTTCACCAAAAATTCTTATTTTTTCTTTGAGATACTCTCCTTTTATTTGCGGCCATCTTTAACATTCTATCACAACAGCTAACATCAGTGGTCTCCTTGGTACCCCTGTACATAACTCAAATGATTTATTTTGTTCATTCTACAGTTCCACAGAGGAGATGTTCCGAAGTATCTTCATTTTGTGAAGCCAGCAGGTCTTTGGGTAAAAGGAGAAGAAATTTGTTGTAGTACATCTCCAGTTGATAATCTTGCCAGAACAGATGACCCCTTCGATGTTTCTGCAGGAGCAGATTTGCTGTTTAATGGAGATGATAACCTTGAAGGAACAGTTTTGTATGAAGAGCAGTTTTTAATTCCTGGCACTCCTTCTGAAGCATCTGTTTCAGAGAGAGAATGTTTTGAAAATCAAGAAGAAATGCCAGATTCAAAAGGTACTGACTAAAAATACTCTAGAGGGATAATTTTATTTGATTGAATGTACATAGATAATATTACTACAGGGGTGGTTCCAGAAAACTTAGAAAGGGGGCGACCATGACACTTGCCAGCTATATAGATACTATTAATTTATTTTACTGAGAATTCTTTAAAAATAATACAAATTTCACAGGAAAGGGGTGGCCGTGGTCCACTCGGCCTAACACTAAATCCATCCATACTCTACCTTTCCTTAGTTTCATGCTCTAACTGACCTGGCCAGACTCGGGAAAAATTAGAGTCATAGCTGCCCGCCAAAAATCCAGGGTAACCGCAGCCATGGACAGGGTTGCCAAGGGATAAAAACATATGGGGGAACCAGGATCAGAAGGTCTTCCTTGGCCTGGCCAGTCAGGGCCAAATTAAGGCCTTCCTGGAAGCTGGGGTGAGATTGGCTAGCTGTGGATATACTCTTGCATGGGGAATATATCCTGAGGGCCTAGTTGGCAAAGCATGATTGGGCCTGGATTTCAAGATTTTTGGCAAGGCTTAAATGAAAAAAAAATTAATATGGCCTTCTGAACCCAGAATTACATGAAATAATCTATGGGATCACTAGATGAAGCGCCCCTTTATGTTCTCCCAGGCAAGGACTTAACTTGGTCTGAGTTGTTTTTAAAGCTTGGTAGAGTTGTCATTTGTTAACAACAAGGAGACAGTGGTACAAACATTTTAAACAATGCAGAAACAAAATAATGAAAACTTAACAGTGGTTACATAATGAATAATATGTTACAGGTCAAAATTAAATTTAGGTTAACCTAAGGTTGATTCTCATTTTCCTTTGTCTCCTAGCCCTAATTCATGATTAATTAGGGCTAGGAGACAAAGGAAATAATTGAGAATCAACCTTGGTCAAAAAAATTTAACCTGAATCCAGCTTTGACCTGTGACAAATACATGGTATCCAGGAAGAAATGAAACAATTATTGGGTTTATGTTTGGTTTGTGGAGGAAGCAGGTGTTATAAGAATAACATTTATTTGTTTGAATGTAGGTGTGGTCTTGTTAGGGGAAAGGGGGTAGAGGTGGGGCTTATAAATGGAAATTCATGGTATGCCTTTTCAAAGCACATTCCTTGTCTTGTTTCTGGATTTCTGCTATTAGCCTTAAAACAATCCAGCCATATTTGTTAGTTTACTAAGTAAGAGAGTCCTAGCTGAAAAAAATCAGTGAATTAAAATTACCCAGTAGACAAAAATATTAAAATTATTTATAAGTTTGTTTCTGATTATGTGCAGATATAGGTGGCGAGGAACCAAGTGAAGCTGGGGAACCTGCTGAAACGATGAGTCCAACAATCAATCTTGTTCATGAGTACTTAATAGGAGATGAGGAAGCTGGGATTGGTGACCCTGTGACATCTGATGCCACACCAGAACTAAAGACAGAAGAATCTCAATCTGATAAGAAAACTGATCCTATTGATCAGGTATTTTGATCAGCGGTTAACAATTTGGAAAGATGTATTATAATCATTATGTGTCAAGTTCATCTGTCATTCACCACTTAAAATTTACCATCTTTCTTTGTTAATTACATACATGCAGGATACATAGAGAAAGAGTTCCTGTATGGACTCAGTGTATGGCCTTGCTTTCCATGTGTCTCTCTGCGGCTCAGTTAGTCTACTGTCCCCTTAGTGTTTGGGTGGTGGTTGGGTATGAAAGATTTGAGCTTCTTTTCTTTCTTTTATTCTTATTATTCAAATGCATGTGCATTGTACAATTTTAACTTTAATAACTTAATTTTGCAATAATTGGTTTAATTTGCAATCTGACCCAGATGGTGTTTTCTTTGTTAGGGATTTGAAGTCATCATTGCCAAAGTGGAACATTCACCAGTTCATACTCCATCCCCTGATGTCACAGAACAAGAACCTGAAACAGGCGTGCCAAACAATGAACTTGATGGTGATTTACAAATAGTTGTTCCTGACATTCCGCAGTGGGCGACTAAGGAAGAGGTAGCATCAGAGGAAGAAGAACAAAATAAAAATGTCCCAGAAGAACAAGAGATTATACCACAGCCTACCCAGGACCCTGGGGAGCCTGTGGAACCTGTTAATGAGGTGGAAAATGGACCTCCTAAAAAGGATGTTGAGGATAAGGACTGTGAAGTAGAAGAGACAAAACCACAAATGAATCAAGTTAAGTTTGCTGATTCTCTTATTCTCACAAGCTATAAACCACCACCACCTAAAAAAGAAAAGAAAGAGCAGCCCAAGAAACCTGTTTCAATTTTAAAGCCTGCTGTAAGTAAAGTGGAGTCTCCATCAAATGAACCTGAGGCACCCAAAGTCCCAGTACTTTCCCCACTGAAGAAAGACTCGCCTGTTCAGCGCAAGGTGCCAGATAAACCACTCAGGCTGGTAAAACCACTACCTGTTAAACCAGAAGGAGAGGTTAAAGAAAAGACAGTATCAATAGAAGAGGAGAAAGCTCCCATGGAAGAAACAAAAGTTGTGGAAGAAAGGACTGAAGAACCACCCAAATTGGAACCTGAAGTGTAAGCTCTCCTTCATTTATATTAATTTAATAACTTAAAATGTTAATATTTATACTGTAAAAAAACTTGCCACAGGCCAAATTTCAGTTTCATTTTTCCATGGCCCACTTGCATCATTTCATTTTAAACCACAAATATCAACTGTATTATTTTGTTCTTCTACATTGTCATCTTAAGGAAACCTCACTTTTGCTTCAGATTCAAATAAAAATGCTTGACACTATGCTAGGATCACAAATTTAACAGAAAAAAAAAATCAGTCCAATTCTTCCTACATTACTGACCTCATAAGGGCTAGAGGTATCTAAAGTTTCTAGGATATTTTGTGACTGATAAATTAATAGGAATGAAGGTGCAATTTATCATGCATAAGCTATCATATGATTGCCAAACAAAAGACCCCCCATTAGTTAATTTCTGTGAGTTTGTTCTTCAACTTACTCTTTTGCCTAACCAACTCAAGAGAGTTTTGGTGGTTAAATAAGTGGCACAATGAGTTTTTTAGCTCTTAAGCTTAAAATGAACTCAGTGTGAGTAATTTGGTTCTCATGACTTTTAAAGGAAATTGCTTTTTGAGTCAGTATCTTACTTAAACTTTGTGTTTATTTTTGTTTTTATAGTTTACCCAAGCCAGAGTATATTAGAGCTCCTGGTGCATACAGGATGTATGATCCAAAGGTACGGATTACACACACACACACACACACACACACACACACACACACACACACACACACACACACACACACACACACACACACACACACACACACACACACACACACACACACAAAATGTTGCTATTTTACAAATGAAAGTCTAAGCTGTAGCTTTTGCTTAGCATCTTTATGTCTAAAGATAGGCTACTGTTAGGGAAAAACAGGAAATATAAGTCTCAGGAAGAAAATAGAGCAAAACTGAGGAGGTAAAAAGGTTAGTTAGCTTTATTTGCTTCATGTTTTTCTCATGGAGTGGGGGGAATTTGTTGCCCTTTCTGAAAAGATGAGGCAAGAAAATATTTTGGATCATTAAGAAATTCATCATGAGCTCAGAAGTTTGTCAGAGAGGTAGATTTGCATTAATGTTAATTACTAGTACTACAGAACTATTATACATTTTGGGCTGTGAAATTATTGGCTATAGGTAGTTAAGTCATCTTTTTGTCAGTGGGTTTAAAAACATGAGTACTTTTGGCATGGAAAGCAGTAACATTCAGAAAATAACTTAAATTATTGTTTCCTGCTGGAACATTTTTTATTTCATTGACTATAGTCACCATTGCTTGAAGAAAGGAACTAGCTAACCTGACTTCTCCAGATGTTTATAAATAATTTATCTTGTTATCAGCTAAACATCTACATTCTGCATGAATTATTGAACTGCTGACAGAATACCCTTTGACTTGCCAAAACTATCCGTTTAGTTTAGATGGTCGCAGCGTCTTCTCTTTTTTTTCTTTTCACTGTGTGAAGTAAAATATTGATCTCCTTTCTATGAAATTTTTCTTCTATACTCCAAAATCATGTTGTTTATTGTGGCCAAAAGTACTCAAACTGTGACATGAAGTTTTGAATTTGTGGCATTTTGTTGCTTAATAACAAAAATAAAAAGTTTTAGTCTCCACTGTTAATGAGTCATCGCAAAAAAAGTAAGTTTGAAAAAATAAAATGATTAATGCTATTCTAAACACGAATAAGACGTATAAAGTTTTTAGTGTAATTATTACACTAAAAACTTTCTACTCCATAAATATCCTGCCACCTGCGTGGAAAGTGATATTTGATGTCCTCTTGTTCTCTTAACTAATGTTGATATTCTGGTATTATGACCATGCATATTTTGGAGACTTATAATAAGGCAGGTTTAAGAATATCAATCATCAAATTGCCTTCTGATTAACAAAGGTAAAAAATGCTTTCACTTTTTTTAACATTGCAGTATTTAATTCAATTACTCTTCTATTTAAACCAATCATAATTCCACAGTCTATTTTTCTTTTAACTGCACACAACATGTTTACAACAATCAGACTTAATCTAACCCTTTTACTACCAGAGTTAATGGTATAGTCACTTAAGGTGGTTCTAACTTTTGAGTTTTCGGATGAATTTCCATTATGTTACAATTCAAAGGAATTCTCTTTAGTAGAATTTTCACATGTCACTCCTTGCTTCTCAGTATTTTACAAATTGAATTGTTTGGAAATTTTGGCCAATGCTAAGATTAAGGGGGTTAATTCTCAGTGTTATTCTTTAAGCTGAAATGCATCACAGCACTCAATGAATTGAAACATACCTGTTTTTCCTAAAGGACCTTCTAGAGTATCATTTGGAACAGAAAAGAGAGTCCAAGCCTGTTAAGAAGTCCCTTACTAATCCTACAGTTATGCCTCAGTTCAGACCATCTCCCGAGAGCACTGAAGTCATGACAACTATCTTGGATGAACAGAAGGTAAGTACAAAGTTTAGTTAGTTATCATAAAGTTCCACTTATATGCCCCCCTCCTCAAGTTATAGGCCCATTTATATGTACCTGTAAACAAAAAATATATCCTGTTATAAGCTCCCCCCCCCCCCCCCAGATATATACATTATAAGATCCCCTCTTGCTTGTATTGAAATGAATTTGATTTGAAAAGCGAGTAAATTCATATTTTGATCAGCACTGTTACGTAGCTGGTTGTTTAAAAAAACCCTTTTTTTAATCTGGTTACAAGACCCCGGATATATGCCCCTCTGCAAATAAGCCCTCCTTATGAAGTTGTTTAAGCCCAGGGCCTATAAGCGAAGGTTTACAGTAGCTAGTCCAGCTAAAAATAAAACAAGAAAAAGAAAGGAAATGTTACCACTAGGCATGGCATCACGCCATGTCGAGGTTGGTCTGTTAATTTTTAGATGTATTTTTGTCTGTTTTCTCCAGCGGAAGAGAGAGGGCATGAAGCCATGGTTGCAAGGGAGATTGGCACTTTCTAAACAAACTAGTCGCTTTGAGCTTCCTATGGATGTTAGATTACTTGAAGGTACATGTTATTGTACATAAATCTAGTATGTAATTTGTACTAAAAGTTAATTTGATATAGTGTGAAAAACTTATAATCACGTTGTACGCAAGATATTAAAACAGCACTGTAGAAAAACATTTCATTAATTGGTCCCACTATGGTATGAAGAGGAGTCCACAGCCATTAAAAAAATTTTCTGTCCTGCGGGCCTCGCTTTCTTCTTTAAAGTAAGGGGGTTCTTCCCTATATTCACCACTTCAATAGATTATTTTGTATTTTTTGACATTTGTGCTCAAAATCTGATTTCTTCATGTTTTTCTTTTCTGTAAAGCTATGACGCCAATGGATTACTTAACCAAGTACTGCATTATCAGGTCAGGAGTGCAGATAATCATTTGAGGTTCTTGTTCAATTATTTTAATGGTGTAAAACTGTCTTCATTTATAAGCCATAAAATAACTTAACTTCCTCTTCTTGACAATTTCAGCACAAGAAGGAAAGCACTTTACAAGCACATATTTCTGAAGGTGGATAAAGACAGAGATAATTTAATAACCTTTAGGGTATGTGTATATCTATATAATGGTAATGGAACTGAGTGGAGTGTAATGTGGTCTGAAATCATACGCGTGATTTCAAAATCGGACGAACATGCAGCACAAGAACGATTTGAAATCACTTGTACGATTTCAGACCAAAATGGCAAAACATGAAGTTCAATTACCACTTTATTACAGCCATTTTAAAATCGCAGAATTCAGTCAGTACAAATATATTAATGATCAAGAAGGCAGTTTGTTGAAAAGCGGAAACAAAAAGGCTTTTACATCTCATTTTGTATTTGAAACAGAAGTGATACAATATAGAGCAAAAATGGAGTGATTTAGAACACGAATGACACAATTTAGAACAGATGTGGTTTACAGCTAAAAAATTGTGATTCGTGAATAAATCACAGTGCTGACAGCCGATCAGATTGCAAAGATCACCAGTGATTTCAAAATGCATATAATAAGCATATATATCAACCCATTTTGCATCTTTGGTGTTGTTCAGATTATTACAGTGTATGTTGCTGACCCAACAAATAAATTGTTTCCCAAAAAATCACAATGATGATGAATTCTGTGAAGTGATTGTGAATTTACTCATGCTGTTCTTTGTGCGACTTTTGTCAAAGGAAATGGATAGAGGCTTGAAGGAAATTCATGTAGACTCCATAACTACAGAACAAGTCAAGAAACTTATAGAGGTAACAAGCATTAACTTTATGAATGGACTTACTTTAATATTATTAGTTTTGTTTCTGCTCACGTTCAACTTATTGGGTATTATCGATCACTTTGTCTCATCCTGTTTCAGATGGTTGAAGGAAATGAGAAGTCTACTTTTAATTTGGCACAGTTCTCAGCAATTGCAGCATTTTCAGAAAGGTTACTCTTCTCAGAAACACAGTGAGTAAAATGATTTTGTGTTAGATCTTTTTATTACCATTTTAGTGTTCATGACATACCCGTAGAACTTCTAAGGGAAACAAAACCCCCCCGGGGGGGGGGGGTACTGCCATATATGGGCTATATAGGTATGTGCCGCTGTGAGGGGTATTGTTTTCAAGCAGTTTACTCTAGGATAGGGTATAGAAATCAGAGCGGTTGGGTCTAGAATAGGGTATCATTTTTCAGGAAACTGATCAGTTGGTTGAAGATTTTATCTAGACTAGGGATTGTGGTATAAGGTTTTGTTCTGGCTAGACTGTGCTAATGACCTCAGTAGTTTCTGGAAAACAGCTACTCTAGGATAGGCGGGATTTGGGGAGTTTACTCTAGTATAGGGTAGCCAAATTCAGCTGAACTAGCTCTGGTATAGGTGAAGGGTTCCAGGGTCCCAGCGGCACATCCCCACCCAGAAATTCCTAAAGTACCCCCCCCCCCCCCCCGGGAACAAAATATAGTTTGTGTGGGAGGAGGGGAAATTCAGTTCAGCAAGTTTGACTAACTGCATCCTAACAAGCAATTGAATGTGTATCAATTTCCTTTTAGAATCACAGAAAAGAAGAGCATATATAGCTCAAAGGAAATTATAGAGGAAGCAGACTTCTGTGGCCTTAAATCTAAGCTGAGTGGATTCCCTGTAAGTAGGAATTGATAGCTTTGAATTGTGTGCCTGTATGTAATCGGTTTTGAAATATTCACATAAATGAAGAAAAATATATAAAAAGCCTTGATAATTAAAAAATGAATTAAAATTAATTGTAATAATGATAATAAATTTTATAATAATAATAAAGTAAATAATAATTTTGACATTAATGAAACAAAGACCTATTTATAGGAGATGCAAACCACTCGAATGCATTCTGGATATAATATTGGTGTTATAATCCAGATAAAATTGAGTTGAATTTGTTTCCTCCTTTTTACCTACAAGTGGTGATTTTATAAACTGTCTTGCTTATTTGTAATATTTTTATTACATATTTTAATTTTTTCAGGTAAATCCGACAGTCAGGAAGATTTTAGAAGTTCTGTAGAGAAACTATCAATCATTAAGACAGTATTTTCTTAAAATTATATATTAAAATTTGTAGATTTGGAAATGCACTGTATTTTATTTATAAAATTATTTAATATATAATATTTAAAGTCTGTATTAATTACAGATTTGGGAAATTTGGTTTCTTACTATCTTGTGCAATTTGCAGGGAATGTAAGAGTCAAGATACTATTTGTATGAGTTATCAAGTATAATTTTGTAACATTAATTAAATGTAAAGAATCACATTTAATTATTGAGGACCATGATTGCAGGTATGCTGCAAAAGCAAATATTAGGGAACAAAATAATGGTAAAAATAAAACAAGACTCACCGAGATGTGGAGACCTGTTTGGATCATCCAAGAGCCCAGAGTTACTTGTTTAAACACCTAGATGGAAAAAGCAAGACTATGACCAATGTTTTTGAGACTTTGAGATTTGATCAAGAGTTTTTAGAGAGCTATGATTTCTCAGATACCATTTCCCACCCCTAAAATCCTAGCGGAGGATCTGTGCTGAGTTGAGCTAGATACTGTATTGAGTTGGAAGATGCATTAATTAAGGTTGTAGGACTAGAAAACAGAGATGCAAGAAGGGCGAGGGGAAGTCTATTTCACTTCCTCTGGTCTCCAGTGTCTCACAGTACCACGATGGTTGTTACGTGACACATTAAAAAAACTGAAAACAAAAGTAAATGACACATTGTCAAACAGCAGTCACCCATTAATTTAGATTATTTATTCCTTGTTAGGTATTATAGGTTGGCCTCTACATGACAACAATCACTGAGATTGACTTTTGTTTTCTCGAAGTCTCATCTCCATAGATGTATGTTCATTAGTATCAATGAAAATAATTGTGAGTTGACCTGGAAATAAAGAAATTAAGCCGGATTTTAATCATTAAATTGTCAGTCCTTTGATCTGCAAGCATTCCTAAATGGGAAAGATACATGTTTAAACTTTAAGCCAGATGAATGCTGGCTGACTCAATGAGGAGCACTAAAGTTTGTACACTTATCAAATGAAGGGTTACCTACTTACTTAAAATATATGCAGCTGTAAACGTTGTTATGAAGGGGTTAATAATTTTTTATTTTGTACAGAAAATTTACTAGGTAATCAAAGAAAATAAAGAAAGTAGAGTTATTTACTTAGTGATTGGTTTGATTGCAGCATCTTTTACAAAAATGGCTGACTAACAGATCTCGAACGTGCATAGCTAAAAGAGGAATTAGAGTATTGCAACTCCAGTCTGTTTTTTTTCTTCTGGTTTGTCTTTTTTATTTGAGCGCCCTCGAATAATGAAAACTTTTTGGCAAATACAGGGTGTGTGATATGAATAGTATGCATACACTGCAATGTTTGTCAAGCATGTTACTGAAAACACAAGTTTGCAAAATTTTTGCCCGCTGTAATTGCCAGTTTACCATCGTGTCATCTCCATCATTGCCAGTTAAGCTATTGGTATCAGCCCGAGATATCCATAGCCTCCCACTCCCCAAATTTAATTTAAAAATTATTAGAGATCAGATTACATGGAATTCCTAAAGGCAATTTCCAAAATGCCCCAAGCCTCTATTTCAAAATGAGGGAAAGTGCAAGGCCTCTGTTGTGGAAATCAGGGTTGTCACTAAGATTTCAAGTTGCCGGGTAAATACAACAAGTAGGTGGGGAATCAAACGGCTAGGGGTTTCTTTTGGTTCTATTTTTCTTCTATTTTCCAATAGAAGTAGCCGGGGAAAATCCCCGGCCCCCAGCTCTTAATGACAACCCTGGGAAAAGATTTTATTTATTAACATATAGTCTGAGAAATCAGCTGACGTTTCACAATGCCACCACTGGTTTTCCAGTGAAATGATGTCTAAGAAATGCGTGCAGAAATTCCACACTGATAAAGTGTCACTACCCAGATTTTGTGTCACAAGGGAAATTTTCCTGACCTAATCAGAAGCACTATCCAGATCTGGGTAGTGACACGTCATCAGTATAGAATTTCTGTGCTCGTTCCTCAGACATTTTGTGGGAAAACAGTTGGTAGTGTCGCAAAATGTTGGCTGTCTTAGGCAAATCAACATGCAAATAAACTCATTTTCACAAGAAAGGTTTGCACTTGGTCTCATTTTGAAAGGGAGGGTTTTTTTAACCTCAGATATATTGGCCTGTTATTTATGAATAACTAAATTTCAGTAGACAAAATAGTGTTGCTTTCTTCAGCTGAGAATACCATTTCTAACTGTTTAAACTGTTGTTAGGTAAGGTTAAGTAATTTTTAAACCAATCAAACTTCAGTAAGTATTAGCTTTATCCCATACTTGTCACATGTCTGATAAAATATTTAATATCTTTGTCACTAGGTAACATTTTCACATGTATCGAGGACTGTTTAAACCTTGTGTGTTTATCAACGGCAATGATTTTATTGAATTTTGTATTTTTGCCTGAAAACCTGTGGGATACAATAATGACAACAACACCACTCTTGCCATGGAAACAATAATTATTGCTGTTTTGCCTTCAGTTACTCAGTGACAGTTCTATTACCATCATAACCACCACCACCACCATCATCATTGTTATCCTCCTCATCATCATCTTCATCATCATTGTCGTCATCATCGTCATCAACATCATCATCACCATCGTTGTCCTCCTCATCATCATCATCATCGCTGTCATCATCATTATCACCATCATCATTCACAACCATCATGATTGATTGACTTCTCACTTATTGCCAAAGCACCAAGTGCCCATGAAACAGTCAGCCCAGGAGTTAATAAACTACTTTCACCCCATAATATTAGTTACTGAATCTTTTTAACTATCAAGTCTTCCACACTACTTGACAAAACATTCGTCTTCGATCTCTGATGCACTGGACTTCTTGACTTGTTGAAGAGCATATTCGATATGGTTTCCCTATAAATATGCCACGCTATACCAATAAAAACAATGTTAAAAGCCGTACAAATCAAGAGAAGCCACGACAAACGAATTTGCCAGTCGTCAGTCCGCCAAAGTTCATTAACACTCTCCTTTAGTCCATTAATTTTCTCGGTTGCATTCGAAAAAATGTGCACAGGATCAAGCCAAATGTTCCAAGAACTTAACCAAAGTTCAAGATGACGTAGCTGTTCCATTACTCTGAAGAAAACCGAAGAAGAAACACAAGCAAAAACTCTGTTACCCTCATGGTGCCATGTTTGTTTGTCAGTCGTCCCAGATCTCCTCCAAAGAGGCTTCCATGATCCGTAGGTAGATTGTTCCCCGGGCCCACGGACGTTTGTTCTTTTCTTTCTGCCTTTTATTGACAGGCTTGCTGGACGATCTTCATTTTCTCTTGTCTTCTTTGAACTATGCGAAAAGCCACAAGGAACCACAAAAAGACAAGCTGCCACGTGGAGAATTTTTTGCTCGTGTACTGTTCATCTTTAAGGATGATCGAAGTAGATACGGATGTCCAGAAAAAGAATAGCTAACATTTTAAAAGTCAAGAGGAATAATAAGCAAATAAATATAAAATATATGAAGAAAGAGACTTCCGGTTTTTCAATTCTCTCCTGATCAGAGCTACTAAATTCTTCCGGCTGGTTTGCCCCACTTGCAGCTCGCACTTCCGGAAAAGTATTTTTGTTCAAAAAAAATATTTTTGTTTTGGCGTATTTTAAAAATAACAATATCTAATACCTTTTCAGAACACTAAAAAAATAATAACCATATTTAGTCTGATCTCGGTACTCATTTGACATGTACACCGGAAGTCATGTTTAGCGATAGATTATGATTGGTTTTACAGGTCAAACATATATCGTCCCTACATCAGCCCGCAAGAATATATTGTTCCCTGGCTTTCTCTTGTTCACAGCTTTCCACCAAAAGTTCCATGAAAAGAAAAATATTATCAACAGCAGTAAAGCCGGTGAGAAAATATCAGTGTTTCGATGTCACCAGGCAGTCACCGGGTAGCATTTTCCGGGGTCACTTTACATCATGCGCCTGCGACTTCCGACAGTGGGTTGGGTCCGGTTCAGCAAAGCGCCAAAAACCTACCATCCGCGCCGTATAGGGCGATTTGTGATATTTCGATCGTGAATACAAGATTCTTGAATGAAGATGACGTTCATATGATTTTTCTATCGTTATTTCTTTGTAGTTGATCGCTCAGCTGTAACAGGAAGGTTTTCTCTCTTCCTCTGAGTGCGTGACGGTGTTGTTCAGTTGCCGTCATGGAGAGCGAGCTCCAGGCCAGAGATCGCATTGGAGTGCAAGATTTTGTCCTTCTCGAGGACTTCCAGAGCGAGGATGCGTTTCTGGAAAACCTAAAGAAACGATACAATTCTGGGTTGATTTATGTGAGTACAAGGAATACTTAAAGTTTGTTCAAATTTCAATTCGTCAAACGGCAGTGTCACTTTCAAGCAGTAAGCTTTAAGCTTAACTTGTAAAGCACGAGTGTAGTTAACTTATTTCTTTTAGCTACTCAAAGTTATCAAGGCTTTTATAGTAATTGTTTCTCTTTTAGCGATCCTGTTTTTGGTCTATTTTACACAAGTAGCACTCCTCTCTTGCAACTGGCTTAATTAGTATTGATTAAAAAAATTCCATGTCAGTTAATTCGCTTAAAGTAAACAACCGATTTGTTCTTAAGGCTATAACATGTAAATTGTTATTCTTTTGTCATACCGCATTAAATATAATTGTTCGAATTCCTTTACTTATCCTTCTTTCTCAACAGACTTACATAGGAACTGTAGTAGTGTCTGTGAATCCATATAAGAACTTGGCAATTTATAGCCAGGATGTCATAGAGAAATACAGAGGGGAAAATTTGTATGAGCTGCCTCCACACATGTAAGTTTATGTGTCCTCGATTTTTAGTTTGTGAAAATTTAAAAAAAATTCGATTCTTGTTAAGAGGCAATAACGAATCATAATATAATATGATTACATTTAATATTATAAAATTTATAATGAAATGATATTATAGAAGTCACTGGTTTGTAAAATGATTTTTAGTTAGAAGATTTCAACTTAATATAAGAAGTAGTCATGTCAGATTTACATTCTTTTTGTAAATTTGTGGTGCTTATTAAGAAAGTAATTATTATGAAGTTGCCACAGGCTAGATTATTTAATTGCTAATATAATTAACATTTGAAAAATTTAAAATATTCAGTGCCCCTATAATAAAAAGCAGCTGCCATGGGTGTAAACCATAAAACAAAAAAAATTTATAATTTGTTAAAAAATGTTGTGGGCTCTTTACTCAATACCAGTGTTTTATTATTGTTATTTTACAAGTAGGCACCTGTTTTTTTAAGCTATTGATAGGGCTTTTTAAAGGTGTCAGATTAAGATGGAATCCATCAGGAAATTGAGTATGAAAAATTTCAATTTCAGTGGACAAAAACATTGTACCAGAATAATTTAAACAATATTGTATTCTTTTTTACACGTTTCAAGGCCTAGTTATCTGTAATAACACCAAAGTCTATTTCTCATGGGAGCCTGAGAAAATAACAAGAATTGTGAAAACAGAGGTAAAATTCTGAAAATTTTTTGTGTTAGGTGTCATATTTTGTGAAGTTTGACATTTATTTTCCCAGGCTCTTGTAAGAAATCTTCTTTGGTGTTATTACAGATAACTAATTATATCTATAGCCCTTGAAAAATGTAAAAAAAGAATGCAACATTGTTTAAATTACTTCTGGTACAAGAGTTTTGTCCACTAAAAATGAAAATTACTGAACTTCCTGATGGATTCCATCTTAACTCTTCTGATCATGAGTTCCAAGAGTGACCAACATCGATTTTCTCCTGACATTTATCTTTTTCATGATCAAGAGGGATGTTAATGAGAATCAATAAAACGATCATTAAGAGAAAAATGCTTTTATCAACTTCTTGTATCAACTTCTCTCAACTAATTACTTCGGCGGAGCGCGAAGTAAAGGTTTCGCGACGCTCAGGAATGTATCAAAGTTACAATTTTTTGACAAGAATGGGCATGCAAAGTCTGTAGGTTTTCGGTTTTATTTGGATATTTGACGAAGTGAGAGCCGAATTAATTCGAGATGTCTCGAGATCACTTTGATTTCTTTGATTTATTCTTTAACTTTTTCAAGGAAGAAAGAATTATTATTTTGGCTTTCCCAGGGTTTGAACCGACTCACCTGTGTGACCCGTCAGATCAGAGGAGACTCTAAGTTGAGGGATTAGCCGATTGCGCTACTGCGACCTAAGGTAGTTTGGGATATGAAAAATAGTTATGAAATGATGCACGAGTTTCGGGACAAGATTGGGCGTGCAAGTTTGTGATTTTTCAGCCTGTTTCAACTATTTCACAAAATGAGACCGGACTACTTCGTTATATCTTGAGATCACTTCGAGTTTAGTCTTTAATTACTCAAGGAATAAATAGAGGATATTTCGTGGCCGCGCAGAGACACAAAATTTCTCTTCGAGTGTTGAAAAACATTTCACAAGTGAGCCCTCCTTTCGAACTGTTTTATGATGAATTTAAAGTTACAAAATGCTGCAAAAAGACATTTTGTCTTTGTTGAGTGTTACGTAGTAAAATTGCTTTCGTGCATTGCGTGACTTTCTCGAACGTTCCCTACGTTTTTGGATTATTCATGAATAATTAATTAGGGCATGTTTAAATTTGAGCATGAGTCAGCAGATTTGCATCAGTTACTGAAATCATAATATATGTCGAACAGCTACTACTATTCGCCTGCTGTTTAGTATTTTCTAGAACCTTATGTCAAACGGTATACAAGTTCCAAGCGAGTTCTTTTGAAGAACTAAGTTTTTTCCCATGAGCTGGACTGCTGTGTTTAGTCAAGTATGACGAAGGTCAATTTTCAGGTATTGTGTTTACAAGTTCGCGGAAGCTGTAAGATATCTGAAGTTCAAGTGAGAGTTTGTTATTATTGGTAGAGGCTGTTTAGTTTTACTCAAAGTTCAAGTCAAGTTTGTGTTGGTAGATGCTGTGTTTTAAAGCTCTGTAAAGGCTATGTTCCTTTGGTGTTAAACTTCCTTGTGTTAATCCGACATCCCTGCGTGCTGATAGTCAGTGAATAATTATCCTCAAAACATTCGAACTCGTTAGTTTGTGTTTTAGCCAATTCCATGCTCAACGTTATTGACTCCTTACCCATGCCTTACATATCTTTAATCAGTACATGAGACTGCCATGCTGTTTTTGAAGCCTGATGTGACTAAGAAAAATAGAGAATTGTTTTTTAGAAGGATTTGTATGGAGTCATCAGAGCATAACTGGGCTAATATCTCGGAGATAATTTGTCCCGAAATGCTAGTTTTTGGCAAGTAGGCCTCTTGGATGTTGCTCTTTTCAGAATATCCTGACAAATCCCATAATTTCACAAATTAACACCTTACTCTTACCATATTTGATTTCTTGCTATTCCTCCGCATTTACAATTAATTAGTTCCACAACCACGACACCAAAGTGTACGCTCCGTAGCATCTTGTTTTGTAAGGAAATGTTTTGAGATCAGTTTGAAGAATTTGTATGTGGGTATAAATGGCGATTAAAGGGTTAAAGTTGGGTTTTGTCTCCCCATTTTGCCTGAAGAATTGGATAATGAAATGAAAATCATTAGGAATAACCTATTATAAACAATATTTGCCTCTGAAAGTGAGGAGAGAAGAATCTTGATGATCCTGGTTATTCTTGAAGGATTTGAGAGTACATCACATTATGCTGAATAGAGGAGCAAGTGCACTTGGTACAGTTACCTGACAGCAAGCTGATTGGCATTAAAAAGATCTTGTGTCTGTCAACCACACATTTTTGTTTTTTTTGAGTGTATTCTTATACATGACAGTCAAATGTCAAATATAAGAAGATTTTCATGCCATAATCTGCACGAAGGTTAATATTTATTATTATTGACTTTGATTCTGTTGACTATTATTTTCATGCCTCTTTGTGGTAGTATTGCCAGTATTAATTCTTTTAAGTGACCCCCCTAACAATTTTATTTCATAGTTTCACAATTTACTTCTTTATTTCTTTATTTATTCTATAATTTCAAAATGTTTTGGCCAATTTTGTTTGAATATTTTGGGGGAGCAGTGACCATGTAACCATGTCCCATTTTGTGTCAATTGTCAAGTCCAGAAATTGGTTGAGTGATAATTCAGGGTTTTGAGCATAGGATCGAGAGGAGGGAAAATAATTTTTCAGTGACAATTCTTTAACAAACGTGGTTTGTAGAGCACACCATAACATAAATGAGTGCACACATACATCTCTGAATACACTACCTCATCAATTATATAGTTCAGCAAGCGAATGCTTATGCTTCTCTTACTATTCCATTTATAGGTCATCAGTAAAAGGTGGTCAGTAGTGGCTGCTTTAGAATTTATTATGAATGCATTTTGGAGATTTGATAGGTGCTCAAGAAGCTGGGGTTGCTCTTAGCCATCACCCTTATAGATCTACATCTGTCATGCTTAGTAAACCTCCCACTTGCATCCATAACAAGAAAGTTCTTCAAAGTTATATCTCTGTAGTGGTAATATTAATATAGTAAGCGGATTATCATGGTCTGGTTTGAATCCACATTTCAGTGCTCAAACGTTATTTATGTACTTTTTCAGCTATGCTATTTCGGACGCAGCTTACCGTTCGATGAAAGAAGAGAGAATTGATCAATGTGTGTTAATTTCTGGAGAGAGTGGAGCGGGAAAGACAGGTACGGTCAAATATGGTGGTCTGATTTCAGCTAAGACTAATAAATGCTCAGCAACAAGTTCAGTTTGAATGGGTGTGGCAAAGTCAGATGCTCGTTCAATCTATATAACCAAGATAAGAGATCCAATTTCTCACTGATTGGATGAGTAACATTATTGAATTGGATTACTGATGTTTTAGCAGAGGAGAGAAAGTATAGGAATATTATATTGTTATTTAGTCAGTGCAAGTGTAAAATCACTGAGTATTTTGGCTCATAAAGGGCCTTGGGTTTCTAAATGTGACTGGGATGAGTTTGTTTTATTTTTTTATGTGAAGCAATTGTCATATTTTTTAGAGAATTTAAACTGATTATTATTATTATTATTATTATTATTATTATTATGTCTATTCCTTGTAGACTCAGGCAGGATGTTCGGCCTGGTTTATAGTCCTTGGGAGCAGGTTACAACAAGTCACCATGGATCCCAGGTCTCTCTTTTCTTTCTTCTCACAGGGACAGTACTTTCCTTAGTATCTTCGCTGTCCCCAACAATGCTATTTTCTGGATAACTTCTAATCTCACGTTGATGCCTATTCGCTTCATCTACTCCTTAAAGTTGAATGATACGGCTCTGAGGGCCCTAATAACAACAGGCACTACAATGACTTCAGATCATCATCATCATCATCATTATTATTATTATTTCTATTATTACTATTTATAAGTAAGGGAGCCTAACTTGCTATGACAGTTTTCAATGGGGCTGTCATTATCATATTGATGCAATGGTAATTATGGCTATTATTCTATCACATATTTTTAGAGGCATCAAAGAAAATCTTGGAATACCTAGCAGCAATAAGCACTTCCTCAGATGATGTTGAGAGAATCAAAGATCGTCTCCTTGAGAGTAACCCTGTTTTGGAGGTGAGTACTCAGTGGGTGGGATAATGTATAGTGGGATCAGGGTATGGTTTTTTGAGGAACTCAAATAGGATAATAATATTATTGTGATCTCTTGCTAGGTACCTAAAATTACTTGATCCAAGCTGTTGCTACAAAAATTGAAGTATCTGTTAGTAGACATATTAAATTCTGCAAGCAGAATACTGCAATGCTGATTGTACTACGTGAAAATTAACTCTCCAAGAAATCAATACGACACTGAAGGAACTCAAAACAGAGCGGGATTGTAGCCATAAACAGCTGTTTCACCCTCTTTGGGCCCTCTTTTACGATCAGCATTGCAGTGTTCTGTTAGCAGAATTTAATATGTTTACATTATTATTTTTGCTGATCAGGTCTTTATAGATCCTACGTTCTTTGGCATGTTCGTTTGCGGTCCTTTGCAGTCCCTTGTGGTTAATTTTTGTACTATCTGTTAGTGTTTAGATAATAGCAAATTAATGATCCAAGTAAGGTTTACTCTAGAATTCTAAGCTTTGTAGAATTTCTATGAAGAAATAAGAAATAAATTCAAAAAAATAACCTGTTCAAGTTTTATTGTTCCTTGGTTTTCCTTTTTGAAATAGCCTGGGAAAGAAAGTGACAGCTCACTTGCATGTCCACTTGCCACTTAAAATAGAGACATTGCTACCAGTCCATAATATTTCTTGGTAGTTGTGGGCATTCGCTATTCAATGAGCCACTGCAGTTTACGTTAGGAATTCCGAGGACAAATGCATGCTATTTGCATACTAAGCAACGTCCACTATGGTTCCGCGTTTCCTTTTTCACCCATTTCAACCAACCCAAAACAATAAACAACACTGTGTCAGTCACACATGCCTGACACAAAAAATCCTCACATATGCATGATACCATGACCTCTAAGTGTACTCTTTGATAGCTTCTTGGTTTTTGATATTTCCAAAAACTATCCTTTTTAAAGGCTTTTGGCAATGCAAGAACCAATCGAAATGATAATTCAAGTCGCTTTGGCAAGTACATGGATATTCAGTTTGATTTCAAGGTGAGAGTATGTAATTAAGTGTAGAAATGCTGTGAATGTTACATGCATTTGTATACCACATTACCTGCTAACTCACTTAAAATGTTTCAATTTTAGGGATCTCCTGTTGGTGGGCATATTATCAACTATCTGTTGGAAAAATCCAGAGTTGTCCATCAAGCAAAAGGTTAATTTAGTCCTCATAATTTTTGTTAACCATTAGGCTTCAGTAATTCTCTCTAATTTACAACCAGTTGCAAAAATGTTGAGACACTCCCAAGAAAAAACAACCTTCCTTACTTCAAATCGCTGCTAGTCACAGGCCTGTGAGATATAATACTGACCTCCCTCCTCCCTCTCATTCAAAGTTGTTCCTCCAAGTTTTGAGCTTGATGTTGTATTGCTGTTAACTTTGATAAGGGGTGGAGGGAGATCACAAGCACAAGATCATGGACAGGCCATGTAAGCCAAAATACGGTTGCAACTGGTTGTAGGATTTAATTGACTGCACCAACATAGCTACCATCATGTTTTGGCTGAATTAAAATGTGAACAGCAGTATGTTTCCTACAGAAGAACTATCAACAACTTACGTTTGATTCTTGATTTTATTGTTTCACCTTAGGTGAAAGAAATTTTCACATCTTTTATCAGCTGTTGCAAGGTGGCAGTAATGAGTTACTGGACATTCTTGATTTGGAACGAGACACTTCAAAGTATTTTTATCTCAACCAGGTATGCCTTTATAGATGTGTCTCATTTTTACCTCTTATTAAGGTGGCTGAACACAGTTTTGCAGGCTGTCAGCGGTGACTGGCATGATGGCACAATGTTTTAAATTAGACAAACAAAGTTGGTGGCGAAAAAGCAATGGTACACAGAAGACGGTTTCTCAAAATCTACTCATTAAAATTTTGTGATATTTTTGTTTTTATAATTTTTGTTACTTTTATTGTATTTTAAATAATGAGAACTTTAAAATGGAAGTTAAACAGACAAATTTGTGACACATTTTTTAATAATTACAATACAATTATATTATTGATTATCTAAAAACCCGTCTCACAAAATTTGGTCAAATAAGTTTTAAATGGTAATGAGTAATTATAGTAAGCTGTGTGCAAGTTTATAGGAAAATCTAATGGGTGAATTTTACTTAAACTGAGCAAAAGTGAAATTTTAAAGTTGCATTCAATCGTTCATGTTGCCATGGAAACTACGAAAATGTCAAATTTTACTTGTCAATCAAAATCTTTCATCAGTATTTTATTCACTTGCCAAGTTTTAGCTTGTGAGCTGTAAGCTTTCTCTTGCCTTGATTTGGCAAATGACATATATCTCTCAGCCACCTTAAGATGACACCACTATGCTGTTAGTACACATGCAACCCTGTAAATGTTACAGGTCAAATTTGATTTCAGGTTGAATCGTTTTAGCCCAGGTTTGTTCTTAATTTTTTGGCCTGCTAAAGGAAATTGAGATTTAACTGAGGTTAAATTAAAATAAACCTAACATCACATTTGACCTGGAACATAATGTAATATGCCAAACACTGAGAAGCTGTTCTGAGGTGTTTGGAGCCCATGATGAAGCACAAAGCCCAAGTTTTTGCCTTTCTTCTCAAATGAAACAATAAAAATGCAACTGCAAGTGTTTGATCTCAGATGAAAACCTGGTGGTGTTTAATCTGGTGATCTGGTGTTTCATTGGGTATCAAGATTCATCCACCTGACCCAAATGGTTGTTATATATTGGCTTTCAACAGCAAGATTATTAATGAGTTTGAGAACAACATCAGAAAACCGGTATCAGTGTGATTCATTCTAGAGCAGGAGGTGTTTATGATCTCAAATTTTAGGGTGGCGACACTCATGTGGAGTCTCTTAATGATGCGGCCAACTTCAAGCATGTCAAGGAAGCATTATCCATCATTGAGTTCACTGAAGAGGAGCAAAATGCATTGTTTGCCATCATCGCATCTGTCATCCATCTGGGAACAATTGGTTTTCTAGACCCAGAAATTGAACATGGTGAAGTTAAACTAGAAAATGGTCGACCTGTCAATGTTGTGTCAAAGGTACAGAAAATGAAAACTAGAATATATATAACTAACATGAGTTATAATGTGAAAGAGTGAGTTGCTAAGAGGTCAGTTAGATCTTGATTAACATTAGTTCCTCTTATGAGACTTATTTTCCAAAAATTTTGACCTAAGGCTATGCTAAAGTGATATTACCAGAAATTGCTCCAGTCAGAGCTGTATAAACAGTGCCCTAGACTTGTTAAAGTGTGCATAAAGAACAGAAATCATAAGTTTTATTTATGACCTAAATCCCTTAATGAGTGTTTAGAACTGCATAGGTTCGAATGACAGCAACTTTTTTTATCTTCAAATATTATATTTGGTGAGCTACATCTTACTATATGAATTTATTGGCAAGCTGAGAATGCCTAATTGGACACCAGAAAATAAATATTTCTTGAATATTATTGAGTTGCAAGATGACAGCAAGCTACAGTTTGCACTGTGGTTTGCACTTTGTTTGTGTCCTCATTGAACTTCATGTGTTTTGTTAAAAGACAGTGACACTGAAAAAATATTTTAGGCATTCATGGTTTCATTATGTAAATGCATGGTATCATATTATTCCTTGGTGTTTAATTTTTTTATCCATTCACTAAAGTGACACACTTTTTCGGTGGGAGGAAAACCCTTTACTGTTAGGCCTACTAGTGTTTTTATTTATTTAAAAGTTGGCTAGTATGTTTATGTAATGACGTGTTAAAATATCTAAATAAAATAGACAGTAAAATAAAAAAATATTTCTACTTTAAATCCTGTACAATTTTATCTCTTGTCCTTCACTCTTTCCATCATGTTTATCTTTCATAGCTTCTTGGCTGTCCAGAAGAGGTTTTGGAGAAAGCGCTCACAAGTCGGACGGTAGAGACTAGAGGAGATAAGGTACTGATAAAATTCTCAGCTTTTCTACACCAGACAAGGAACATTTGGCATTCACATTATCCCTGTAATGGCACCTTTTCTGTTATGGCTCAACAAAATCCTATGACCTTCTGTTTATTAGTTAAGATGCTCTACCACCAAGCCTCAGACTGACTTCTCAGAGCTAAGACCATAAAACTAAGTTGTTTTGTTGTGTGCTCAATGATAGCCACCTATGCAGGTGCTCTAAGGGCTAAGGGTTTTGTCACATGTTCCTTCCCAATGAATGGTGGGATTGCATGATGAGCCAAAAGAACGTCTGCATGAGAGGTATATAGCTAAATGAGGGGTACACTGTTTTTCTTAAATGAAAATTAAGGGTTAGCTTAGTTGTTTTTCATTGAAATTATCCAAAATGGGCTCAGAGCCACATGCCGCTTCCATGATAATGAACCCAACTCTGTGAGTAACCTCTACGATTTTTACTTACATTATAAAGACTAAACTTTCTAGTGGGTTACTAGCTTAATTTTTTCTTTGTTAAATGCAAGTATTTTAATACATCACTGTCTTGCCCGTAGGTGAGGACACCACTTACCAGTGAGCAAGCTATTTACGCCCGTGATGCACTGGCTAAGGCTGTGTATGACCGTATGTTTACTTGGCTTGTTCAGCGAATCAATACATCACTTGTCAGCCAGGTAATTTAGCCGAGACATACACTATTAAATAAATAGTTACGGAGTTAACAGACAATTGTATCACCGGTATTATAAAGGATAAAGTATTATAAATGCTCAAAGATTTTAAAATAGTTTCTTATAACAATTGTCAAGAAAGCTTTTAATAAAGGGTTTAAATATCCATTTTTTTCAGATACCACATCATCACTTATCTTATTATGTCTCTTAATATTATTATTCCATTTAGCAGCTTTTGTGCACCATAATTTTAGTGTTTTGTGGAAAAAGGACCCAGCTTCACACCAAAATACTGGACTAGTTAAAGTTGAAAAAAATGTAGAAGGGTCTGTTTGATCTCATCCTCCCTAAAAATTCACCCTCCCCTACCAAACAAATTTGTGTTAATTGCTCTCTGAAATCACTCTCCTGGTGAGTGTTGTAGAAAAAAATAAACAATGCTTGGAGACATGCAACTGTTTAACTGCTAAGATCATATTTTTTTTAACTGTTATTTTGCCAATGTTGTAGTCTTACAGAGGAAAGAAGACACTCATGGGTATACTGGACATCTATGGCTTTGAAATTTTTGAAGCAAACAGGTACTTTGTAACTGCTATACCTGTAAAAAACTGGACATTCTAAATCCCTTTATGAAAGGGAAACAGCGCGAAAACAATTTTTTTAACTCTTCAAGCCCCAAGAGAGTGATCAACATTAACTTTTCTCCTTGTAATACATGTATCTATGCTTTACAAAACAAAGTAGTCTTGTGTGACTAGGTCCTGAATTATTTAGGATGTCAGTGGTCACACAAGAATGAATGAAACTGCAGATACTTCATCAACTTCTCCCTACTGCTTCTATAGGAAATATATAGGCACAACAAATGAGAATTAAAAGTTTGATATAAGGGTTTAAAGGGTTAATGTACGGGGCAACATGGTTGGTACAGTGGTCAGAGCACTCACTACCTACCAATGAAGCCAGGGTTCAAATCAAGGATGAGCTGCTACATAGTGGGACAAGTTTGTTGTTGGTTCTTGCTCTCACCTTTATTCTCCAGGCCCTCTGGTTTTGCCCTCTCCTCAAAAACCAAGATTTCCAAATTCCAATGCAATCTGAAATTAGTACTGAGAAAAAGAACCATTTTTTGGAAACCCTACCACTAAATCTTTTTTTTTTTTTCATTTAATCAATTTTAATATCTATTTATCTATTTATAAAAACGTTTGCTTTTTTTTTCAGTTTTGAGCAGTTCTGTATCAATTATTGTAATGAGAAACTTCAACAGTTATTCATTGAGCTGACATTGAAGGAAGAACAAGATGAGTACAGAAAGGAAGGAATAATGGTAACTTTACATTAACACACTATCTTAAGTAACCATTTGCCCAAACCATCAAATTTGTCACTGCTCCTTACTAGTCCTATTTTTTTCTTACCGATATCAGCTTTAATGAAGAAGACTTAGGGCCTATCCGCACTAGCAAAGAAGCTGTTTATTTAGACAATTTGTCTGTCATCAGCAACACTTAACAAATAGAGATGGTTTGTTGCGATTTTAAAAGTTTTGTCCCACACAGGAGGCACAGACAAAATCGACCAAATAAACAGAAAGGTGTTTTTCTTGTCAATCATTATTTTGTTGTAAAGCCATTATTCTTCCCATTGACAAATGCAAGTGTTGTCAGATGTAACGGCCTAATAAGAGTCAATAGTTCCCAGTGTGGATAATATTTTTCAAAACAAAAATTGTCATCATATTTTTTGGTATAGATGTTTCAAAGACAATTCTGATTTTGTTTGCTGGTTTGAATAGGCCCCTGGCTCAGGAGACAAAAGTATAGTTCATATTGAGAGTGACATACGCCATTCATAAAAACATGCTCCATTTATTTTGTAAGAGGCCAAAAAACTGATATTACCATTCAAAAGTGCTCTCAAAGAAGTTTGAACTCAGAGGAATAGGATTTGAGTCACAGACTTTTAAAAAGCCTTTTAGCCTGATGAGAATTTTATTTGAAAAAAAAAATTGAATAAAATGTAAAGCTGTCTTAGCCATAATATTATTTGAAAGGCACACACAAGAAACTTGGTTGCTTCTATACTAGCGACAAACCTGAGAAAGCTTGTTGTCCTCATGGACTGTACAAGTTTAGGCGTTTTGTGTTTTCTTATTGATAGCTATGAACTGTATCTGACTATTTTTGAATAGCTTTGACAATTGTTTAATCTTGTTGTAGTGGGAGGAGGTAGAGTTCTTTGACAACAAGGTGATATGTGATCTTATTGAAGCCCGGCACCAAGGAATTATTGCTCTTTTGGTAAGCAACTTTTCTTCTTATCTTATGCAGCTACGCTTACTGTTGTGGCAGACATTAAATTTTGTAATGGTAATGTAGTCTTTCCCTTAAAGTCCCAATAGTGACCGAAATCAATTTTCTCCTGACAATATCCATACACTGTCAAGAGATAAGCTATGGGAATTAATATAATGGTCACCCAAGAGAAAATCCCTTGATCTATTATCAAATTCTCTCAACTAATTCTTTATGGAAATGTATGGAGTTCAGTTTGGACAATTTGTATGTGGATACTGGGGCTTAAAGGGCTATTGGTTAAACTCTAAGCTAACATAAATTTTGGAGAGTAGGTACTGTTAATGTAGCTAAGCAAGGTAGGAGGGCAGCATTCGAGATCCTCAGCTGAAAATAGGAGGTCACCAAAGGTGACTGCCCACTTCCAAGCACCCTAAGAGACCCTAAGGGCAGAATTAATACTTACCCAAGGATGTGGTCAGATACAAAAGCAGAAGGTACTCTTTCAGTTTTTTTTTTAATTCTAATGGATAGGATGAGGAATGCCTTAGACCTGGAGAAGTATCAGACATGACATTTCTGGACAAGATGGAGAAGACAATTGGAGAGCATGCTCATTTCATCAGGTAGCTGGTGACTGTTTTTGTTTAACCCCTGTGATTGTCTATCTCAAATTATATGCTTATGCTACTAACAGCTCATATTATTTAACCTCACAGTTACTAGTACAAAGCAGTAAAATGCTTAATATTGAGGGATGTAATGCTGCCTCATGTTATTTCATAGAGGTGCTGCTATAATAACACATGACTGTCAGATTAACCCAGTACCATCACTTATCAATAACAAGTAGTTGTTTATAGAATTAAGATACAGGTTTCATTCTTTCTGTTTCCCTAATCCAAAAGTATTTTTAGTTATATTGATAACAGTAATGTTTTAAACAAAATATTTTACAATTTTTTCTTTTGACAGTCATGCTACATCTGGGTACAGTGAGCGGAAAACCATCCAACGAGAGGTGTGTGTCATTGGTTTTGGTGTTTCACTTCTGTGGTTTTTCCAAGCATAAGACAAACCACTCCATGTTTATTACTTGTGGGTTTGTGCACACATTCAGGTGGCTGTTTGAAATATCTCTTTAACAGCCATTATAATTTTATAACATTTTTAGGTATTAACATTTTCATTGTCAAGTGCTAAGGTAGCACTCAAGCTGACATAGTACATGTTCTGCCAAAAAAAAAAAAAATGACGACGACGACGACGATGACGACGACGACGACGACGACGACGACGATGATTGGTTTTGGACCATGAAAACCCTCAACAGTAAAATTTGCTATAAGAAAGCAACCAAACAGGTGTAGTTTTAATCAACAGCAAGATATTGTTATGTTTATTTGTTTGTCCACTGAAAATTTCACCATTGCAATTATTTGTATCTGCATTTTGATTTGATTCCTTTTTTTCTCTGACAGGAATTCAGATTGAAACACTATGCTGGAGATGTCACATACAATGTTAATGGTAAAGATTCTTAACTAGGCACCCATGCTATGATATAATTTTCCTCTCTATATTCATTGCAAGTATGCAACTTATAGTTTAAGTAAATTTACCGACTTAATATATATATTTTTTTATCACCAAATGCTGCATCAGGTTTTTTTATGATCATGCATAGGCTCTTGATTTCACAGGATAAAAATTAAACAAGAAATAATTCACAGAAATGTTAAGACCAGTGTTTGTGGTGTTCACGTTTCATATACTTATATTATTCACCCAGGTTTTGTAGACAAGAATAACAATCTTCTGTTCAGAGATCTGAAAGAGGTGGGTCAATCTTAACACAATCTTACATCTCATAAGTGTTTTTCCAAATTGTATTAATTTGTTATTTTACTAACATGCATCTGCCATGCCTTACCGATACATATGAGCTACCATGTGCCACTGTCTTTGTGTGACATCATTACTAGTATTTTTTCTTTCTATAAATAACGATGCTAAACTTTCAGTTACAAATCACTTCTTTTACTGTTTTTCATGGACCAGGCAATGTGTAACAGTACAAACTGCATCACATCAGAAGTGTTTCCAAAGAAAGAAATGCTGTCTTTGAAAAGGCCAGAAACAGTAAGTCTTGCACATAAAATAATAAAAAAAAATTACTGAGTGAAAGTCATACATTTTACTGAGTTATTGGTCTTAAATTTTTATTTTGGATTTTGTTATTCTCTAGGCAGGAACACAGTTCAAGACAAGTTTGAACAATCTGATGACAATCTTAATGTGTAAGCAGCCATCCTATGTGAGATGCATCAAACCAAATGACTCGAAGAAAGCAGGTTAGGATTCTTGGTCAATTCACTTTTTTAGCAGTTAGAAAACATCATTGCAAGTGAGAACGTTGACGTTGGGAAGCAAGCTTGAGGGTCAAGGAGGAACAATGCATGTTTTCTTGTTCACCTGGAGGTCAAGAGTGGGTTTAAATATATCCCTGTTGGTTTATTTAGATTTTTAGTTATGTTACCTCAATTTAGTTGTCAAGTGTTATTGTAGCCTACTTGTAGCCACACCCTTCCCCCAACACATAGGCTAGTGTTGTTGATATGAATAGCCTTCTCTCCTGGTTCAATAACTTTTATAAAAAAAAAAACTCAGTGTTGTGATTTGGATATTTTTGGGTGTCAGTTGGCCCAAGAGAAGGAAGATAGTAGTCCAATAGTTAAAATTTGGAAGTAAGTGTACTTACAGAGTTCTAAGAGGTGTCGGCAGTCATGCCAATAACCATGTAACTTGGATGTCGAGATTCAAGCTTGATCAGTTAATAATTTACCAATACTGTATTTTTAATTATTGCACATGAATTCTCATAATCACTATCTGATTCTTGGTGTTTTCCAACAACATTGATAAGTGTTACTTTTCTGAAAAACGAAACTTGCCAACTTTGTTCTCACTTAAATGTGCATCCCCATTCAATTCTGCTGAGGCTAAAAAAATTAAATTCTTCCTTGGCCTAGCTAGTTATAAATATAAATTTAAACCTGTGTTATTCGGAATTTTCACATTCTTTTTTTTTGCAGCTGTGTTTCAAGATGATCTTGTGAAACATCAGGTAAAATACCTGGGTCTGATGGAGAATCTTAGAGTTAGAAGAGCAGGCTTTGCTTATCGCAGACCTTTTCCATTTTTCCTTCAAAGGTAGGCTATGTGTGATGTACCAGAGGCTACAACTTTAGTGAAAGTATATTTGCTGTAAAAATACTCAGTGTATTCTGGTTATCATTTGCTATGGTCATTTCTAACTCAAAATAAATATTTCATTTTCATTGTAAACATCACAGATACAAGTGTTTGTGTCCAGATACTTGGCCAACTTGGTATGGTATGTAAATTTTTTAGTTTTTGGGTTTGAATTGTTGCTGGCTGTTAAAAGGAAAGTTTATTTATTTATTCAAAGTGTTTAAAAAGAAATCAAATTTGAGTTGACTTACATGCTTGTATAATTATTGTTTGTTGTTTCTAGGTGATCCTGGTGAAGGAGTGAAAAAAATCTGTGAGCATCTGGACTATAAACCAGATGAATACCGGATTGGGAAGTAAGACTCTTTGAAAGATTATTTAAAGAGACAGGAATATAAACAGCCTTGTCATAGTTAAATACTAGCTTGATTAAGTGGGTAGTCTTTTTGTCACCATTTCCTCTTTGAACTAAGCTCAATATCTCACTCTCTCTGATTGCATTGTGCACCATATCCAAACAAAGGAGGGTCCCCCACATTGGAAATTTTGAGAGGGAGGGGGTCAGATATAAAACACAAAATTATAAGAGGAAAGTGTGAAGCTGAAAAGTTAAGCTATTATAATGAATTAGTCATGGGGCACATATATCTTGATGTATATAATTATATATTTTTTACCAAAAGAAATTTGGGGGAAAACTGCTTTTGCTTATATTATTATTACTGCTTTTATTATTTTTCCCAATAATATTGTTATTATGCCTTAATGAGCAAATATTCTGCTTGACAGGACAAAGATTTTTATTCGATTTCCAAAAACTTTGTTTGCTACTGAAGATGCCTTTCAAGCCAAAAAGCCTGCTCTTGGTATGTTTCTTAGAATGTAAGAATGTTTTAAATTTGTTTCTGGACCTTATATCTGTAGACTTTTAAATATGCAAGTTAATTCCTCTTCTGTGATTTTGTCAGTCAATTAAATTTGTAATTTTTTCTCGCAGCAACAATTATCCAAGCACAATTTAAAGGTTACTATCAGCGCAAGAAGTACCTTAGATTGCAAGTCGCAGCTCTCACCATAGCAACACACTGGA
Organism: Porites rus; assembly: GCA_964035705.1. Taxonomy (NCBI): domain Eukaryota; kingdom Metazoa; phylum Cnidaria; class Anthozoa; order Scleractinia; family Poritidae; genus Porites; species Porites rus. The sequence continues at coordinate 16,003,943 of OZ038002.1, forward strand.
GAAGAGTACTTGCTCAAAGACTTCTTGAGAGAAGAAGGAAGGCCACACAGCGGATTCGCAAGTAAGTATTCTTTGATATATTTTGCTTCTCTCACAACACCATGGGTGTTTTTAATCCTCCTTTTTGTACTAGTGAACATAGTTCTATGTTCACACAACTCAAAATTCATGATTCCTACAGTTGAAGGGATATTGGGTATACTTGCATAATAAAATGTCTCATGATGTTGAGGGCATATCTTAAAGTCAGAATAGTTCTAGAGTTCTCAAGTTCTCATTACCAGATTTTCTAAGATTAAAATTTCACCTTTTTTCTTGCACTGGTTTGTGTTTATTTTACTCAATCTTCATATTATATTTTTTGAAGGCTGTAATATCTAGCTTATATTTTCCTGTCAGGCAAGTAAGGAAGGGCTAGGTTGAGTGGGTTATTAACTCAGACATGGTATATATTGAAACTGCTTACACTGTACATGTAGGTTATTCACAGGTTACTCACAGTTTACCATTGGCTACCAGGTACCTTTTTTAATTTTTTATCTACTGTTTTGTAAAGGTTTATCAAGGGATTCATAACAAGAAACCAGCCTGCCAATGAAGATAATGTTGATGTAGGTGTAGTGTTAATTAATTCTTGGTGAAAGAATGAAAGATGGTAAATTTTATTGTTACAGTAAAATTATTAGTTCTTGCTTGTTAATATCTTTATTGATGACTGGCTGTATTCACACTAGAGATGGATTATCTGTTGGATAATTCACATCAGACAGATATTACGTCTTAGTTTTAAAATGGAACAGTGTTAATTTTGGATGGGCAATTCACCTGACTTAATCCGTCTGTTTTTTGGTCAATTTTGAATTTTGAAGATGGATTATCCATCTCTAGTGTGAAAATGGCCACTGTTATGTGACTTTTAAAAGTTATTGCAAATTATATTATTATTAACTGTCCCATCTGTTTTAGTTTGTGGCATATGTGAGAAAATCTCATCTTCTACTTCTGGCCAGAAGTCTACCCACTACTGTGCTGGACAAGAAATGGCCAAAGCCTCCTGGATCAATGATAGAGGTTACAGAATTTTTTTTAACGCTTGACTGTTTCGTCGCGAGTTCAGCAGAAAGCATGCCTTTTTTCCACACATCAAGTTTTAATCGGTGACATCAGTGATAAAGTTTACTGTTTGAATAAGGTTACCAGTGGGAGATGTAGTATGTCATTCTTTCTCTCCTCGTTTAAAATCTCAGTACTGTTGTTTGCCCATAAATAATTATAAACACCCATATTTCCTTCAACCAATGATAATATATTCCATTCTATCACATTAGTGTTAAACTTTGGGTACCTTGCCAGTAGAGTGTTTGATCATTTTTATTTTTGAACATTTCATTTTACAGGCTTCTGATCAGCTTCATAAGGTCCACACTCGCCTGCTGGTGAGGAAGTATATAAGAAGTATCACTGTTGAGAGAAAAACTCAGGTAAGTAACTATGTCCCTTTTCATTTTAGTCTTCTCCTTTTTGTCTTGTCTTCAGGGATGGTTGTGTACTGGTTAATGTAGGAAGTTTGTGGCTGCCTTAATTTTTCAATGCAATGTAAATTTTGCCAAAATTAAATTTAACAAATTCCTGTTTCTTTTTTTTAGCTCAGTATGAAAGTGACAGCCAGTGAAGTGTTTAAAGGGAAGAAAGCTAATTATGAGTCAAGTATTCCACAACCATTCAGTGCATACAGACTTGGTAATTTTCAATTAACTATTTTATATTTCCAACGTTATTATCACTATTTGACATATATATGTAATATTTGCTTTTAATTTTAAGGAAATTGTTAACCAATAACATCCTACCTTTGATCCAATTAGACATTAAACAAGAATTGCTCAAACAAAAAGTCAGTGCGGATAAGCAGATTTTGCCATCATCAGAAACAATCAAGGTAATTGCTAATCTCTACAGCTTCCTTGAGAGCCAAATAGCAAAATTGAAGAAATGTGGTAAAATACTGTAAAGTGATGCTACTTTTCACATGTATTAATGAGGGGAAGATCATGCAATAAATTAACATTGTCTCTTAAATAATTTCCTTTCCTTTTTTTAATAATTGGAATGTTGTCCAATGTGCCTAACCTGTATAAAACCTGTCAATGTTTTGTTAAGGGTTGAGTTTTTAGTCTATTTGTGTTTTTATTTACAAAAAGCTTAAAATATCACAAATTTTATTATAGTTATGGTAGTCATGTTGTCCGATTTTGTTAATTACTCGTACGATTACACGCTGAATTGGACTCTATTCAGTCTTATTCCAAATATGATTAATGTGTTATCTATCAATGAGACTTTTTCTTTTTTTTTTTCATCTTGTTGCTCCATTTTATGTCATGTGGCTGTTCTTTAGGAAGTTTTTTCTTTTAGAATTAGTCATAATTTTTTTGCCCATATGCACTCTTTTTTCATCAAAAAGCTGTAAAATTATTTCTTGAGAGAGTACTGGTATCATGCAATTTACAGTAAAGGAACACTAATCAGCATGTAGAGTTAATCTGGTCTGTTAGATGCATTTTATAGTCAGGTCTCATAACTCTGGCATTTTTTTTTTCAACCTACCCTTACTAGTATTGCACTGGAGTACACAAGTATGACAGAAATGGCTATAAACTCAGGACACGCATCCTTATACTTACAGACCAGGTAAATAAATTATGAAACATTTATGTTGTTTGCAGACAGACTGTCAGTATTAACTGCAGAGAACACTGTTGCCCTGATATCTATGCACAGATGAATGGGAATTTGGTATATAATTTATGTGGCCCACCACCGAGATACATACAAGAAAAAAAACTTGAATGTTTCTTAATGATTAACAAGTCTATTAATTAAAATAAATTTACCCATGCACTTGCTAAATAAATGCCTCCTATCTTATTTTTGCCACAACTTTGCCTGCCAAAACAAAAATTATGCAAGGAGCAAACTATTCCTGATACATAAACATATGTAACTAGCACAGGCAATTGTTATTTAAGGAATTGAAACACGTCATTTTTATGACAGGTTTTCACTAAATGCTGTTCTGTAGGAAAACTTCAACAATCAACAATGAGATTTACTGCTAATGTAATGTTTTTGGATCAATTTAGGTTTCAGAGAAACTGTCCACCTACCCCTCCCCTAAGCTAACATTAGCGCTTACTTCTTACTTTGGGCAAAATGTTGCCCTAGGGGAGGGGTAGGTGGTCAGTTTCCCAGAAACCTAAAATGATACATGTTTTTTGTAGGCCATCTATATCCTGGATGACAAGAACTACAAACTCAAGCACAGAATTTCCAATGGCAGTCTCAGAGGTGCATACAGTTGAAATTTATATTTATCAGTCCGACCATATTTTGAAATTATGTTACTTGGCAACTTCCTTCAACAAAAAATCTCCCACCCATTCTTATTTTTTAATCCCCTCACTTGTTTCAGGTATTTCTGTCAGTTCAAAAAATGATGGAGTCTTCGTTCTTCATGTGCCAATTGATGAAAAGGCTGACAAGGTTTGTTTGAAGTACAGTATTTAATGTGAGCACGCTCTTTGTATCTGCTGTCCACACACCAAAAAGTGTCTTAAATCGGACATGTTCTAAACGTGGTAAAAACAAAGAAGTGGCACAGAGCTGCAGGCGAGTGTGTCTCTGATGTTTTTACCACATTTTGACTTCCTGCGTGATGACGGCAAAATGGAATCTATTTGTTTTATCAGAAGCATATGCTTCTGGTTTTATACAATGATCAGAAAAGAAAAAAAGACAAATACACATAAGAAACTTACTGCCTCGTACCACTTGACTGTTCAAGGATTTGTGCTAGTTTAGGCATTTTTTTAAGTCCCAAACGCTACTTTTGGTCTCTGCTTCTTTTTTTATTTATCTTACTTGCATCTTACTTGCATTCACTTTTTCGACGTCTTCTCGTGCTCAAAGCAGAGTAATGGTGAAAACATTTTGCAAACAGCGAGTCTTTCGTGGCGATGACACACGATGGCAACTGTTGTGAAGATTTCTTGCAGTTCAGACATTCTCAAGTTGTCAAGAACTCTTTTTGTCTCCGTTTCTCCATAATTTCTTGTTTGCAAATACCTCCTGCTAAACTTTTTACAAGGTTTTCACTAGCTTAATCCGAAATAATCCGACCAACATTTTCAAAACAACGCGCCATGTTGAACAAGACGAAGAAAACAAGTTTCCCGTGACGTCATCCTTGTATCTGTACTCTAATAGATTATGGGCAACGACCAATCACAGCGGGAGTAGGATTCACATAATTGTATAAAACGTACTAGATAGTATCTATATAGCTGGAAAGTGTCTTTTTTTGAATTGACTGGATTTGCCCTTGTCACCATCATCTAATTATTTTATTTTTCAAACTTCCCTAGGGTGATATTATTCTTACAAGCACTTATGTCATTGAAACAGTAGTTTACATCCTCTCAGCTCTCAACAACAACCAGCTTCTCAAAATTGAATCAGGAGAGTAAGTCTGGATAAGATTTTATTGTCTTTGCACTTACTACCATGACTTTATCCACTGAGCAGTTACTTTCAAGATTGCAATACTGTCAGTGTGTGATGATCCTATCTGGGTTTCTGGGAAACTGCCCACCTACCCCTCCCCCAAACCAACATTAACACTCACTTCTCACTTTTAGGGGAGGGGTAGGCGGGCACTTTCCCAGAAATCTAAATTGGTCAAGTTATCTTGTAGGAGTGCATCTAGCCTGCGTAGCAAGCGTTTCCGTTCAGTTTTGGGAGCAAAAAAAGACCGAGGAAGGGGATTTTTGGTTTTGACCGCGCGAGAAATGAAACGAGAGCCATTTTTGCGCAATTTTTCGCGCGGTCTTTGACTCTTGTTCCTCGCTCTTTGGTCCTAAACCGCATAGAAACGCTTGCTACGCAGGCTAGAGTGCATCAAACAATCAGTTCATTAATATGTTGGCTCTTAACAAGCGGTCAGTAAATTTGTCTTGTAATTTCATTCTGTAAGACCATTTTGTAGCTTTAGCTTGTTTTTCTGTAATTCTTATTTATCCACATAGTTTACTTTACAATATAATCTGCTTATGACTGCTGCAATCTTTCCTCTCCGCCTGCCTGGTCTAGCTTTTGCTATTTGTGGGTGGAGATGGCAAAACGATGAGTATAAAAATATAGTATGGTGTGTGAGGCGTATTGTCGTGAGGATGTTGTGACTTTTTTCACAAGTAAGCCCTCATTTTCCTCAGGGATTTTAGTAGAGCAAGTAAAGTAAGTAAACGTGGATGAAAATTGACAGATGCAAGGATTAAAGGTGGGGGACTAGTTGAAGTCTACAAATAAGGCTTAAGTAAAGGTGATGATGGAACCATTAATTAAATATATTAACCACTTTTTATTTTTTTTTACCATAGAATAAAGCACAACATGGCAAACAACAAGACAGGAACAATTTCATTCTACGATGGGTAAGTAAAATATCAAGTTCTCATTAAAGCAACCACTCAGTCAGCACCATCCTCGGAGACCCAGGGGCAGATAGTGGGGGCGAGGGAAAGTCTAAACGGGCAGAAAAATATAGCACGAAGAAAAGTAAAGAACGGCGAGAAGAGCCCCTGGGGACAATGTCTTACCAGACCAGTTCCAAACGGTCGCCGCCGTTCTGGCTTCTGATTGGTGCCAGAAAACTTTTGTAGTTTTCTGGCACCAATCAGAAGCCAGAACGGCACTATCTGCCCCTGGGTCTCCGAGGATGAGTCAGCACTTGAATAAAAGAATTTTTTTCTTTTCTTTAATTTTATCACCGCATTATTAACTTCTTCAGCTCCGAATTGTTGATCAAAAAGGGACAAGCAGGTGACTTGGAAGTGGTGAGTGTCATCGTCATGTTGTAGCATCACCTTCACAATGTTTCATTCAGGCTAATATCCCTATTTAGGCTTGCAATACAGTTAAATGCTAGCTTGAATATTATTGCAGAAACCTACAACCACGTCATTATGATCATAGCTTTTTTAACTGTTCCTCAGTGTCGCACTGACAAAATTTATATTGTTGTTCTTTCTGGATCACAATGTTTCGACTGTTAGTGAATGCTAGTCTTCACTAAGCAGCAAAACAAATTAACTTTAAGTTTGTTAATTCAATATTGTCAGAAGGTTTCTGATCTAATTCCGAGCGAAGCGAGGCGCAAAGCGCCTCGCTTCGCAAGGTTTATAACCTCGTCGCGCGCGAAGCGGGCTGACCGCGCGTGGTCTTAGCGGCGTGCGAACTTGGCTGGCCCATCTATATATATATTTTTTTGTATATATATATCGGTCATTTCCAGTTGGTATCCGCATCCAGTGTGACGTCTCGCAGTATATGCATTTCCGGTTCGTGCTGCATTCAAGTTCAAGGCCTGATTTTTATTTATCGTCTGTGAAAGAAATTTTTAGACTAGCGGTGAATCGCAAGCAAATTCCTTCAATGCCAATGACCCACAAAAGCAAACACAACAACTCTGGATTCAAAAAGTGGATGCAAATCCTTGCCGGGGAGAACTCCTCTGGAGCAACAACAGAACGCCGAATTGAAATTTAGCGCGAGCAACAAAGAAGACGACGAAAGCGAAAAACCCCGCAACAGAGAGAACAACGCTTTAGCTTGGCCCAGCGAAGAAGAAGCCGTCAACAAGAGACAGGGAAGACCAGGGAGAGGCTATAGCGACTGGAGACGTGTACAGACAGCTGTTATGACGGTGTTTTTTTGCTGCTTCTGTATTCAATTTAGCCTGCGTGGCAGGCGCAAAAAGGGGAGGGGGAGGGGGAGGGGGGAGGGAGAAAGGGAAAAGGAAAGGGAGCCATGACCTCTCAGTGTGAAGCATGCGGCTTAAATAACATTTGTTCAGTATAAATGCAGACCAGAGCATAATCTACCCAGCAGATAAAAACAACCTTATTGGATATAAGCAGCATTTTGGCATGAGGTAAAACCACCCTCTTTTTTTGCTAAGTTACATCGGCGAAATTGGCTAAATCTTTCGCTGGATGGGCGCCTAATCCCTTAAATAAGCTCTATAAGCCCAACAATTCCATCTCCTGCAACTGGTCTTCGATAATACTTTTCAGTGGCGAAATGACGAGAATCGCCGCATTACCATTTAGCTCGTAGTTCTTCGCGCGTACAAACATTTGGTAAATTAAACTCTTGCCGTATCCGGTCCGCAAAACCGCCAGAACATCTCTGTCGGTTAAAAGAGCCCTTACTGCTGATTCTTGCTCTGGTTTTAAAACAGTTTCTCTACCACTAGATAAATTCACATCTCTCAAAGCACTCTCTACGACATCCAAGTCTACCGCTGCCATCTCGACTGTTTGTTGATTTGTGAAACGCGCATTTCAATATGTTACTCATTACGGTTCAGCCAATCAGGAATTTGCGGACGCCAGCGTCCGCAGATATGAACAAAAGGGGGTTCTTAGAGCAGGCGTCCCCTTCCCCTCTCCCCAATCCCCCTCCCCTTTTTCCCTTCCTCCCTATTTCCTACCCCCTACCCCTTTCGACGCCTGCTACGCAGGCTATATTCTATTCAATTCAATTGTTTTTGAATGCAGAGGGTCAAAATACCGCAATTACAATTCAAACAAAACACAGGAAGAGAGGGAACTGCAGACGCTTCGAGAAAATGCCCCCAATACGCAATGGATTCGCAACGAAAGCGATCAGGAGAGGTAGTGCATTCCTGGAAGTTTGCAGTCGAAACTCAGCTTATGTTCTTCGATGCAACGATAGGCAGCAAGAATTACACGATCGAGCGTGAGCGATATCTTTCCAACAGACTGAGTTGAGAACAGCCAATCAGCCATTGCACCATGAGCAAAAGCGGGTTCATAGTGATCGGAGATCAATGGTAAAATTTCACTTTAAGGTTACTATATATGAACAGTCTAGAATATAATGTGTGACATGTGCATTGTAGGGAAGCGTAAAATTTGTCAACAAACAAGTCCTACATAACAAAATTTTTATTTACAAATTTTCGTAACATTTACGTCCCAAAAACCATCCCATGTAAAATATAACATGTAGCAGCCTTAGACATAAACACAGCTGTGTCTTTTAAGTGAAACGTAACAAAAATTTATTTTTGCTTGCCTTCCATTTCGAATCTATTATTCAAAAAGAACATCTGCATTTCAGATCTCCTCAGAGTATTAGTCTGTGACATACTTTCATTGTTTCCTAATGTAAAAAAATTCCTTGATAACATAAATATTCACAGAAGTTAAACATGTTCGACTTTTTTCAAGACTTAGAAATTTAACAGAAATCAGATATAGGGTTTCCTGTAAGGAGCACTCAGGGTTGGACGGTTGGTTGGTCAAGTGGTGTAAACTTTCATTGTATGCAAATGAGCCTCGTGATGAGGAGGCGATTTATTTCGAGCGGTGACTTCGATGGAGCACCATTTTGGTCACGTTTTGGTTTTGTCACGTGACATGCTCAGCCATGCGCATGTCATGTCAGAAAGACCTTGTCAAACTTTATTACGCATTTGAAAATGACAAATTATTTAAAAACAGGAACATAAAAATATACCATACAAAGATGTCCAAAACGATCATATCTGAATTTTCCAGTGACATCTTCTATTTGTTTCTCTTTTGGTTTGAGCTGTTTGGCAGCTGTCGAGCTTCCCTCCGACACTGATACATCACCAACATCAACTTTGCTACTTGGCGTTACATTCAAAAATTTTTACCTTTGAAAAGCTTAATCTCAGAAAATAAATACGACTTTTCTCTCCACCTGGTATCTCTAGATCATTAGAGTTAGCTCTTCCAACCATTTTTACGTAAAATGACCAAAGAGAGCCAAAGAGTGGTCGCGCCTCTGATTCTGCGGCCGTGCGAACGAGGAAGCACATATCATACGCCAGGCAAACGCATTTAAAAAAGATTTTTTTATACCCAGTCTCCTACCAACACTTTTGGAAGGTGGTTAACATTGATATGGTTTAGTAAGCTTCACGAAAAATAAACTGGGCATTTCACGTTTCACGGAAAATACAGTGAGCAAACCAGTAGAAGGTACACTCACCAAATACAGAAAGTTATCGAAAGTTCCTGTCATCCAACTCTTGATTACTTACGCTTTAAAAAGTTTTGAAAGTGTCAACAGCATCTTGCTTACAAAGTCTGTGACGTGCCAAGGCAAGAATTTGCTCGTGATCAAAATCAGTCGTTCATGTTTTAATGTTTTTGTAAGCAGAGCAAGAGAGATAAAACTTGAGCGGGACCACCCGTACTTTAATTGAAAACCAAATTAAAATAAGGACCAAGCGGGATAGCTTTTTCAATATAACTCAAAATATGAACGGTGAGCAGAAAACGAGAAATCAGAGATTGAGGTAATAATTGTGCATTGCTACAATGATCGCTACTTCTGGCCAACGTTATATGACAACGTCAATCATTCAAAGTCACAAACTAGACCGAACATAGCCTGCGAGCAAGCTCTCCTATTTGGGGAAGCGAAGTGAGCCTCGCGAGAACGCGCGAGCGAGAGGCCGCTCGCTCGCGCGTTCTCGAGATACTCGCTTCACTCGCCCGAATAGGAGAGTTTGCTCGCAGGCTAGACCGAACAGTAATGGGTCATTACCAAAGTGGAGTCACGGTGCAACATGCAGTTTATTTTCGGCGATCATTACTATACGTGTTGGCATTTTGGCAATGATGTAACTTCCCCCGAATCGAGGCCCTTGGTTTTCGTGTATTCATACGCGCCTAAACGCAGTGCTATCAACTCTCCCGGATAATCCGGGAGACTCCAGATTTTGGACCGTATCTCCCGGTCTCCAGATTAGAGTCTGATATCTCCCGGATAATCGCCAAAGTTGCCATTTCTTGTAGAATCGACTTTCCCACCATAAAATTTCAAATATTTTGCGTTGTTTGAGCTACTGTTAACATGCAACGTTTGCTCATAAATTATGGTTTGCCACTGTAATTTAAGCTATAATGTGGCTAAATATGAACTCTTTATACGTCGATCGGAATCAACGAGCATTTTTGGCACAAATGACGTCATTTGTCGTATCAATTCTCAATTTCAAAAGGGATGAAAAATCCTTGATATTTTCTTCTCGGCAATTTTGTAGAAGTAAACATAATAAAAAAGAAATGCGGATAGATAAAGTATGGTCCTCATGGCGCTAAAATTATAACTGGATGTTTCGAAGTTCCAAAATTGAAATGAAGGGGAGGCTACCCCCCAATGTGCCTTTCATTCTAACCCCAATTTTTTTCTTCACTTTCTCTTTTAGGGTATAGGGGTGGGTTAATAAAATGGGATGAAAGAGACCCCCTGTTGCTATTGAATAAATCCTCTATTGTTCATGATGGGGTTTGTTTATGATTTCTCTCACAAAAGTTACTTTACTATTGATTGCAACATTTTGTGGTCTTCATCAGTCATGGAGTCAATCTTTCCCTGAGTACCACATGCAGCAGTTGAGTGTAGTAGAGATGTTTTGGGGTCAACCTGAAGGCCAAAGCCATGAGCGGCTTGACTGAAACCAGAAACCTTGCATGAAGAGTCTCTGGCACCCAGCAGGGAAGGAGTCAGTTGGCTGTTAGGGAAATAAAGACCAGGGCTGAGTTGCTCAAAGCATGGTTAGCTTTAACCATTGGTTAAGCAGTATCAAAACCAATACGTTGTCAAGGAATTAAACGCTGGTTAACGCTAACCATGCTTCGAGCAACTGGGCCCAGCATTAGGCGGTTACAATGTTGCAGTCAATAGCAAGGTGATTGACGAGAGACAAACAATAACTAACCTCAAACACAAAGCTTAATTAATATCTTTTATTATTTCATGTTTTTTTTTTGTAAATTTAGACTGCTCCTGGCTCATAACTGTAATGTTAGATGTTATTCTGCAATGGTTACTGTGTGATCTCCCCACCTGTACTTTGGTATTTGGAAAGTTCCACAAGTATTGGACAAGCAGATATTCTTGAACTTTATATCTGAATCTAAAATTAATACTATAACAGATGGTTTTATCAAACTATGATTATAGTGATTATCATAAACAAATATCTTTTTCCTCAAAACTAAAATCATATTATTATAAGTCTACTTCTGAATTGCCTTTTACTTGCTTGTGAAACATGAGGAAAACTACCCCTAAGCTCTTTCAGTCCTTATGGAAGCCAAACTTCAAATTCTCTAAGAATTAAATATCAGTTTTGTTACTGTCAAATTCCAAAAACCATGAAAACCGAATCAAAGAGAAGATCAGAACATGCAAGCAAGCCCCAAAACAACAAACTTCTGCTGCTGCTTGTGCTTTACATTTCTTACATCTGACAGGCTTTCTCCTAGCAACACAATAACATTCCAGAAATATTTCTGGTGTTCACGGTTGTGTAAGTTTCACAGAAAGATATCAAAAAAGTCAGTGAAAGCACTGACTGAAGAGGTTTTATTAGATTGGTCGAACTATACATAAATTAAACAATTTTTCTAGAGATTTAAATGTTACAAAACTCAGACCTTACTTTTTCTTGTAAAAACTGCTTTTAGCCCTTGATTTGATTAAAATAATTGTTTTGAAACCTCTATTAAGTGGACACCATTAGGACCTTCTCAAGTGTCTGCTTCATAGAGGTTTGTAAAAATTGCACAATGTTTGTTAACGATTAACTTATAACGGTTTCTCTGTACTGTGATAAAGTTCCACGTTGTTAAGGAAGATAAGGAAGCTCTACTGTACTTTGTGCAAGACTTTCGCTCTAATCTACAGTTTATTGACAGCTAAATGTATTGATTTATCTTTATTAATCAACTACAGTGCGTATTTCAAGGACATAATCCAATACTACTATTGTCAATTCATTCCGGTGTCCACTTAATAGAGGTTATTAACAATAGAAATTAGCCAAATACTGTTTATTTTAGTGTCTGCGTCCGCTTAATGGAGGTGGGTCCGCTGAATAGGGGTTCGTAAAAAAGGGAAATATAAGACGTTAATTTCTGGACCCAGCTTACTGTCCGCTTAATAGAGGGTGTCAGCTTAATTGAGGTTTCACTCTAGTCTCTATTTGTAGCAGTAGACCTGCTGGTACACAGATTGCCTACTTAAAGTGATTTAATAAGTATAATATTAATTTCTCCAAATACTTTTATATTAAAAGTATGCATTTGTTAAAGGCAATAATTTAACCATGTGGTTGACTTAATAAAGGTAATGCTCAGCATGCTCCTGATACTTTCTTGCCCTGTTTCTTTTGAAGAAATTTTGTGCTTTATGATGAAACCTCAAAATAAAAAGGAACCTTGATTTAATAACCTCTGTGTAATGAAGTCCTCACTATAACAAATGAAGTTCTTCTCCCACTGAAAAAGTAAAATATATGGAAGAAGACTTTGATATAATGAAACCTCTCATTATAGCAAACACATTTTCCCAGTTCCTTGGCCCTTTGTTATATTGAGGTTCCACTGTATGGGATGTGTGCAGTGCAGTGTTAACAAAAGGAACGTTTCACTTTACCCACACTGACCAATATTTAAGACGGCTATTCATACCAATATGTGTTTGAGTTACTTTTAGGATTTGTTTGTTTGTTCCTTCGATTCCACATGCCTTTTGTTGAATGGAAATGGTGAAAAAAATGCAACATTTTGAGCCTTTCAACCTCCATTCCAGCTTCCAACAAGCGATCGACAAATTCCCAGTCCTCCCCACCCCACTTATCCTTAAATTCCTTGATGTTCATTCCTCCAATTTTATCCCAGTCACTCTTGTACAAAACCATCATTCCAAACCCATTAAAGTCCCAGTAGCCGAAGGGTTCAGTAGATGTTGTGCCACAAGCTAAGCGAATCAGAACAGGGCTGTAGGCCATCTTGTGTTGAACAGAGTGCTGAAAGAGGGTGTGAGGACAAATAGCAAAAGTTAGATTATGTGCTCAGGATAAATTCAATGACCTTAACTATTTCTTCCTAGGAGGACCCAGAAGGGGTCGACTGGGGGCTGGGAATTGTCTTTTCTTGGACTGGGTAAATGGAATTCAAGTCACAGGGAATTATAATTGCCAGCGCATTTTTTAAATTCGGGATTTGGATTTTAAGCAAACTTCAAATGGGACACACACACACAAACACACCCACCCACATGCACCCCTACTATTGTCCAGCCCATTGGGAACTTCTTCTAGAAAAAGCCAAGAGTAAGTTCTCCACACAGGGATTGGTGCAAGGGAGGACAAGGGCCTGGTGTAGAGAGTTGAACATAAACTCATTTTTGAACATTGTATCCTTTTGGAAGACTTTCGTAACAAGGAAAATATGTACCATTTTTAAGTCGGGGCTGTATAGTAACTTTTCAAATTCCACCATTATGCGCCATTATATTAGCCATATATTAGCCATTCTATAAGCCATTCTGAGCAGGAAACAATAAGCATTATTTTCACACACCCCTCCCCTAATCCCGCTGCCGGCCAAAATATAGTGTGACAGTATAAAGTGACTAATTTGACCTAACCGGAAATTCCACAAATTATTGTCACTAATTCTACGCGTCATAAAACACTGTTAACAAGAAGTACATTTCTCAATTCTGGTTCTTAACACTAACAAAGCAAATTAAATTTAAGTTTTGTTTTTGTCTGATATTGGGTTTAAAGCCTTTCTAACTGTCCTACTGAATATATATATATTTAGTAAAATCCAACTAGTGGTCTATTATCAATGCTGCGTTCTGATTGGTTGAGCTACTACTAGGCTATTTATGTTATAGCCCACTAGTAGCAAAAAGCGCGGGCTTTTTGGCGGCAAAAAAGGCAGCACATGAAAAAGGATTAAAGTCTAGCTTTAACTAGCTAAATTTTTTTTATTCTCGTTATTTTTTACTAACTAGTTGGATTTTACTAAAACAATAATTTATTATTCCTCTCGCCCTCATGGCCTCTGAGTCAATAGCCCATGAGGCCAAAGGCCGAATGGGCTATTGAATCATAGCCCATTCGGGCTCGAGGAATAATTGTTAAATATTTATTTCAACGATGTGATCTACAATGAGCACATTTCCCAGGACATTCATGCAGAGCAAGAATCACAATAAGATAAAAAGAGACATTGGACGTCATATTTTAAAGGGTTTAACCTTTAACGTCGAAGGAAGAGAAACCTCAAGACTGACCCATCCTACCATCTTTTGAAAAAGGCACAGAAAAAAAAAGCCAATGACAGCTTGAGAGACGTTTTTAAAATCGAAGGTGTTTTATGAACTGGGCCAGCCTGCAGCAAGCCCAGTTAATAATAATTATTATATTTTTTTTCTTTTCATTTCTATAGTGCAAATTCAACTAAAAGTTTTCAAATGCACCGATACTAACATCAAGCACTGCTGACCAACCTTTCTTATATAATCTAGACAGTAATATGGAATGGCCAGAACTACGCTTCACTAACCTTTCTAACATCATCCAGGAAATGATAAGGGATATCAAGATGAAGGTCGATAGCAAAAAGAATTGAATTCGGATCTATGACCATTTCAGCAGCTTTCTGTAGCCCCAAGGCCCTTGAAAAATCCCCCTTTGTATTAGTATATTGATAAGATGGAATTGCCGCCTTCTTCAAGGCATTATCAATATCAATGTCTTTGCTGTCAAAATCGACGATAACGACGTTAAAATTGGTATCTTTAGTTCTATGGTAAATTCTTGCCATGTTTTCAAGGAAGTGTAGAATCCAACGTCCCTGGTTATTTCCAGTAGTAAGCAAAATGTTGACAACAACACTTTTGTTCCATGTCACGCCCACAGGGGTGCAGAGGGCTTGTGCACCCCAAGTTCTGTATACATATTCTGAGAATCTCACAGATTTTCCACTCAAAATTTCTTTGAGTTCCATTTCCACCAAGTACCTGTATCCCGTTCCTGGGTCACGATTTTCCTCCACATTTAGGATTTGCACAAGAGAGTATTTCCTAGATTGAAGAGGAAAAAATCTGTTATTATCAAAGTGACTCTCACACCCTCAGGGATTTTTCCCAGAAGGGTAATAGGGCTCGCTAATCTCGTACCCAGATCTTCCGCAGCCACTTTTCAGCGTAAGACAGAGTGAGATCTGGCTACGAGATTAAGGGCTCGCAAGAAACACGAAAAAAACTCTCACGTTTTGCTCACCTGAGGCCACTTCTTGCTCCTCTTAGTTTATGCGTTCCGTAGAGGTTGACTTGCCTAGACCCTTACCCTTTGGGCAAGTAAGCTTTAACCCTTTAAACCCCAAGATCAAAGTTTGAATTCTCATTTGTTGCCCTATTCATTTCCTACAGAAGTAGTGGGGAGAAGTTGATAAAATATCAAGAAAATTCATCTTGTGTGATCATGTCTGTAATTCTCACGACCACTCTGTTTTACAAAGTATTGACATTACAAGGAGAAATTTGATACTGATCACTCTTAGGGCTTATGCACCTATCAATGTAAATCCCATGGGGGGGGGAGTGCGGGCAAGGGGAGGGGATTTGATGCCTGGGACTATCCCCGCTGTCGGGCTTTTGATCGTGTGAAGCGACCCCGGGGTCGGGACATTTGACTTTGACCGACAGAAGCCTGGTATCAATTCAGAAGCAGTTACCAAGTCCGTCCCTCGAGGCTTCCAGAAAGTCACGTTGTTGGAGAAAGGTATGAAGTTTTCATTTGTTTTAATTGTCATAATCTGATACTTTAAACTGTCATCTAAACAGATAATGTCTATTTTGAGGAAGTTTTTATCTTCAAGTTCCCATCTGATTGTAAAACTCGATTGAAATCGAATTCCACCATGAAAGTCAGAGGATTTTTTATGGGTCACTGACCGACCTGTTCCGACATGTTGAGCCAATGTTATAAAGCATTTTAAGTTTTATTAATATTATATAGCATGGTCAATCTTCCTGGAGTGATTTTGTTGTTCAAGATAAGAGATGTTAGTGGAGAGAGAAAATACTTAATTACAGCGAGTAATTTAATGGAGTTTCCGTTAACCGTAAATAAAAGTAGTAACAACGTGTTTGAAATGTTCTTTTATTTGTTTTATATAGTATTATAGCATTGTTTGTTTAGATTTTCCCCCTGGTGTGGGGGCTTTTTTGACACTTTTGATTGACCTTTCATTTCCCACCCTGGGGAATTTGATCGAAAAATTTTAAAATTTGTCAAATCCCCACCCCTTGCCCGCACTCCCCCCCCCCCCCCACGGGGTTTACATTGATAGGTGCATTAAAGGGTTAAAAGTAACTTGCCCAACAAGAAAACCTACTTTTTCCAGACTACCAGACAGCACTTTTTTTGAGCCCTGGTTGCAATGTGCACCACACTTCTTTGAATGCTTATTCTATTTCAGACCCAAATCTTCCCAACCCCATTCCATACCAGTCATTTTCAGGACGTTCACATGGATAAACAATCCCAACCACCTAGGAAATTCTTAGATTTGCATTTGGGAATGTCTTAAATTTCCCCAAAGTTACTCAAAGTGTACTTGTCAAAAAGTAATCCCTGCAAGCCAGCCATGAGCCCCAACAGTTGAAACCAGACTGTAATGGAAAGCTTTTCATGTCGGCATGAAAGTTGGGTAGAAATAATAGACCTTGTCAATATCAATTGTCAACTAAAGCTACAGTGGAAAGGATTGTCCTAAAACATTTTTGGGGCATATCTGTGCTTAAACTTCTCAAGAGGCTTGCTTTAGATTTTCCATATATTTGTCTGTAATTTTCCCGGGACTTTCTTACAGACAAATGTATAGAAAATTTAAAAAAGTGGTTCTAGGTCTTCAAGAGAATGTAACGCCCTCAAATTTTTTCAGGAGAATCCTTAGAAGTGAAGCTTTAGTTTACAAGTCATATTTTTTTCAGAACAGCCGTTCTACGGAAATTATTCGACATTAGATTCTCATACAATCACTGTAATTTTTCACGCGTTTGCCTACTCGTCAAGATGACGTCGAAAACCATGACAAGGTCTATTGAGTCCCTCAACACTGAAATACACCAGCACACATAATTACCCTGGTTGTTTTTTCTTGAGCTGTATCCAGACTTGGGAAGCAACTGCTTCTGCGATAACTTCATCCAACTTGTCATTGCCAAAAGAAACAAAATCTTTCTCCTTGTCAAGAACATCACTGTAGTCAAAAGGATAAATGGACGTATAGTGCATCTCCCAAATGGCCCCGTACCTCTTTAAAGGTCCTTTCATCAAGTATGAAGGATTGTAGTCACATGGAGGAAAAAGATCTTTAGAATCACTTTCACTAATGAAAGGAAGGAGATACATCTCTGAACGGTGCTGTAGATTATCTGTTGCAAAGCTAGGATCCGGGCGTTTTGTGTGCATAGGAAGAACGGCATTTGTTTTTCCATCAAGTTGACCTAACCTATCATGAACAAACACATCAGGGGGAATTTTCCTCATGTCGTTTCCTCTTCCAGGAAATAATTTCCATTTGACTTCCAAGAGATGAAGCTTCCCTTTTTCATATTTCCCATGCTTCAGTAAAACTTCCAAGAAATAATGTTTTCCTGCAAGAAGCGAGATCCCATTTCTGTTGCTGTCTAATTCTGATGCTATCCCGGCAGTTGTATTTGCGATTAATACGCTGTTTTCTGGCTTTGAATCTGGGCTTAACCACAGTTTGGAGGTCTCACTTGTATCTACATGAAAACTGTAAAGCCCGGATTCAATGGGGGACAGATATCCAAATATTCGAAGTCCAAAATTTTCGAATTCTGGCCGAAAATGGAGTTGCAGATCTGACGTTCGTAACCGTGTCGATGGCCAATGCGGAAAGAGTGGAAAATGTTTTAGTGATTGCATCTCGTGTCCGCAAATATCCTCCCAAATGTCTACATTCAAAGATCCAGCTCTCTGATGCGAAATCAAAGGAGGAAAGATCGGTACCTCACTGCCTCTTCTGGGTTTATCACGTTTGTGGACAATGAAGCCCACATAGACAACTGTTACTATCAACAATGTTACGAAAACCAATTTTCTTTTATACCTCCACAATTGCATTGCCTCGTATTAAACAGATCCGGGACAGATCCTAGTACGCAGTAGTATGGGCTGTACAACCTTACCGTGCAATTTAGCGGATGAATCCGAATCAATTTAAGAAAGACCTTTCGCCTTCTCCTTCTTTCGTCATAAACTTTCCACGCGGTCGTTTTGCGAGGAGCTCGTATATCGGCCCTCCCCACAAAAGCCTTGCCAATCTAGGTTTTCACGTTACGTCATCGCCACTTTCGGTCCAACCGGAAAAGTTTCGGAAAAACAGGTCCACCTTTTGAGGTGGTCCTCTTTTCCCGGTCGGACCGGTCTGTATTTTGGTTGAATGGATCGCGCCCAAAAGACCGCTCATCAGCTCGCTTTGTTTGTCCACCAGCATTTGTTCATTTCACCATTGTTATTTGTGTCTCCCGAGATTGCATGAAAATCACCTATATAGGCTAGTTCCTGATTTCATTTGTGACATTTTCAGTTCTAAGTCTTGTAAATATAATTTTAGAAACTAAAATTTTGATATTCCTAGATTTAATTCTGTGTTGTATGGTAACACTCTCCTAGATATCTTGGACCCTTTTTATGGAACAATCTAGATAAAAACATCACTGAAACGAGCAACCTATCTAGGATTAAGTTTCGTATTAGATGTAAGGATCTTACTGAACTGATAAATGGAAACAATTGCTCCGCGTGCGTACCTCGTAAGCTGTGCCCGTGTTACTAGAATTGTTTTGGTTATTTTAGCAGATTGTAAATGTATATATAATATATATAGGATTATACTATAGCTTTTTTATAACTTTTTTATTTCTTATCCATTATGTATCATATTGTTCATTATTTATTTTATCTTTATGTTGTGTCCCCAATTAGCGTCAGCTAAATACATCGACACATGAATAAAGTTCATCATCATCAATCATCAAAGCAGCTCAAGTTAAGCGTACCCCACAAAATTCTATTAATGGAATCTTGGGGTATAAAATTTCTATCACCTCAGTTTCCCTGAATTTGACGTATGTCTTCGAAGCAATTTTATCCATTCAAAGATTTTCAATCTGATCAAATAAAGAAGTTCTCTTACAGTCGAGGCAGGTCAAGCGTACCCCCTAAGATTCTATTAATGAACTGATTATTTGAAAAATGAATCCGTTAGTCGTTCCGGTAACTAGCGTTAAATTCAAATCGGCATTCCTGCGTGCGTACTGAGGCGAGCAGTGAATATTTTACGAGAACTTCACTGTGTTTGGTCAGATTGAAAATCTTTAAATGGGTTAAATTTCATAGAAGACATTTCCGTCAAATTCAGGGAAACTTAGCACGTAGAAATTTCGTAACTGAATCGCGTGTGAATTCACTGCTCATTGCGCATGCAGGAATGCTGATTTGTCATCTCTGCATTCTTGCATGCGTAATGAGCCGCGAATTCTCACGCGAGGCAGTTACGAAATTTCTACCAGCTCAGTTTCCCTGAATTTGATGTAAATTACTTCCAAGAAATTTAATGCATTCAAAGATTTTCAATCTGACCAAATACAGAGAGATCTCGTAAAATATTCACTGCTCATTACGCATGCAGAAATGCCAATTTGAATTTGACACCAGTTACGGGAACGGCTAACGGATTAATTTTTCGAATAATCAATTCATTAATAGAATTTTGGGGGGTACACTTGACCTGCCTTGACTGTAACATATGTTTAGAACTTCCGTAGCAGATAGTTTATTCAAATAACCCCTTTTAGATAGGCACTTTTGTATCGAGTGAGTCATTCTTGTGATTCCTCGCAAGAGGGAGCAACTGGTTCTTCCTCGTCAATTTGGTGCTATCCTCCTTTATCCAGCACCTCCTTGTTTATCTTCATCATGGCCAGTCAATTGAACAAGGATGATTACATCTATGACGAAGGCCAATTATCCGCGCTTATGGCATCCCTGGTTACCGAAAGCGCTGGGTCCGGTGCCCGTCCTAAGAAGTCAAAACGTCTCGCAGCAAAATTCGCGGGAAAATTAGACCATTCCGAAACATCCGCATCGCGGGAAAATTAGACCATCCCGAAACACCCGCATCGTCTACTGAATCTCTCTTGGAACTTGAGAGGCTTTAAAACCAGAACCTTAAAGTGGAGTTGGAGATCACCAAGGCCAAATTAGAGCTGGCGAAATTGGAAACTGCTTTGCTGAACCTCTCGATCGCTAAAGACCGCTTTGACGTCTACTCCGGCTAACACTACCACCGCGGTTATTCCGACGTTAGAACAACTCCGAGAAAAGAAAAAACCAAGGTCAACGTTACCCAAAAATTTTGTCTTCTCTTGAGAGCAGATGTTCTCAAACTTTATATCTGAATCTAAAATTAAAGCTATAACAAATGGTTTTTTCAGACTATGACTATAGTGATTATCATAAACAAATATCTTGTTGGTCAAAAAATAAAATCATACAGTCGAACCTCCATGTGCGACCATCTCTCGTAAGCGACCACCTCCTATAAGCGACCGTCAATCAAAAACACCAAAATTTTCCCAGTCAAAGCCTTACAGTTGGAGTCTCTAGTAAACGACCACCTCCTGTAAGCGACCGCGACCACTTTTTGGGACTGACTGTTAATGAGTTTCCATTGTTTTTAACCTCTTGTAAGCAACCACTTGACGCATTCTCTGATCTCTATGTTCGCTGTGTGCACTATGCTACTTAGAATAAACGAAGAAATTTAGTGACAACATGGAACTACACATGTCTTTACTTAGAAATTGCATGCAATCAATTATTTTCCATAAAGTAGATGTGCCTGGGCCTCTTCTCGGAAAAGGACCCCTGTGGTTCGATTCCTGTAAACGACCACCTCCCGTAAGCGACTACTCAGCCTTTGCATTTTGGGTGGACGCTTACGGGAGGTTCGACTGTATTATTATAGGTCTACTTCCGAATTGCCTCGTATTTGCTTGTGAAACACAAGGAAAACAGCATCACATCAAATCGCCCTGAGCTCTTTCAGTCCTTATGGAAGCCAAACTTCAAATTCACTAAGAATAAAATATCAGTTTTGTTTATACTGTCAAATTCCAAAAACCATTAAAACCCAACCACAGCAAAGATCAGAACACGCAAGCAAGCGGTAGCCTCCCCCCCCCCCCCCCCTCAAAAACAAACAAACTTCTGTTGCTGCTTGTGCTTTACATTTCTCATGTCTGACTGGCTTTCCCCTTGCAACACAATAACATTCCAGAAATATTTCTGGTGTTCACGATTGTGTGAGTTTCACAGTAAGATATCAAAAAAAGGAAAGCACTGATGAAGAGGTTTTATTACATTGGTCAACTATAATAAATTAAACAATTTTTCCGGAGATTCAAATGTTACAAAACTCAGACCTTGCTTTTTCTTGTAAAAAGTATCTTTTCAGCCCTTGATTTGATTAAAAGAATTTTTCTGTAATAGTCTCTATTTATAGTAGTAGACCTGCTGGTACACATAATTTTTACAGATTGCTTACCTAAAGTTTCCTGTTTCCTTTGAAGAACTTTTGCGTTTTATGATGAAACCTCAAAATGCAAAGGAACCTTGATTTAATAACCTCCATGTAACGAAGTCCTCACTATAGGCGGATTCATCGTGACGTCATCGTTTACATTGTTGCTCATTGGAATAAGAGTTAACCCATGGAAGATGTAGCCATATATACCAATTAGAGGTTAAAATTTTAAGAGCTGGTTAATTTATGTAGTTTGTGCAAGTTTCAGCTCTTTGAAATCAGTAACAAAGAAAATACCAACAATTAGAAACTGCAAAATTACTGGGACGCAAAACGTTAAGGAGCTCATACACTCTTTGCAAATTTTGAGGTTTGTTCGAAAAGTTCCTTGGCCCTTTGTTTTAGAGGTTCCACTGTGTGGGATATGTGCTGTGCAGTTTTAACCAAAAAGAAAAGTTTCACTTTACCCACACTGACCAATATTTATGATAGCCATTAATACCAATATTTGCTTGAGTTACTTTCAGCATTTGTTTGGTGATTTCTTCGATTCCACATGCCTTTTGTTGAATGGAAATGGTGAAACAAATGCACCATTTTAATTCTTTCTACTTCCATCCTTGCTTCCAGTAACCGATCCACCAATTCCCAGTCCTCCCCACCCCACTTATCCTTGAATTCCTTGACGTTCATTCCTCCAATTTTGTCCCAGTCACTCTTGTACAAAGCCATCAATCCTAAACCATTAAACTCCCAGTAGCCAAAAGGTTCAGTAGATGTTGTGCCACAAGCTAAGCGAACCAGAATAGGGCTGTAGGCCATCTTGTGTTGAACAGAGTGCTGAAAGAGGGTGTGAGGGCAAATAGCAAGTGTTAGATTATGTACTCAGGATAAATTCAATGACCTTAACTATTTCTTCCCAGAACAGGTTGACTGAGGGCTAGGAATTTTTTTTGGACTGGGAAAATGGAATTTATGTCACAGGGAATTATAATTGCCTGTGCATTTTTACAGTTGGGATTGGGATTTTAAGCAAACTTCAAATGGGACACTGGGATCTGTAAAAACAATTGATGAGGAGAATGGGGTTTGAATCCTCACCCCCCTCCCCCCCGCTTACTCTGGTCCACCTCATCAGGAACTTCTTCTAGAAAAAGCCAAGAGTAAGTTCTCCACACAGGGATTGGTGCAAGGGAGGACAAGGGCCTGGTCTACCCCCCTCCCCTCCTCCTCCTCCTCCCCCCCTCCACCACTAAGCCAGATGTTTGGTTGGAGACAACCTTCAAACTCAAAAGCTCAGTCATCATTATTCCTCTGGGGCTGTCCTTCCTTGTTTGTTTTGATATACTGACTACTGAACCCACCAAGTCACGAAAAAAATCATACAGATCATTATTTTTCCTGTGTATGTGCTCTCTACAAGTAAAATCCTTGAAACTTTGAGGATCTTTTACAAAGAAGAACCCCCATGTCAAACCCCTTTGACTACCATTATTTGCTGATCAACTGATAATTGAATACTTCAATCATCTTTCCAAGTGAGTTACCAATCTTCTTTCTAGTGAGTAACCTAGTCACTACCAATATAGTTGTCCCACTCCAAACCCCTGGTGGAA
This sequence comes from Porites rus, assembly GCA_964035705.1. Classification (NCBI taxonomy): domain Eukaryota; kingdom Metazoa; phylum Cnidaria; class Anthozoa; order Scleractinia; family Poritidae; genus Porites; species Porites rus. Next base: position 16,027,104 of record OZ038002.1, read on the forward strand.
GACTAATAATAATAATAATAATAATAATAATAATAATAATAATAATAATGATAATAATATTTTTTTCATTTCTATAGTGTAAATTCAACTAAACGTTTTCAAATGTACCAATACTAACATAAAGCACTGCTGACTAACCTTTCTTAAGTCATCTAGATAGTAATATGGTATATCAATATGAAGATCCATTACAGAAACAATGGAGTTAGGATCTGTGACCATACTAGCAGCTTTTTGCAGTCCAATAACCTTTTTAAACTTCGCTTTAATGTTAACATACTGATAAGATGGTATTGTAGCCGTCTTTAGAGCATTCCCAAGATCAATGTCTTTGCTGTCAAAATCAACAATAACAACATTAAAATTGGTGTCTTTAGTTCTGTTGTAAATTCTTGCCATGTTTTCAAGGAAGTGAAGAATCCACCGTCCCTGGTTATTTCCAGTTGTAAGCAAAATGTTGACAACAGCATTTTTGTTCCATGCCACCCCCACAGGGGTACAGAGGGTTTGTGCACCCCAAGGTCTGTAGACATATTCTGAGAATCTCACAGATTTTCCACTCGAAATTTCTTTGAGTTCCATTTCCACTAAATACCTGTATCCTGTTCCTGGGTCACGATTTTCCTCCACATTTAGGATTTGCACAAAAGAGTATTTCCTAGATTGAAGAGAAAAAAATCTGATTGTTATCAAAGTGACTCTCGCACCCTAGAAGATTTTACCCTCAAGGGTGGTATAGCTCGCAAGAAACTTGAAAGAAACTATCACATTTTGCCCGCCTGGGGCCACTTCTTGCTTGTCCTGGTTAACGATTTTGTTAGAAGTTGACTTGCCTAGACCCTTATCCATTAGGAAAGTAAGCTTTAAAAGTAACTTGCCCTAATTACAAGAAAATCTACTTGTCCCAGACTATCAGGCAGCACTTTTTTCGAGCCCTGGTTGTGAGGTGCAACACACTTCTTTGAAAGCTTACTCTATTTTAGACCCAAGTCTTCCCTACCCTGCTTCATACCGGTCATTTTCAGGACATTCACATGGATACACAAATAATCCCAACCACCTAGGTAATTCTTAGGTTTGCATTAAGGAATGTCTTCAAATTCCCAAAAGTTACTCACACTGTAAATCTCAAGAAATGAATAATACAAAAAGTTGAATCTTCTACATGTACTCAACACAAGTACTAACACCTTACTTCTAGGATCTTTCAGACAATGGCTACAAAACAGGGGCACCCAACAACGGTTTCCTCCTAAATGCATTGAAAACACTTTTCAGGTTATCCAGAGTACTATTAGACCTCTAGAAATGTATTCTAAGTGGTGCTAAAAAATATATTTCTGTTCGGTCATACTTGGGCAACTTGAGTCTTTTCAAAATCACAAGGGCTTCAGTATTATTTTCCCAAAAATTTTAGCTGCAATTTATAGATTTACGAAAGTGAGGATTTTCTGATTCCTCTATGCATCGCATTTTCAATTGAATCCGAAAATATTAGGTTTCCTTTCTCTACGAAAAATAGCTTAACCTGGAGAGTGAAAGGGGAAAAACTAAACTTCAGAAAATCGTAGGGAATTATTACAGAAGCTTTGAAAATTGTACATGAATGGAACGGTCATCTAGAAATTTTTAGCCTTCCTCAAGCTATAGAAAATTCTAGGCATTTTTTGCTTCTCCGAACAGACATTTCATAGAAAACAGTTGTTGGGTGCCCTGACAAAAGTTACCCTGTATCAAACTAGGATGCCTAAATTCTCATGCCCAATTTAAGGTGGCTCCGTAATTAATACAAGAGCATTTAGCTGTGACAAATTTTCCATCATAACTTTTTCGATTTTAACGCGATGGCTGCAAATCTTTGCAAAAAATAACAGATATCATTCGGCAATAATACGAAATATTCCGATTTCATTGATGGTAAATATTTCTTGAGAAATTAGCGCTTAAAAGGACCCTACTGTTCAAAGAAAATCGCGTCTAGTAAAAAATTTTGCTGATATTTTTTACCGAAATTTCTGATATCGGCTTTAATTGATATAATAAATATGCCAGAGGAATTTCAGAAAAATCATTGGAGCAGAAGTCCGTAACTAAAAGTCGCTCAAAATTCAGCTGTGAAATTGTTTTGGAATTTCAAAAATAAATTACAATCAGATAGAAGGAGCCACCAGTTTCAATTTTCGGGACAAGTAAATTCAGTGTTTGCTTATTCTGACAACAGAAGCCGATTGCCTATCGTGCTATTCTTTAAAAGCTACTTTTCAGTTTTAGAAGCACTATAAATTACTCCAAACTTTGCTCTGACGTCGAATGACTTGTTCCTCGACATTTTTAAAACATCCCTGGGCAGTTTTGGTTCAAACTCCTGCTACATACATTTTGATGTACTGCAATGCATCCTCAACGGCTTTTCCTGCTGTACGTTGTTTCCAATAAAGGAAAAAGGTATTGGGATTGTAAGCTACCTTATATCGAAGCTCAGAAAGAACTGTCCAGCACCTCTGTTGGTGACCAGAAAATGAGCACGAGCGGCAGCTCTGCGAGGAATTCGCACCTCAGCCAGGGGGGATGAATGACAATGATGCCCATGTCTGTGAACCGATCTGTATAAACATGTATTGCAGAGCAAAACGTAATAATCAAGGAAAAAATACCCATTCATTGAAGGAAGGAGTGACAAAAATTTCAGAGTTGTAAATTTATTCACGGGCAGTATTTTTGCGATAATTTTATTCACAGGCATGGTCATCATTGTCGTTCGTCCCCCCTGGGTGAGGTGCGAATTCCTCGCAGAATTGCCGCTCGTGCTCATTTTGTAGTCATAAACAAAGGTGCTGGACAGTTCTATCTGAGCTCTGATACAAGGTAGCGTCCAATCTCAATACTTTTTTCCTGAGTTGGAAGCAGCGAACAGCAGTAGAAGTCGTTGAAAATGCATTGCAATACATCAAAATGTATGCAGCAGGAGTTTGAGCCAAAACTGCCAAGGGATATTTTAAAACTGTCGAAGAACGAGTCATTCTACTTCAGAGCAAGGTTTGGAGCAATTTATAGTGCTTCTAAAACTAAAAAGTACCTTTTAAAGAATAGCACGATAGGCAATCGGCTTTTGTTTTAATAATTACCAAACGTTGAATTTACTTGTCCCGAAAATTCAAACTGGTGGTTCCTTCTATCTGATTGTAATTTATTTTTGAAATTCCAAAACAATTTCACAGCTGAATTTTGAGTGACTTTTAGTTACGGACTTCTGCTCCAACGATTTTTCTGAAATTTCTCTGGCATATTTATTATATCAATTAAAGCCGATACCAGAAATTTCAGTAAAAAATATCAGCAAATTTTTTTACTAGACACGATTTTCTTTGAACAGTAGGGTCCTTTTAAGCGCTAATTTCTCAAGAAATATTTACCATCAATGAAATCGGAATATTTCGTGTTATTACCGAATGATATCTGTGTTTTTTTGCAAAGTTTCGCAGTCATCGCGTTAAAATCGAAAAAGTTATGACGGAAAATTTGTCACAGCTAAATGCCCTTGTATTAATTACAGAGCCACCTTAAGAAGGATTAAAGCCGTATTACATACTAAAATAGTATCTCTATGTTTTACACTACATTGGAATTTAACAACTGCATCGCTAAACAAAGGTTGGGTGCCTAGGATTCAATAGACCTATTCGGCTAACTCGATGTTGTACCCAATTCAAACCCTTTGGAAATAAAACGTTTTGTTTCAGGAATTTCCATGTCATTTAAATGTGATGCCACATTATAATGCAAATACAATACACAAAGAATCTTATCCCCAGGAGATTTGAATTGGGTACAACATTGAGTTAAACGAATAGGTCTATGAGGTGTCCAGGGGCTTCAACTGGAGGCCGGCCAGTAAGCCCCTAGACCCAGTAACGCTCCCATGGCTAGCAATCCCTACAAGCCAGCCATGGGCCCCCACAGTTCAAACTGTAATGGATAGCTTTTCAAGTCGCACGAAAAAAGCAATCCAGTATAGCACAGACATAGACTTGGCCAAGTTGGGTAAAAATCAAAGTCCCTCAAAACTGAAATACACCAGCACACATAATTACCCTGGTTGTTTTTTCTTGAGCTGTATCCAGACTTGGGAGACAACTGCTTCGGCAATACCTTTGTCCAACTTGTCATTGCCAAAAGAAACAAAATCTTTCTCCTTGTCAAGAACATCACTGTAGTCAAAAGGATAAATTGACGTATAATGCATCTCCCAGATGGCCCCGTACCTCTTTAAAGGTGCTTTCACCAGGTATGAAGGATTGTAGTCACATGGAGGGAAAAGATCTTTAGAATCACTTTCACTAATGAAAGGAAGGAGATACATTTCTGAAAGGTGCTGTTGACTATCTATTGCAAAGCTAGGATCCAGGCGTTTTGTGTGCATGGGAAGAACGTCATTTGCTTTTTCATCAACTTGACCAAACCTATCATGAACAAACACACGAGAGGGGATTTTCGTCATTTCCCTTCCTATTCCAGGAAATAATTTCCATTTGACTTCCAAGTGATGAAGCTTCCCTTTTTCATGTTTCCCATGCTTTAGTAAAACTTCCAAAAAATAACGTTTTCCTGCAAGAAGCGAGATCCCATTTCTGTTGCTGTCTAACTCTGATGCTATCCCGGCAGTTGTATTTGCGATTAATATGCTGTTTTCTGGCTTTGAATCCGGGCTTAACCACAGTTCGGAGGTCTCACTTGTATCTACATGAAAACTGTAAAGCCCGGATTCGATGGGGGACAGATATCCAAATATTCGAAGTCCAAAATTTTCGAATTCTGGCCGAAAATAGAGTTGCAAATCTGACGCTCGCAAACGTGTCGATGGCCGATGGGGAAAGAGTGGAAAATGTTTTAGTGATTGCATCTTGTGTCCGCAAATGTCCTCCCAAATGTCTACATTCAAAGATCCCGCTCTCTGATGCGTAATAAACGGAGGAAAAGTCGGTACCTCAGTGCTTTTTATGGGTTTTTCTCGTATGTGGACCATGAAGCCCACATAAACGATAATTACTATCAACAATGACACGAAAACTAATTTTCTTTTATACCTCCACAATCGCATTGTCTCGTGTTCAGATACAAGTATTCAGTAAACCATCAGATTAAACAGATCCTGGTATGCAGTAGCATATCATGGGCTGTACAACTTTACCGTGCAATTCAGCGGATGAATCCGAATGGAAAAAATTGTCTAGGTAAAACTAAAGATAATAGTGTCACCAATTTCAATTTTCTGCTTCGTTCTTCATTGCACTGCCCGCGTTTCCTCGCCGGTGGAAGATGCGTTCGGCGTGGTGGTCGTGCGTAGAGGAGCTGCGTAGAGGTAGGTCTGAGGAAGGTGAGGTTTCGGTTTTCAATTAACAAGTCAGCGGTGTCCTTTAATGCTGTTGTAGGTACTTGATGTATGGGATATATACAATTGCACTTATTAAAATTGTATCCTCTCTTGAATTGTATCAACTGTATCAATGATAGTTGAACCAAAAAAAATCCCTACGACTGCCAATAATACCTAAAAAATTCCCTGGACCAAAAATTAACCCCAAAAAATCCCATGCCGAATTTCGGAGCCTTAAAAATTACCAAAACGGGAAGTCCAAAGACAAAGCTGATCAGAACAACGTGTATTGCTTTTTCATAACAATATTTCGGCTGGCCACACCAGCCTTCTCGATGTCTTCGTCCACGGTTTTTGCAGTTAATTTAATTCCTTTATTATTAAAAATACGAAGCATTAAATGATAAAACACGAAAAATAAAAATAATGGAAAAAAACAAACATTCGCAGAACTACGCGGCCGGGATACGTAGGCACTGCAACGAATCTTCTTCCCCACTCCAAAAAAAACCGTATTTTTTCCCTCCGTAGGGACAGGTAGGAGAAAACCCTGGGAACGAGGTTGATTTTCACGATACACTAGCAGCCTGTGTGGCAGGTGTTTGAAACGGAAGGGAAAGGGAGTTTCTGTTTATGTCTGAATCAGCCCGAGGTCTAGTTTTCTGATTTTCAGTTTTGACCTTGAAACGGCGATTTATTACAGATATGTAAGCATGGTAAGTGTTACGTCATACATGATAGTATACACACTGAATAACAATTGTGAACTGCAAAACAGCTATTCTCCGAAAAACGAGCATGTCAAAATTTCCTTGAAGAAATGCGATCTTTTTTTCCTTTACTTGGTCCACAGAGGAATTTATAATTGTCGCTTGAAAGACTTGAGAACCTTGATCTTGCTTGTCTGCAGATCTGGTTTTCCTGCCAGATTGCATGCGAAAAATAGGGTCACGAGTCGACCGGAAGGGTCCCGACAAGAAGTTCGCTCTCACTTCATTTCCCAATCTACCGCTGACTTATTAATTAAACACTGAAAACTCACCCTCCCTCTACGCCCGTGGAAAATTTTCTGCCCATCTCTTGCACGCAGAGAACATCATGGTTACCCAGCTTCTGCTTTCTCCACAGGCATCCCAATCAAAGGCAACAACCACAGGACAACGTAAGCGTATACAGTTTACCCTTTGCTCAACCTGCCTGAGACCGGTTTAAATGTAAACAACCCGACTCTCCACACTTGATTGTCGTACATGTACCTAAAAGTTTACATTGTAAGGGAAAGGCAGCTCTAAATTTAAAAATAGCCATGAATCCTCGACCCTAAGTTGGGAGGAGTTGGGGCGGGGGTGGGCACTTTATTATTCAAGCCAATAAGTATGTGAACTTGTGGTGGATATTTTAGCGTTGTTACGTTGGTTTCGTCTTAAGTTTACAGGACTATTAGAAAGCCTATAGATCATGCGACATTGATTTGCTTCAGGAGCCAATGATAACTATATAGTAGAAACCCTGCGCGAGCAAGAACCTGTTAGGCTAAAATTTGCCAGTTAGGCCCCCTCTACACAAGAACCTGTTTAGTCTAAAACTTAAAACGGGTTCTTGTTTTCTAAAATCTACAAAAAAAAATTATAAACTTGGGCAAATAAGATAAGCAAACATTCAGGATCCTCTTTGGGGCAAAGTTACCTTTTCACTTCAACTGCAATGTAGTGGTGTGCAGATTTTATGTAAGGAATGACCTGAATACCACTAACTACTCTTAGCGACAAAGCTCTTTTTTTTTTCTTCAGAAAAAAAGAAGCTATTTAAGAACCCAAGTAGCCTAAATTAGTGCTACCTCCCTATGCCCCACCCCCCTCCCCTGGAAAATCTTACTAAAACGCTTCAAATGGTACAAAACGATGCTGTAATACTATAAGCAGAGCCTTCCTCTAAATTGCTCGGTTTGGTATGCAAACAAGAGAGCGTTGGAGAACGTTACTCTTCCCATGGAGAAACGAAGCGACCGTCAATGTCGTAATTCGCATGTAAATCGAAGAGTCTTCGGAGAGAAACAAATTCTTTTTGTTTAAATCTTCAAAAGTTGGCAATTTGCTTGGGTTGTACACTGAATCGACCTCCAGTTGATATAATCGAATCGACTTCAATTTGTACCGAAATGACCGGTAACCGCTCGCAGGGTACCGACGTACTCGGCAGAGATATCAGTCCTTTAACCCGATGTTACTCAACACGTTTTCCCTCAAATAATCCCCCAGGGCTAAAGGGAGGGGCGCTTATTGGACGAAGTGGGGTTTATCGACGCTACTTCAGTTTTCCTTTAAACAAAGTGTAACTTTGGCTAAATCTTTAATAGAAACGTAAAGTTAATATTGATAGTCTTTCGTTGTTAAAATAGTAGTTGGTAATCAAGCGTACCTTAGTCCCATTGAACGCTGTATCGGTATGCAAGTTCATAAAACATCGATTATCTCATCATCCTCCAGATCATCCTCGTTAATGATATGCAGGCCCCGGTTGTTCCAACGTTAGATAGCGCTGTCTACCGGATAAATCACTATCCAGCGGGTAGCGTAATTGATTTCCGTAATACTTTTCCGCTGGATAGTGATTTATCCGGTGGATAGCGCTATCCAACGTTTGAACAACCGAGGCCAGATCTTCACATTAATTACCGTTGATCCCTTCTATTTAAGGGGAGGGGAGGGTGCACTTATTTGAGAAAGGGGCTTGTTTGATATTATGGCCTACATTCGACGGACGGCGCTAATTAGAACGTTGGCGCTTATTCGAGGAAATCAGTATATGGATTTTTTTGGTGGGCACACCTTCCACCCTTGAACATCCTATACCTTAAAGGCTAGATCTTTATTGTAGTCCATTATAAGACATGGATTACTGTGACATTGACTGACCTATATTATCTGAATACTATGTTGGTAGCTTTTTCCAGTGCGGTATGAAAATCAGTGATCACAAAAATAGCCAGTTCTCCCCTCGTTTTTCCCGCGTACGATTTCACTCGCTCCCCACCATTTAGTGCCGCGGTCTACTATCTGAACGCCTGAAAGAGGCTAAGCAGAGAGGTATCTCCCTCATAAAGTTATAGAAACTGGCTAAAGAGCGGCAGCAACTGACCCTTGGTGTTCGTTTTAGCGAAATGTCCATCTACTGGTGGGACTCCAAGACAGCTTACGCTAATCACTGAAAGAATATTATCTCGCGTACATGTGTTTATCGAACTTGGTTTGAGTTACCAGCCTTTAAACCCTGAGATTCTTATTTAGCAACTACACGGTGATCCACCGTCAATACGTGTACCAATATTTGCTCAAAATGTCACCTTTTGCATGGCTGTTGATGTTATTCCACATGCCTTTCTTTGAATGGAAGTAGTGAAAAAAATGCAACATTTTGAGCATTTCAACTTCCATTCCAGCTTCCAACAAGCGATCGACAAATTCCCAGTCCTCCCCACCCCATTTTTCCTTAAATTCCTTGACGTTCATTCCTCCAATTTTGTCCCAGTCACTCTTGTACAAAGTTATCAATCCTAAACCATAAATTTCCCAAAAGCCAAAAGGTTCGGTAGCTGTTGCTCCACAGCCTAAGCGTACAAGAAGAGGACAGTAGGCAATCTTGTGTTGAACAGAGTGCTGAAAGATAAGAATGACAAAACCATAAGTAAGACCGACGTATTCAATGTATAAATGAAGGTGTGCTCCTTCTAATGAGCAAAAAACTGTTAAATCATTTTCATTCTTTTGTTGGGCAAAGATCCAAACATAAGCCTTTCATTCCACACATATTTGATTCGGCTTCTCAGTTTAACAAAGTGATTTTTTAGCCTCTCAGAAAAAAAACGCAACGAACAACATCATCACTTTTAAACTTTGTTATCCGCAAAAACACATTAATATCGATTCAATCTCCTAAAATTTGCTTGTCGATACGATTTTTTTCCATGTATCTCCCCCCGTCTCGGATACATCCTGCTCCCTTTAGGGTTTTAGGGGCGGTGGCTACCTGCTCGAGGGTACTCATGTAAAAAAAACCTCAAAGATAAAAAAAGGCATGGATTTCAACTGTCATGACATTTTTACCTGGGTACGCACATAAATTTTACGGGCATAAAAAAAAGCAATGTATGAAGTGTCGTCTGTAAACCATAAAAGTTGAGTAAGGTTCAACTTTTACGTTACGCACGTAAAATTTACGTGTACACCAAATACAATATACGTATCAGTGGAAATCCAACCTTAGGGTTGACTCAGAAAACTGAGTGTACATTCATCTGGACAATGCTTAGCTACATCCCTGGGATTTTAACAAAAAGTTGCCAGTCAAGTTGATCAGAATAGAAGTTCCCATACCCCTGGGTTGTCCCGAAACCCCCCTGGCCAGAACAACTACACTTCACTAACCTTTCTAACATCATCCAAGAAATGATAAGGAATATCAAGATGAAGATCCATAGCAAAAAGAATTGAATTTGGATCTCTGACCATTTCAGCAGCTTTCTGTAGCCCCAAGGCCCTTGAAAAATCCCCCTTTGTATTAGTATATTGATAAGATGGAATTGCCGCCTTCTTCAAGGCATTATCAATGTCAATGTCTTTGCTGTCAAAATCAACAATAACAACGTTAAAATTGGCATCCTTAGTTCTGTTATAAATTCTTGCCATGTTATCAAGGAAGTGAAGAATCCACCGTCCCTGGTTATTTCCAGTTGTAAGCAAAATGTTGACAACAGCACTTTTCTTCCAGGCCACGCCCACAGGGGTACAGAGGGTTTGTGCACCCCACGGTCTGTAGACATATTCTGAGAACCTTACAGGTCTTCCAACTGAATTTTCTTTCAGTTCCAATTCCACCAAGTACCTGTCTCCTTTTCTTTGGTCATGTTTTTCTTCCACATTTAGGGTTCGTACAAAAGAGTATTTCCTAAATTGAAGGAAAACAAAATCTCATAATTATTATCAGAATGAACATAAATTTGAGACTGTAGGGCTCAAAATAATGGCTGGTCAATGGAGAATGTCCGGCCAAGATGACCATTTGTCTGGACAAACCTTCGGTTTGCCAGTCTTTTTAATCAAAGGAGTAAAATCAGGCAGACAAAAAAGGCATTTTTTCAAACATTTTGACCAGTCAGAAGAGAGAACTTCCAGAGAAACATTACCGAGCTAAAATATCTTTGGCCAGACTTGACAACAGTCCCAAATTTATTCTGAGCCCTGACGGGGCTCATGAGTCCCTAGCCTCTGCATTACTACCCCAGTGAACTTTCCAATAAGTGCCCCTACCTATTAGACCTATTAGACCAAGTTCTCATTAATATCTTACATAATATTATCTAAAGCAGCTTTCATTTACTAGTAACTAATAAATATTATAACTGCCTACTTGTACAGCAAAGAACTGGTGCAATAGTTTGTTAGTAGAATAAGATTTGAATTTGATAATTTGAATATTGAGTTTATAATAATTTACAAGTTCCACTATCACATGCTTCAGCTGGAGAACTGAAAACTTATTAAGTGATGATCCAGCAAACGAACAAGCTGTTCATCCGTTTCTTTGGCAGAATAAGCTTTGCTCACATAGAAATGTTTTCATTTTTATGCAGAGAATGCATAAATCTACAAAAAGGCAGTTTACGAAAGAAAATGTATTTAAACTCCACTTTTAAAGGGTGTATTTTTGTGTTAAGACATTTCGATCAATCACAAGAGTTCCAAACAATGGCCAAGAAATGTTCACAATTTTACATGATCTGCACATACGACTCAGACGAGAGTTTGATATAAGGAAGTTGGATAGAAAAAAAGGGATTAATATACATGCTGCTTTGCGAAGATTTCGTAAAATTTGACATTTAAACCAATCAGAACCATAGTAGAGACAATAGTAAAGTTAGCATCTTTTTGCATTCCGACGTGTTCACTGCGTTTTGGTCCTTCCCTTCTCATCTGGACCATTACTTAAACCAAACCCTGATTTAAAAGTTGAATAATGATCAAATGATGAAGGATAGTGAGACATCAAACATTGAAGCCCTGTTTAAATTTAACATTACATCTCTAAGTGCTTTGGTTTTCTTTGTCTGCAACACCAAATGACAGAAAACCAGAGCACAGGCTACTAAGAGGATGGGAATATGTTTTGGCCATATTTTTATTACCAATCGGCCAGGTTCCCTTAATACCCCCAAAACCAATCCTTTATTGGTGTCAAAAATAATCCATCACCTCCAGAAATGAATTATAATGTAAGCATGATATAAGCAGTATATTCAGATATATTCAGTAGAGAAACAATGCTTAATAAAATAAACACTTTGGCTCACTCAGGGGTCAACTCAAGCAATGTGAGACAACCAGAGCATGCGCTAGCGCTCTTGACCCAGGCAAAGGGGATGACATTTTTCTCATAATTATACCAGTAAACACTTGCTAAAGTTGACTTGTCTGGGGGGAAGGGGTGCCCTATTTTGTGGGAAACCATTTCTCCATATAAAAAGGGACTTACTTTTCACTAACAAGTCTGAAAGCCTAGTTCTGCGCCAATGCCGCCAGTACTACCTGAGATACTGTTCCAACTGTATTCCCTTGAATAAGTGCCCAGGTGCCTATATTTTTGGAATTAAGGCTAAAAAAAGGTGCATATTCAAAGGAGGGCACTGAATTGAGAGGGTTGCTTATTAAGTTTTCCTTCAACTAATCGTAACTTTGTTTTGGCTCAATTTTTGATAGAAATGTAAAGTTAATATTAATAGTCTTTTGCTTATTAAAGGAGTAGTTGTAATATCAAGCATACCTTACTCCCATTAAGCACTTTACACAAAAATGTAACGGTCTGCATGTTTATAAAATATTGATTATCTTGTCATCCTCAAGATCATCCTTGCCAACAATATGCAGATCTTCACATTCCCCATGTATCAGAAAGTGAAGGGGAGGGCAATTATTTGAGAAAGGGACTTGTTTGATGTTATGGACTTATTTAGGGTTGGTGCTTATTCAGGAGAGGGCACTTATTTGAGTGTGTGCACTTATTCGAGGGAAATATGGTATGAGGACTTAAGCTGCTGACCATAAGAAATATTACAAGACTTTACCACCAACATGCCTGGGAAGTTGAACTGCAGTCAAATTTCCAGGCATGCTAACAAAACTCTGGGATGGCCTCTGTTATTGGTGACTTAATCTGTTCTTGTATTGGAACAATATATACCTCTCATACCAGCGGCAATGTCACAGTTTTTTAATTAGGTCAGTAGCACATGAGAACCAGGCTTAAGAGTTAGGAAAAACCGCAGTTTTTAAGTTTGGTTGCATTACAGATCCACTATTATAGAACTAAATAGGTTTTTACCCAGGATGTTGTTTCTCCAGCTGTATCCAGACTTGAGAAGCGACTGCCTCTGCAATATCTTTATCCAACTGGTCATTCCCAAGAGACAAAAAATCATTTTTTGCCTTACACACTACATCACTGTAGTCAAATGGATAAATGGACGAATAGTGCAATTCCCAAGTGCACTGGTACCTTTTTAAAGGTCCTTTCACCAGGTATGAAGGATTGTAGTCACATGCAGGAAAAAGGTTTTTGGAATCCTTTTCACTTATGAAAGGGAGGAGATACATTTCTGCACGGCGTTGTAATTCCTCCGTTGCAAATCTAGGATCTTGGCGTTTACTGTGCATAGGAAGAACAAAAAATGTGTTGCGATCAAATGTTCGAACTTGTTTAAACTTATCATTAGCAATAAACACATTGGATGGGATTTCTCTGACGTCATCTTCTCTCCAAGAGGATGATTTCCACTTAAGTTCAAAGTGATGAAAAATCCACTCATATTTTCCTAGTTTGAGTAAAATTTCCAAATAATAACGCTTTCCAGCAAGCAAAGAAACGCTGTTTAAATTGCTGTCAAATTTCCACTCTTGCCCTGAGGTTGAATTTGCAATCAATTTGCTGTTCTCTGGATTTGAATCCAAACTCAACCAAAGTTCTGAAGTTTCACTTGTATCTAAATAAAAACTGTAATCCCCAGATTCGAAGGGGGACAGAAATCCAAATATCCGTAGCCCAGAATTTTCCGATTGTGGTCGAAAATATAGCCGCAAATTTGGCGTTTGTAATCGCGCAGACGGTCCTTGAGGAAAGAGTGGAAACTGTGTTAGTGACAGCATCTTTTCGCCGCATATTTCTTCCCAAATGTCCACGTTCAAAGAGCCAGGCATTCCTCCTTCTTTCTGATACGTGAACTGTACATTTCCAGATCCTTGGTTTACAATAAATTTCACTAGAGCAAACGTTATTATGAATAAAAATGTCACAAAAAGTAAACTTTTAACTTTAAGTTTCCACAATCGCATTCTGTCATTCTGCTGTAGGCCTTAATCAACATCCGGGTATTTTAAGAGTAACGCAACCGCCAACCTCGTTCCCAGGGTTCTCTCCTACCCGCCCTAAAAACGCCTGGGCCGAGTTGTTCAAAGCTGTGTTAAGAAAGTGTTAAGATAACCCAGGGTTAGTGCAAGATTTGAATACAGATTTGAAAGCTTAAAAAGCATTTCAGTTTTAATTCTTTTTGTCTACAAGTTGATGATTGGAATCTCTAAAAAATAACAGAGAAAATTATCCGAGAAAATGCTTTTGAACACAAGAAAAAGAAACGCGGGTTAAATTTAACCCCGGATTAAGCGCTAATCGGCCTTCGAACAACTGGGCCCTGAAGCTGTTTTTCGGCGTTCAAGATAAATCTAACCGCACGTTGTTGAAGATGCAGAAGTTCACAATGTGCAAAACATTTCTTTACTGGAAGGGTCATTTGGCATTCATTTCCGCCATTATAGTGGGGCCTTGGCCACGATACAGTAAATACTCACTAATAAGACATGATAAGAACCTGCTGGCAGAAATCTGGCACTTCTTAGTAATGCTCATCCTCAGAGACCCAGGGGCAGTAAGTCGGGTCGGGAGAAAAAGTGGGACGAAAGTTTTCAAGAACGGGCGAAAGAGCCCCTGGGTACCGACCTCTCACCCATCGACGGAGACCCAGGGGAAGTCAGTTTGAAAACTTTTGTCGCGCTTTTAATCTAGACCCGACTGGGTGCCCCTGGGTCTCCGAAAATGAGTATTGCTCAAAAATATAAGAACCTGTTTAGCCAAGCAAAATCAAGTAGCTTCTTATATTTAGGTTACAGGTAAATTAGGATAAACTTTTTAACCAAAGAGTTTGACTTCGAGATTGTCAGTTGATAGGGACCTTAACATCCGAGAACGGCGACGGCGGAGAAAACGTCGCTGAAAAGGTGAATTAGCGTTCTTTTAATCTTCATAGCGATTACTCCAAGTCACTAACTTTGTCAAATGTAGGCGAACCCTCATAAAGTTGAATTCCTAAGAACCATATTCAAGTCCAGAAAGAGAGAGGAGATTTTGTCGTCGCTTGGGTACTTCCTCTGTGCATCGGGAAATTAGGCATTTTCACGTCGTAGTCGTGCAGTGACGGCAAAGAAATGTACAAAAAAGCGTGATGCACGTGCAAAATAGTTGTTTTGCTAATTAAACCTATTGCTTTTGTGGCGTTCAAGTTGCCGTCGCCGTCGTCGGCTCTAAAGGTCCTCATGATATTACAAGAAGATACTGGACCAAACGGTAATTACAAATAGAAGTACTACTGTAGATTCCCGTACAACGAAAAAAGGTTTATAAAAAGTACAGACTGTAATTGTCTTCATAGATCTTGCACAAAGGAGGTTTGCAATGTACATTTGTTAACTTCAGCTGTATACTGTATAATGAAGGACCAAACCGTCAAGTTTCTTTACTTTTCTGGTAGTCAACAATTGCAACTACATCTCCTTTATACACTAAGGGCCTAATTAAGAACCTACTGAGCCTCAGTTGCTAAAGACTGACCCAAAATAAAAGAACCGTTTTGCCAGACCTCAAAACATTTTAGGGTAATTGCTAGCGTTTGTTTACTGTATTGGCCTGATGTAACAGGAATTTGAACAAGCGAGTCTTAAAAAGTTCAAATGCTTGGGATATTGCCATAGAAGGGTTAGTTGAATTGATCAACACATAAAATGATAAAACTACTAGCTAACAAAACAAAATGGACTGGTTTGTTAGGTAGGACCCGCGTTACTTCAAATATAAAGCATTATGCACGTGGGGGGTTCTTTTCCGTGTCGGTTATGTTTATGAATCGCGCCTTTTCAGCAAGAAAGATTTGACCGACTTCTGTGATTATCTTAGCATCTTTAATAAAGAATGGTGAAACTTCAACAAAATCTATTTTCTTGTAGGTGTAAAGAAACGTTTGAGATATCGGCATAGATTTTATAACCACATTTTTGCTGCAAGAAAGCTTTTGACAGCGTATCACACTCGCACCTGCTGGACAAATTACACAGACAGTTTGGCATTGACGGCAAACTCTACGCCTAGATGAAGAATTATCTCTCAAATAGAAAGCAATTTACAGTGATAAATGGCAGAAAATCTTCGAATACGCGGGTCAGATTTGGAGTTCCACAGGGTGCGGTTTTAGGCCCTACCTTGTTCACGTTGTTTACGAAGGATCTACCCTTGTCGATTACATCTGGAGATACGTTTATCTATGTTGATGGCATTACGGTTTTCTGCATCGACTCCACCCAAGGCACCGCTTGTGATTTGTTAAACGTTGCACTTAAAGAAATTTTCACCTGGTGTATTAACAAGTGCCTAACTCCACATCCAAAGCTCGGCTTATGGGCCCGCTGCCCGCCATTTAAATTGGAGACTGAGTCTATCGTAGAACACAAGGCCAAGACCCGACCGCTGGGTGTTACCGTAGATAAAATCTGAGCTCGATACCTCATCTGCAAGAAGTCGTTAAGAGTTTCCCAAATAAATTAAGCCTTTTGAAGAAATCAAGGTTTCTGCCCAGTCATGTGTGCGAGTCGTTTTATTTGAAGGTTATCCAGCCGTCCATTACGTACGCGATGCCAGTGTGGGGCAGCGTAAGTCAGACGAAATTATTTAAATCATTGGAAAGACAACACTGTCGTGATGCCAGGATCATACATGGTTTTCCGTCGGATGTGCCAACAGCTGACGTCTTAGCCACCGTTAAGTGAGACACCTTAACACATCAATATAAACTTTCCGGCTTTAATTCAGCTTTTTTACAAAGGTTACTTTGAAATGTTTCCACACGCTTTAGCTGAACAATTTATAATTCATAGCAATAGATGATCTGTGTCAAGATCGAAGCACGGGTTAATAGCTCAGAGGTTTGCGTCAAATTATGTCAAAAACTCCATTGCCTATAGAGGGGCTGTCCTCTGGAACGGCAAGGGTCGTTCAAATGGTTCTATTTTAGATTGCACAGACACGAAATCGTTTCTAAAAAAGTCGTTAAGTGTGGCACTTCTAGCTATTTTAATTTCAACGTTTTAGCCCCACAAACAGTTAACAACAGATCTGAGATTTTCTATATTTCAAATGTGTATTTTATGATTGAACAATTTTATTCCCTAGTACTAATAATTTTTAACATTTTATTTTATTTGTAATTTTTGCACACGACCCTACAAGATTGAAATATCGTGTATAAATAACGGTTGTATGTATATGCATGTATATGTAAAATGTAAATCACTTCTAATTCCTACGAGAGAATTTTCCTTAACTTCAGGAAAAAGCCACAGCGCTCTCTTGTTTTGTTCCTGTCAAATCGAAGACAATGGAAACCAGACACCGCGTTACTTACTGAAATGCTAGTCAAATTATGCCAAAACATTTGTTGCCGTCAAGTACGGCCATTTCTCCTCGTTCCTCGCCGCTTGGGACGAGGAGAAACGGCGGTATTCGCAGGCTAATCATGATTGTGAAAGTTGTATTAACCGTCTGTTAATTGCGATTCCACAAATAATGAATGGAGTTAAATGTTATTCCACATGCCTTTCTTTGAATGGTAGTGGTGAAAAAAATGCATCATCTTAATCGTTTCTACTTCCATCCCAGCTTCCAGTAACCGATCCACAAATTCCCAGTCCTCCCCACCCCACTTATCCTTGAATTCCTTGACGTTCATTCCTCCAATTTTGTCCCAGTCACTCTTGTACAAAGTTATCAATCCTAAACCATGAATTTCCCAATAGCCAAAAGGTTCAGAAGTTGTTGCTCCACAATCTAGGCGGACAACAAGAGGAGAGTAAGCAATCTTGTGTTGAACGGAGTGCTGAAAGATAATGACCAGGACAAAAGCAAAAGTAAGACCGATGTATTCAATGTATAAATGAAGGTGTGCTCCTTCTAATGAGCAAAAAAGTGTTAAATCATTTTCATTTTTTGGTTTGGGCAAAGATCCGAACGTAAGTGTTTCATTGCACACATATTTCGGCTTCTTAAACATAGTGATTTTTAACCTCTCAGAAAAAAAAAACGCAACGAACAACATGATCATTTTTAAACTTTAATTATGCGCAAAAACACATTGATACCGATTCAATCTCCTAAAATCTACTAGTCGATACTGTTTTTTTGTTCGTTTTTCATGTATCTCCTCCCTTTTCGGATACACCCTGCTGCCTTTGGGGCTTTAGGGGCGTGGCTACCTGTTCGAGGATACTCAATGTAAAAAAACGTCAGAGATAAAAAAAAAGGCATTGATTTCCACTGTCCCGTAATTTTTACCTGGGTACGCACATAAATTTTACGGTCGTAAAAAAAAAAGCATGTATGAAGTGTCGCGCATAAACGTAAAAGTTGATTAAGGTTCAAGTTTTACTTTACGCACGACCTCCAATACATTGTGTCTAATTTACTTACGTGTGTAAAATTTACGTGCGTTCCCGCGTAAAATTTACGCGTCAGTGGAAATCCAACCTTAGGCTTGACTCAGAAAACTGTATATACATTCCTCTGGACAAAGCCTAGCTATATCCCTGGGATTTTAATATAATTAAAAGGTGCTAGTCAAGATGATCTGAATGAAAGTTCCCATACCCCCGGGCTGTCCCGAAACCTCCCTGCCAAGGACAACTACGCTTCACTAACCTTTCTAACATCATCCAGGAAATGATAAGGAATATCAAGATGAAGATCCATAGCAAAAAGAATTGAATTTGGATCCCTGACCATTTCGGCAGCTTTCTGTAGCCCCAAGGCCCTTGAAAAATTTCCCTTTGAATTAGCATATTGATAAGATGGAATTGTCGCCTTTTTCAGAGCATTTCCAAGATCAATGTCTTTGCTATCAAAATCGAAGATAACTACATTAAAATTGGCATCCTTGGTTCTGTTGTAAATTCTTGTCATGTTATCAAGGAAGTGAAGAATCCACCGTCCCTGGTTATTTCCTGTTGTTACCAAAATGTTTATAACAGCACTTTTGTTCCATGCCACCCCCATAGGAGTACAGAGGGTGTGTGCACCCCAAGGTCTGTAGACATATTCTGAGAATCTCACAGATTTTCCCTTTGAAATTTCTTTCAGTTCCATTTCCACCAAGTACCTGTCTCCGGTCCCTGGGTCATGATTTTCCTCCACATTAAGGATTCGTACAAAAGCGTATTTCCTATATTGAAGGAAAATGAGTGTGGTTATGACGGATTATGCTAGCATAATTTTGAGCATACGCATAAAATTTTATATTGTAGACTCCACCCCGAGGTCCAACCGCTTATCCTTTCTAGAAGGAACCCCTTTGATATATTTTTTTTATTGACAAATGGAACCCCTTTCATATACTAGTTTAGAACGCTGTATTACTTTTTACTACTGTAAAAGCACTCTCGGTGTAGCTACTTCCATTTTCTTTCATCATTTTTTTACCCTTTGGCTTTTTACTGTTTATTCTCACTGCTGACCATGTTAGCTTCGCGAGATTTTTGCGAAAACGTATTTCTAGTACTACTGTAAAAGCACCCTCATTCTCGGAGCGAGTTTATAATTTTGTCGCGCGTACAGCGTGCAGATCACGCGAGGATCGCAAGCGAACTGCGATTTCGTTTTGGCCATCTTTCTATCGGTTTGGTATCCGTAGTTGCCTAGCAACAAGCCATAAACAAATCCTAAAGACGCCGTTCAACATGACGTCATGGTGCATTTTGGGTTTCCAAGCAACACGGCCATGCCAGTGACTTGGGCTCATTTTATTCTCGGTTTTCACTCTCTTGAGAAAGCAGAAATAAAAATCGAAACCTTTTAATACAGAAAGTCTAGAATCTGGGAAATGAAAGAAGATAAATATACAAAAAGCCTTGCCAAGAATCAGGTCTATGGAATAGTTCATATGAGAGATAGTCGGAAAAGCGTTTTACCCAAATTTATAAAGCTTTGTATGGAGGCGCCATGTTTGTGTCCCTTCCAGCACAGGCGGCCCAAACTCACGTTGCGAGGAAAGGGTGCAATGTAATTTACATAACATAGGTGACGCGCCGGTGTCGCGTTACAGGCGACCGTTGAAAATGTAAGAGACTTTGTATGAGAAATATATTACTGAGATCTGCGAACGTTAAATAACGCAAAACCTTACTTTTTCTTAAATTAATTGAATAAAAAAGACTTACCTGCAATGTACTCCTCTGCGTTTTGGTGTCTGTTTGTCGTTTTACTGTTTTTTTTGGCTTTATTGCGTAACCACTGTTACTCCTTTCATAGAACGAAGTGCTATGAAAGGAGTGCTATGAAAGGAGTAACAGTGGTTACGCAATAAAGCCAAAAAAAACAGTAAAACGACAAACAGACACCAAAACGCAGAGGAGTACATTGCAGGTAAGTCTTTTTTATTCAATTAATTTAAGAAAAAGTAAGGTTTTGCGTTATTTAGCGTTCGCAGATCTCAGTAATATATTTCTCATACAAAGTCTCTTATATTTTCGACGGTCGCCTGTAACGCGACACCGGCGCGTCACCTATGTTATGTAAATTACATTGCACCCTTTCCTCGCAACGTAAGTTTGGGCCGCCTGTGCTTCCAGGGGCACAAATATGGCCACCGGAAACTAACAGAAACATCTGTTTTTGAGTTTTCCTACTTATGCGTGAATTCTTCGCTTGAGGAACTCATTAAGATTAAAGGAATATTTATTCTAAGACAAGGAATGTTTAGATAGCAAAATCTCCAAATATCCGCAATGTTTTTAACACACATAAGAGCTTTCTTGGCCGCGAGCTAAATGCCGCGTCACAAAAGGCTGGAAATTCAAGCGTCCTGTATCGCAAAACGAAGAATCCTTTTGAACTGAAAATTTGTTTGTATAAAAGTTTTAAGGTGCTCTAGAAGAAGCGATAGTTTCTTAGTTTGAATTTTGGTGACGTCATGAAAACCAAGAATTCATCCTCTGTTTATTGTACGTTGGCGAATCGCAAAGTATTTCTGAGGCACAACAGTGCCCAATTGGACAAGTGGCTGGAAATCCTTGCCGTGGAAGGTTTAACACCGAAAGAACGGTGGCCTGAACTTCAGCGAGAGTAGCGAAGAAGAAGACCACGCCGTTAAATCGAGCGGCCTATATAAAGCCCGAGGGTGAATAAAAACGGAAATAATGCGAAATGGTTTTGAAATACTCGCTTGAGCTATTTTTCCTCAAATGTATCTTTGAATTCATAATAAATACAGCTCCACACGGTTGAAACATTGTGAATGGCAGAGAAAAATGCTTCAACACTATTAATTGTAACGAACCTTACTGTTTATTCTCACTGCTTACCCTGTTAGCTTCGCGAGATTTTTGCGAAAACGTATTTCTAGTTTAAATATGAATAAATCACTAAACCAGGTTATTGTCACATCCATAAAATGCACTTGTTAGCATTTAAGGTCCTTTCACAGACCGAATGAGAGATTTCCCAACCCTTTCATATAAGCTCATATACTACTCTAACCGAGCCTGACAATGGTACACCTTTCGAACAGAGCCTCTGCTTATAAGCCATTATACAGCGTACACACATGCAGGCCCCAGTACAATGTCACAGACACAATTTAAGATGTTAAACATTACGATTCAGCAATCAAAGCTCTTTGATGACACCTCCCAAGCTACGTTTCAGACGTCTTTTTTGTAAGTCGAAGAAAGACCAGTCCTAACTCAAAGTGTATTAATAATTTGTGTTATACGTATCAGATTGCAAAAGAAACATAAAAACCCAGGATGTTGTAATGAATCACCAGGTGCATGGCTCACCTGGCGTGCTTTTTCTTGATCTGAGTCCAGACTTGGGAAACAACTGCTTCTGCTACATTTTCATCCAAAATGTCATTGCCAAATGAAAGAAAATCTTCCCTTTCCTTCCACAAGATATCGCCGTAGTCAAATGGATAAATGGACGAATAGTGCAACTCCCATGTGGACTGGTACCTTTCTAAAGGTCCTTTTACCAGGTATGAAGGATTGTAGTCACATGCAGGAAAAAGATCTTTAGAATCACTATCAATGATGAAAGGAAGGTGATACATTTCTGCACGGCGTTGTAATTCCTCCGTTGCAAAGCTAGGATCTTGGCGTTTATTGTGCATAGGAAGTACCAAATTTTTGTTGTGATCAAATGTTCGAGCTTCCTCAAACGCATCACTAGCAATAAACACGTTCGAAGGGATTTCTCTTATATCATCTACTCTCCAAGAAGATGATTTCCATTTTACCTCGAAATGACAAAAGTTCCTCTCAAATTTTCCATGTTTTAATAAAACTTCTAAATAATAAAGCTTTCCCGCGAGAAGTGACACTAAACTGTCATGCCTGTCAAATTTCCAAGCAACTCCGAAAGTTGAATTTGCGATCAATTTGCTGTTTTCTGGCCTTGAGTCCGAGCTTATCCAAAGTTCTGAAGTTGCACTTGTATCTAAATGAAAACTGTAATCCCCAGACTCGATGGGAGAGAGAAATCCAAATATTCGTAGTCCAGAATTTTCCAATTCTTGCCGAAAATAAAGTTGCAAAGCGGACGTTCGTAAACGCGTCGATGGTCGATGCGGAAAGAGTGGAAAATGTTTTAGCGACTGCATCTTGTGTCCGCAGATATCCTTCCAAACCTCTACATTTAAAGTTCCCGATGAAGAAAATCCTTCCCCTTTCTGACCAGATTTATCACGTATGTCATTCTCGACCCCAAAGCTCGTCTCTTTGTGCATCATAAAACCAACAAGAACTAATACTATTATCAAGAATGCCACGAAAACCAGTTTTCTTTTACATCTCCTCAATCGCATTGACATTTTGTCACAGATCCTGATGTCGGTCTATCAGCACAATTGGCGGATAAATTTGAATAAAAATAATTTACCATAGTAAAACTACAGCATTGGGCTTCGTCACGCGTCACCTGTTGGCAGAAATGAGTAGCAATACTTATATTGGTATTTATATTGTTTTGTTTTTCGTTAACAGCTATTTTATTCGAATGAGTTAACCTCGATATGTGAAACCAGGTCACGCTAGACTGGTAGACATCTGTATTATAGAGTGTTTTCAAGTGACGTCACGGCGGCCATATTGGTGCCCAAAAATGATGAATGGCGACCATTTGGTATTCCACACCAATCCTGTAAGAGTTTAACCTTTTTTCTTGTGCAAACGTTTTCGTTTGTTTCAATACATTTGCACAGATGCTGGCCACGTGAGCGAAAACCCTCTATAGTAGGCTTTTGTACATTATGCTAGCATTTTTTTGAGCATTTTAGTGGCATTTTTCCCGGAAAATTAATTTTTCCGAGAAAATAAAATAGAAATTAACTTTTTTTCAGGAGCCCATGCCCCACGGGCTCCTGCGTTTTTAAAGAAAATGAAGACTAACACTCAAAATTCACAAAAAACCTAATACAGCTGTTTTTTTGGCTGTATTTATGAACTTGTACACGTTGTCGTTGTTACCTGCAATACTTGCACGTTTTTGTAAGTGTAAACTTTGAAATAAATTTAAAAAACCGTTTGTATAATGAGCATTATCCGAGCATTTTATTGGGAAAAATGGAGCATTAAGGTGGAGCATTTTAGTGGGGAAGCAAAAGTATAATGTACAAAAGCCTAATGTGTAGCCGAGAGATTTTCACGAAAAAATGCCGGCAACAGCAGATTTTCGACTCAGACCTCAAAGGGGCGTGGCATTATAACCACGTGACGTTTACTCCGATCGCCAAAAATTTTATGTTATATTGTAGATTGATCTATATGTTATCCATTCTAGGTGTTAGACTTACGACAAAAGTGAAGGTGGGGATACCAGAGAGCTTCAAAGTAGGATGGTACCCCCTCAAAAAAACTGGGTCGAGTCACCTTAATCTTGTACATTATCGAAATTTTATTTACATACCTTAGACGTTCCCATAATTAAATGGACAGCTATATGAACAATGGGTTTCAACTTACGAACATTTTCATTTTGTAATTAAGACGTCTATAAAGCTTTTAGGTTTTTATTTTTATGACACTCTTATCAAATCATTTTTACCCAGGTTTTTAATTATTTATTTTTTTTGCGCAAATTATTGTGTAATTGTTACCATAAATTTTAGTCGATGCTGCGGCTGGTTACGGTTTGCCGCCCAGCCAAAGCTTTTATTTGTTGCTCTGGACATCCAGACGTTTGTACTGCCATAATAATAATAATTTAGGAAAGGTGGTGACTGCAGCAAGAGCTGGGAATCTGTTGAAGCAATCTCATTGAAGCAGTTCTTGGAGATTGCTAAAGACAAAAAGTGGCAAGGAAAGTTATTCCGTATAAGATGGGAAAGGGGAAGATGGGGGCCTAAGCATAACCAGCTGCTTTGCATGGTTAAAAGGTTGGGCTACATGCCCTACATATACCATCGCGGGCATGTATGAACTGTATGAGCAGTTGTTACCTACGAAGCTCTACACAAAGGAGAAGACGCAAACCTCCACCGACGGCGAAGTTCTATGCAGGTTATGTGGGAAGGTAGCTGAGAGCGTTGCACATGTACTGGCTGGCTCCCCGGCACAAACCAAGTACCTATACAGGTATAATGCAGCTTTGAAGATTCCACTGTTTTTTGAGCTCCTGCGAGAGCATGGGTTAATAGAAGAGGTTCCACCATGGTACTCACCGGTGATGCCAGAACCAGCCTACGAAATCACCACGAGTGAGGCGTTTTGGGATATTCCCATCTATGCAGAGCACAACGAAGTTAGAGCAAATCGGATCGAAGCGCGACTTGTCAGCCATGAGAGGAAAGAAGTCTGCACAATTGAAATGAGCTGCCCATGGATTGAGAGTAGAGCCAAGAAAGATCAGGAAAAGACACGCAAGTATGGGCCCATGATGTGGGAACTGAAGCAGAGATACAATGGTTACAGCGTTGAACAGTACAACGTAATAATTGACGTACTGAGTGGTTACTCTAAACACCTAGAGAAGTCGGTGAGGAAGCTACTTGAGTCTTACTTGGAGCGAGAGCATGGAGCGTACTTGAGCGGATGCAGAAGTCGGTCATCTCAAACACTTTAAACATAGCCAGAACATTTAAGATAAACACTTAGTTAGGGCGCTAAGGATATCAGATTCTAGATTCTTTTTCTGTCTAGAAATCCAGAAACACAAGTTTACTGATGTTTTTACTTAGATTTCATAGAGTGTTAGAGTTTGATATTATTCTAAATAGGCTTTTAGTAGAGATAACCACATTATGATGGCCTAGTTCAGGCCGGGCGCTTAGGTATATATAGAGTATAAAAACTGAATAATTTTTTAAATAGGCTTCTAGTAGGGATAATTATATCATCATGTCTTTGCGTAGGTTTTACAGAGTATAAGAATTTAATAATATTCTAAATTGGCTTTATAAGTAGAGAGATTCATATCATTATGTATATTAGGATTGTATTAGGTTTCGTACCGACCTTTTTTTACTTCTAAGTATAGCTTCTCAAGTGGTGTGGGTTATGTTATGCACCCTATACTAATCATAATGTGGACAGCATCCCAAAGTTTTATACTGTTAGATAATAATATTTACTTCTTTAGTGCCATTTCCATTGCTGTTTAATGGCGCTTTACAACAACAAATACTTTAAAAAATAATAATAAATAGAATAAAATTACAATAATGCACTGTTTAAGAAAATATTAAATTAAGCTATGCAATTTTCTCTCTAGCAGAACTATCGTGTGTTACCTAGGCGGAATTTGGAGGCGACTGGAGCTGTTGGAGAGAATTTACGGCCATTTTCCTTCGTTGGATCCGTCGGGCCTTAACGTCGGGTCGCTTCACTGATGTCCCAACCTTGCTTAACCTTTATATAGAGAGAAAACCGTTTATTATATAAACTGCAGTGTTTTACAAGGATTTCTACCTCCGAGAAATGTGGTATCTGAACACACGTAAAAATACGATATTTTTACTTGTGAAGATATCGATAATTTCACTGACATCAGGTTTGTCTCTTAAATTGTACTTAAATTCGTTGGTGTATCATCGAAACATCTTCGGGTCTTCCTCGAAAGTGCTCGGCAATCTTCGGAAATCTTCGGACATATTCGGAAATTCTCGGAAAATATTCGGGAACGTTCGTCTGGTCTTCGGGACAATTTGAAAAATCTTCGGAAGGTGGTCGGAAATCTTCGGAAAATCATCAAAAACGCCATCATCAGTATGTTTATATAATAAACAGAATAATACATGGACGCTTGGAGATATGGAATTTATCTTCTCGTGTTCACATTCGATATCTCACTCGTTCGCTGCGCTCACTCGTTCGATATCGATGTGAACACTCGAAGATAAATTCCATATCTCCGCGCGACCATGTATTATTCTCTATTTACATTACGCCCCATAAAACGGCCATAAATCGGCCCATGGACCACACTGGAGAGACGTAACACACATTTTATGTAAGGTGAGCTGTTTTTTAATGAAATCCTTTCATTTTCGTAGGTTACGGAAAACGATAGTTTTTTTTCCCATACAAATCCTTATATTTCGAATGTTACGCAACAATGCCCATGTTCGCGCGCCGATGCTCATATTTCGAGCTTGGGCTACCTGTGATATGAATGGTACCGTACAAATATATCGAAAGCCCGGGGGGGGGGGCACTTGGGTATTTTTTGGGTGGGTATGTGCCGCCCGGGACTCCAAATTGGCACCCCGTTCTAAAAAAAATTTCCTCTAAAATTGATACCCCGTTCTAGAAATGAGCCAATTTTCTATACCCCGTTCTAGAATTCGCCCTAAAACTGACACTCCGTTCTAGAAATGGGCCAATTTTTTATACTCCGTTCCAGAAAGTTTGTAAATTGAAATAGCCCTGTTTTTTTAAAAAGATATTTCTTTATTTTTTCGACTTATACATCAAATAAATGCTTCTTCATAATCAGCAACAATTTTAAGCAGAAGATAAAGCCGTGATCCACAATTTTTTATACCCCATTCTAGAAAACACCTCTGAAATAGATACCCCGTTCTAAATCAGGAGCTTCAAAATCACGACCCCGTTGGGCGGCACATACCCGTATAGGTAATGTATGGGAGTACCCCCCCCCCGGGATCGAAAGGCTTTTGTACAAATCGAATAATCCGTTTATACCCATTATGGCTCTTGTTTATGCTTCGAACTGTTTTCTTGTGTACGTCGAGCTTTTGAAGTATTGAACCGTAAAAACTTTTGTATAAATCGAAACTAACGGCTATTGATTGAAGATTCTTATTGGCAACTACACAGTGATCCACCGTCAATACCAGTATCCCGGAGGGGGGGGGGGGGGGGCTGTACTCCCTTATAAGAGGCTAATGGAGATGTGCCGCTGGATGGGGTCGCATTTTCAATAGAGTTTTTAGAATGGGGTCGCATATTTTCGGATTTTTCGAGCAAGACAGTTCCTCAAGTTACGGTTAGCAAACGTACCAGAATGTTTGCACTGTAGGTGAAAAGTAAAGTGTTCTTCATTCAATTTACAGCGCAAAAAATGGGTCAATTCATTTGAGGATGACCTATTTAAAGGACTGATAAGGTAGATACATAAATAGAAAGTGACTAAGTTGAGATCGGGAAAATTACATATTTGTGCAAAAGTGACTAAGATGGGGTCTAAAATTGGCCACAGAATAGACTGGGGTAGAGGCTCTAAGAGGCCAGCGCCACATACCCAGCAAAAATTAACCCAAAAAGAAAGCGTGTTTTGTCGTGATCTTCACTTAACATCAATGTTTTTTGGTCTTTACAAAAAGATCTGTTTAAAGGAGAGTGAAGTTTGTCGAAAAGTTATCTTAAACAAAATTATTGTATTGCTTGTCACACAAGGTTTGCCAACAGTTTTTTCCTCTCCCGTCCTGTTGCTTAGTAAGTTCGATCAAATCACTAATAACTCTGGAACTGACTCGCAGGGGGTGATGTATCCTACACAGCGGTTTTTAGGGTACAGTAGTGAGAGCAAAACGCGAGCGCGCGTGAAACTCACCCCACGCGAGAAAGGTGCTTTTCTCGCCTTTCTCGCGAGGGGTGATTTTCATTCGCGCTCGCGTTTCGCTCGCTCTGGGGGCTACTTTAGTTAACCTGAGAGCAGGCCCAATTTGAGCGGTTCTCATACATTCCCTCTAACGGCTACCGCTAAAATTGGGCCTGATACAAACTCTCTCACGTCTGTGCTCGTTACGGCCCTGGGGCCCGTTTCTCGAAAGTCCCGATAATTAACGGGCCCGGTAAGCTGTCTCCGTTTACATTAAAGATCGAGGTTTTAATAGTTTCCATCTAACACGATAAAACTGACAGTTAATGAAACAAAATGGAGTAGTTTGCCGGCCAGGACCCGCGCTCTTATTCTTTATATTTCGATTTGAATATTTGATTTCGGGCCCGTAAAGTTACCGGGACTTTTGAGAAACGGGCCCCTGGGGCCCGTTTCTCGAAAGTCCCGATAATTAACGGGCCCGGTAAGCTGTCTCTGTTTACACTGAAGATCGAGGTTTCAATAGTTTTGCATCTAACATGATAAAATTGCCGGTTAATGAAACAAAATGGAGTAGTTTGTTAGCCAGAACCTGCGCTTTTATTCTTTATACTTCGATTTGAATATTTAATTTCGGGCCCGTAAAGTTACCGGGACGTTCTAGAAACGGGCCCCAGGGGCCCGTTTCTCGAAAGTCCCGATAATCAACGGGCCACTAAAGCTGTTCTGGTTTACATGCCAGACAGAGGTTTCAATAGTTTTGCACCTTACATGATAAAACTATCAGTTAATGAAACGAAATGGAGTAGTTTGCTGGCCAGGACACTCGCTCTTATTCTTTATACTTCGATTTGAATATTTGATTGCGGGCCCGAAAAGTTACTGGGACTTTCGAGAAACGGGCCCCTGGTCATAACGCTGATTGGTTGTCGGAAACGCCGGAAGTTGAAAGCGCTTCTTCCTCGTGGTTGTTTTCGTGAATGATCCGCCGTCGGCCGAGATTGAAATTCAGAAAAAAATATGGTCGTTCATATCTTCTCACGATTTGCTTTAGTTACGGAACTAATGACACTAATGTGAGTTTATCGCGCAGTTGAATCCCTCTGCAGGTTGTTGACCGCTAACAAGGTGCCTATTTACCAATAAACGAGTGCAAATCAAAATACTGTCCATCTGAAAACTGGTTTCATTTGAAAGTGTGGCCGGGAATGACTTCTCCGAACGGGGTACGCAAGCGGAGGCTCACTGCGAAAGAAACCTCAATCGCCAACTGTGAAGTATTAGACGAAAAATATCGCATCGCTGTTCAAGGAATTTTTGTAGGCATTATTATAAAAGCTGGTGGCGCTAGTCTTAAGGTAACAGACTTGTTGTTTGCCTTCGCTCTTTATAAGAAATAAACCAGAAAAACTGGTGTCCTCGCTTGTTGGCTGTTGGCTGTTTGGTTATTTCGATTAATATAAATAAATTTAGCGAGCTTTTCAGACCTGCAGTAAAACAACAACACAACTAATCTAAAAAAGGAGAACTACAAAGTGTGTTTGTAATATTGTTTTTCGTTTTGTTTATAGGTCAGTTGAGCATGCAGTTAGTGGCAGATAATATCTACCTGGATTTATATTTTTTTTTACCCGTTTGTTTCTCTAGTAAATTCGCAAGTATTATTAATTTATTGCAGGTGTACGCACAGGACTAAATCAGCTGCATTAATACACTTGAGAACTCGTTTGGTTTGTTCTGAAATAATTTATATATCCTTTGAAAAAGTTCGCGATATATTTCTTCAAAATTTTCAAATTTAGAATTTTTTTTGTTTTCGTTTCGCCTTCCCCGCCGGAATGTTATTACAAAGCGAAACAAAAATTGAGCCTGATCTCAGGTTAACTCTTGGTCTATTTTTAGGGTTGTCACGTATTGCGTGACGACACTAAAAACGGCTGTGTAGCAGACTAGGGGTGATGGGAAGGGAAAAGGGATTTGCTCTCAACTCTGGCCCTTACAATGGCCAACAAAACACGTCCAGATATCCATCTAAATGTTAAAAAACTACCTGCGGCGTTAAATCAAAAAAAGGGCCTCGCACAACCTTTCGACACGAGATCTCAGTAAATCTCAGTCCCTCGCACGTGTTGCACGCATGCGCCACCATGATGTAGCTGGTTGCATGCTCAAATGATCACACTATTCAAGCAGAAAATGCGTTCATTTGAGCGAGACTTTAGGAATTTATACCAACTTTATACCATGCTGCCTGTATGATATAGAAGAAGCTATGATGCGATGGCGAAGATGTAGAAAACAACTGGCTTTGGCAATACTCGCTTCATCCATAACCGCTGTTGCTTTTTTATTCAACAGAAAAGAAAATGCCAAGGAATCTCATAAAGGTCTCAACCTTTCGAACTTTCAATCGGGCATGATCTCTGGACAAACTGGAAAAGGATTTTTAAACCTAGCGATATGGGAGGAAATCTGCGGACATGAAATGCAGTCCCTGAAGGAATTTCCTCTCTTTCCACATGGACCAACATCACGTTTACTTATTTCGAAATTTCGACTTCGTTTCACGCAGGAGTTCAAAGATTTTGGTCTCCGAATTTTTGGTTTCCTCCGCCCTAACGAATCTGGGAATTATAGCTTTTGTTTATCCTCTATTATTAACGGTACCTCAGAGCTCTGGATAAGCTCCGATTCAAAGCCAGAAAACAGCAAACTGATCACAAATACAACTGACGGACTGACAAATTGTTATGATAACAAAAATCGTATTCAGTTGGTGGCGGGAGATACTTACTTTTTAGAATTTTTGCATAAACATGGCCTCCATGATAATGAAAAGAAAGTTAATGAAATCTACGTGAAATGGAGGTCATCGTCGTGGGAAGAGCGTGAACTGAGAGAAATCCCTTCGAATGTGTTATTTGCTGAAATCAACGAATCAAAAGACGTTCGAACACTTAATCAGTACCCAGCTTTCGTTTTGGCTAGGCACGTACAACGTGGAAGTCCCACATTCGTGAATGAAGAGGAAGAACGCCGTTCGCAGATGTACAGCCTTCCGTTCATCAATGAAAGCGACTCTAGAGATCTCTTCCCTCCATTTAGCTACAATCCTTCATACCTTGTGAAAGGACCTTTAAGAAGGTATCAATCCACGTGGGAGATGCATTATACTTCAATTTACCCTTTCGACCACGGTGATATCTTGTGGAAGGAGAGGGCAGATTTTCTGTCATTTGGTAATGATAGACTGGACGATGAAATTGCACAAGCCGTTGTTTCGCAAGTATGGACTCAGATTAAGAAAAGGCATTCCAGGTGAGCTGAGCCTCCAAACTGATTCATCACATCTGTTATGTTCTCATTAGAATTCATCAGGATGCTATAGCAAAAACGCGTATAGTACACAAGAAATTTTCTGTTACTTTTGCCATCTTGCTTTGCCACCCTGATGAGTTCTAATAAAATCAGGCGCGTAGCATGATCCATGTACGCTCATATGCCTGTGCGTACAGGTGAGAATTTTTATCATCGAATTGGATGACTGATAATTTTTTTGGCACTGTATTGGTGTCTAAATTTTAGTATTATTTTCCGTTATCTTTGTATTACTCCATAAACAGATATTGATATTGATGGTGTTGTAACAGAGTTTGCCCATTTGAAGGGTATGCATCTCGCCCTTCGCTTGTAACCTCGTTGATGTTGATGGTGTCACTGTTTTACCCTTTTTTCCATAACACTGTACCTAACTTCTGCATTTTCCTTCGCACTTATTTACTGAAAATGTCCTGCGAAAGAGACAGGAAATGGCATTTCCGAGACCCTAAAATGAATAATTTTCTGTGGTCGCAGGTCCCCAGACCCTCCTAAAACATTACATGTATTTCACCTGCTTACACCTTCAAAATCCCACGCTATGCCCCCCAAAAAACAAAGCCTCTGTCTATGGCTGCTACCTTCTCTGTTGAGTCCTATCAGTAGCCTGTAGGACAGGTATATTTTTTGGGATGATTGGAATGATCATGTAAAATTTGAACTGATCATACAGAAACATTTTCAGACGACTGAGACGATCAGAACGATTGAAGGCTATCCTAGAAATCATCACTCTTATTCCAGTAATTGGGTGCAAATTCATGCTGGACACCACTCAAGCCCCAAAATGTTCTTACTGGGTATGGGCACTGTCTGAAAAAAAGAAAGTCTGTTTCATCAAGGTTTGGATGTGATGCTGTGTCTTCGTAGACCTCTTCTAGCTTGTCTATTCAACAAAATCGAGAGAATAAGCTGATAGCCAGCCATTAGGTTCCCTTTCTGATTGAAAGTCGCCTTTATGTTTGGTTTGTTTGCGAAGCACAGACAAAAATTCCTTTGTCAGACCCGAGAAACATCGCTAACAACCACATGCCTGCAGTGTTTGAGGTGATCAAGATGATTAAATGGAAACCACCAATCGTCCTGATCAACCCGAAATGTTTTGAAATGACTTGTGTGATTGGGAGGATCATATGGAAATCAGGCTTAAGGCTTCATGTTTAATCTTTTTTTCTTTGCTAAGAACTATGATGGCTTATATGACTATTTCATAAACTGTCACTTTGAAGGAAGCCAGAGAAGTACAAGGCAATGTTTTCAGGTTGAGCAATTTCTGAAGTAATCATGTAAGCGATCATTAAACGTGGGGACAATTCACACTGGGGGATCATACCAGACTGTATGTTAGCTTACATGGAGTATAAACCAATTTCAGTTGATTTGTTGTAAACTTAAACATTGAGGTAGGGTCACCATTTGAATGGATCTCTTTAAATGTCTGATTTGTGTTGTGTGTGTCTTCCATGTGGTTAAAAACAATAAATAATATTATTATACATTACACTCACTGTCTGTCTTCTCATTGGCTAAGAGCCTACAGCTAATTTTGGAAATCAGTACAACCTACAGATTAGTTAGTTATCTGCTAGCGGATAACAGATTAATCTGTAGGTTAGGGTTAGGGTAATGATTTCCAATAATAATATCAATTCAGGTTTGTTTCAACACTGTGTTTGAAGTTACTTTCTTCAAAACAATGTATAATAAAACAATTATTAGATTCAGTTTCTGTGATATCCTAAATAATCAAGGTCTCGTAAGTGTTATCAGCCTCGGCCTTCGGCTCGGCTGATAATACTTACCTCAACCTTGATTATTCCGGATATCACAAAATCACAAAAACCTTATTCAATAATTGTTTTTTATTCTCCAAAGGTGAAGTTAAATGAGTATCATTGAATTAACCACCAGAAATGGTCAAGGGATTTATTCAAGTGATTTTAAAAGAGAAAAGGGTAACCAGGGTTTAAATAATGGTTGCATGGTGCTACAGAGAAGCAATGAACCAAAATGCAAAGATTTCAATGAAAGAATCAAGAATGGCTGAATGAGTAGCATTTTAATTTTTTGGAACAACATATCACATTTTTTGTTTTATTTTCCACTTACAGCTTAAGAATAGTTTTAATTTTTAATTTTGTGAGAAAATACTAAGTTCACACCACTAAGTGGAAAATGTCTTTTGCAAGACCCCCATATGAGCCCATCCATACCCTCTTTATGGAAGGTTTCCAGGAAGCTCAGGGTTTATTATCAAAGTTAAAAACAAAGAAATAATATTTTCCTGTTTTTTTTTTTAATCCTTGTATAGGAAATACTCTCTTGTGCGAACCTTAAATGTGGAGGAAAATCACGACCAAGGAATTGGAGACAGGTACTTGGTGGAACTGGAACTCAAAGAAATTTCAGGAGGAAAATCTGTAAGATTCTCAGAATATGTCTACAGACCTTGGGGTGCACACACCCTCTGTACCCCTGTGGGGGTGGCATGGAACAAAAGTGCTGTTATAAACATTTTGCTTACAACTGGAAATAACCAGGGACGGTGGATTCTTCACTTCCTTGATAACATGGCAAGAATTTACGACAGAACTAAGGACGCCAATTTTAATGTAGTTATCGTCGATTTTGACAGCAAAGACATTGATGTTGAGAAT
Source organism: Porites rus (assembly GCA_964035705.1). Lineage (NCBI taxonomy): Eukaryota > Metazoa > Cnidaria > Anthozoa > Scleractinia > Poritidae > Porites > Porites rus. The sequence continues at coordinate 16,060,932 of OZ038002.1, forward strand.
GCTTTGAAGAAGGCAGCAATTCCATCCTATCAATATGCTAATATAGAGGAAAATTTTTCAAGAGCCTTGGGTCTACAGAAAGCTGCTGAAATGGTCAGAGATCCAAATTCAATTCTTTTTGCTATGGATCTTCATCTTGATATCCCTTATCATTTCCTGGATGATGTTAGAAAGGTTTGTGAGCATACATGTATATTATTTTGATAAATGTTTCGTCCACAAGGATATACCCTGAGACTCCTAGTACAGTAGAATGTCAAGTGTTGTTGGACAGTAGCAGAGTTACCAATGACTTCCTTTTTCTGCAGTACCAAGATTGCTGGATATTGGCCTCATTCCTAGCGGGAAAGCTGCACAAAAAGACAGTTCCTTGTTGTTAATCGCAGGTGGCGTGACATAACACTGAAGATTGAAAAGACTGAACATTATGCCAACACCGCAGCACGATACATAACCAACAATGGTTAAAAAGCTGCCAGAAACCATAACATGAAACTGTAACATTAATCAAAAACAATTTTAAAATTTGGGAAAATTCAAATACATAAATATTATGCCAGATATTTGGTGACTGGTACAGATTAGTGCTGTGTGTGAGATCCGAAAAATGTGGGAGAATTAGCACAAATTTATAGGAAAATTCCTTTTAAGTGTTTCTTTTTATTAACAAATAAAAATAACAAACATATCTAAAAGTGGTTGTTCAGATGTCACTTAGCAGGGACAGTTAATATATCAACAGACTTGAAAGTTTAGACTCCTTTACAAGTCAACAATTTTTTCAACAATAATGTTAACACTACCTGCCCAAACTTAAGTGATCACTATCGCGGAAAACTGTAGATTTTTCATCTTTGTAAATAGTTGATCTTAAAAAATAATCTTGTAAACTTGTACTGACTGCCAACACTTCAATTTGGAGAGTGTTCAAATCAAAAATTAAAAACATTGCTAAAATATAGTACTGAAAGGCAAGTTATAAAATCCAAAAGTTCTGCCATTTTTTTCCACAGAAGACGAAAGTCAGAAATATTGTTCATCAATATAATTATCATGTCCCGGTGACTGTGATTACAAAAGGTAACCTGTATTACAGAATAGTGGCGGCTGTTTATTTTTGTTCTTCAGTTATTTTTTATTTTTAATTTTTTGCAGCACTGTGTGCAACACAAGATTGCTTATAGTCCCATTCTCATTCGCCTGGATTGTGGAGCAACACCTAGCCAGCCATTTGGCCGATGGGAGATTCACGGTTTAGGATTGATTGGTTTGTACAAGAGCGACTGGGACAAAGCAGGTGGAATGAACATTGAGGAATTCAAGGATAAATGGGGTGGGGAGGACTGGGAACTGAGTGATCGCATTTTGGAGGCTGGCATGGAGATAGAGAGACTAAAAATGATGCACTTTTTTCATTACTTTCATTCAAAAAAGGGCATGTGGAACACCATGAATGATCAACTTAATTCCAGTAAGACACTAGTATGACATAATCACTCTTGGAAATAGTGTATTTGGTCATATGTACATCATTTCAGGAATAACTTTGTAGCTGAGTTCAAACATTATTTGTACGCATGCAAAAGAAAGATCACTGCCCTTTTCAGCTAAACCAAAGAAGATAAGAATGATTTTTTAGTGATGACTGCTCTGTAGGGAACATATTCATCAAAACAGTCATGATTCTCTCTCTTAACAGACACCTTCATGAGAAGTTATAGACACCCCCTAAAACACATGCCTAAAGTTGCTGCCTATTGTTTTTTAGTCTTATTGTTACTCCCAAACTCCCAATGGTATAGAAATAATAATGATAATAAAAATAATAACAATGAATGATAATTCAAATAATCATGATAATAATAATAACAGGACCGGCGGAGCAGTTTTTAAAGTGCAGGGCTGGTGACCACCCCTTTTGAAGTGGAGGAAGGGAGGGGGGTGGGGAGCAGGTAGGGGCAAATTTGGCTGTTCTCTCTTTGTGGTAGCCTGAATTTCATCCGATTACTTCGAATGAATTTCGGATGAATTTCAAGCTATCTTTGTGGCTGTTCAGAACTGTCAGATTGCTGAACCTTTCTTCACTCATTGTTTAGCGGAGTCATGTTTATAAATTTTAAGCCGCTGAAAAGTACCTTTCTCCTGGTAAGCCTGATTGCACATGCAGGATGCACCAGTAGAAGTTTGCACTGTAGGTTCCTTTAACCCCTTCACTTTGTTTAGTATGTCATCGAAATGCCTGAGAGACCACATCATCAGCCGATATGATTCGTTTTAAGAAACCGTAGTTTGCGGAGTAGTCTTCAGATATAATTGACAACCTTCATAAAAAAGACTCTGTTCCGCATCGTTGCAAATGCTACATAGCCTTGCCGTTTTGAAAAAGGGAAAAGTGTTGGACTAAGTGCAGTTTTGTGAACACAGGCGTTTCGAGGCTTACTACCCTGGCATCAGACTGATGGGATCGAAAAGGACCAATACTGAATTTAGACGCCGGAAGATTCTTATTCCAACAATTTTCCAACAAAGATACTATTTATGTGAAATATATCTTACTACAGTGGAACCCCTATAACGAAGTCCTCGGTCTAACGAACTATTTTTTTTGACTCCAGTAATAGTAAAATTTAAGTTAATATGAAAAAGAACATCGAGATAATTTTAAAAAACCTCGTTATAACGAACATATTTTGCCAGTCCCTTGACCCTTCGCTATATCGAGGTCCCACTGTACTTAATTTTATTTATTTTTCAAAAAGTGGGGGGGGGGGGGGGGCTTGCCCCCCAGCCCCCCCCCCCCTGCGTGCACCCTGAATAATAATGAGGTTGTTTTTGTTGTTGATTTGAAATTTTGGTATGAAACATAAAATGATCCTGTTTAAGTAAATGTCCCTTAAAAGGCTGCAA